>JACBWW010000069.1:757792-812035 GCA_020086605.1 Lanius collurio
AGTATAAAAACTGGACTCAAACACCTCTAAGGTGTGCACTTACCTCTCTGAACTGCTGGTGGTCAGAGCTGTGTATGTGTCACCCAGGGTCAAGAACCTAGGCTTGGCCCTGTTTTCCTTCATAGTGGCTGATTTTGATTGTCAATTTGATTGAAATAAATTTTATTTGTTTTTATATTAATAATTTGGCTTGCGCAAATTATTAATCCGATGAAATTGAGATTTCATTTATAACATTAATTTACTCTCATATACGCTGAGTTTGCAGCCTGGCAGCTCACAACAGTGTTTGTTACAGGAGTGCCCTTGATCCCTGCCCAGAGGCAGGCCCTCTCCAGCCTCAGCAGTCGGCTTCCCGGATGCCAAGAGAGTGAGCAGGGCCTTAAAAACTCTCATACAATCACAGAGCATTGCTGCTGTCTCCAGATGTGCCTCGTACAGGAACTCAAACCCAGCATCCCTGTGGAAAAAACTTGCAGAGCCACGTTCTCTGCCAGCCACACTTTTCCTCACCATCCTCCCTTCGAGGAGCTGCTGGCAGGGCCAGAGCAGTGACAGGGGTCCCAGAGCAAAGCTGAAGTCAGCAGGGCAGCACTGGTGACATTGCTGTGGGACACAGCCACCCTCCCATGGCCCACAATACCCTCACACAGACTCCCTGAGCTGGGCCAGAGGCCCCTTATTCATGGCAAAGGCTGCCTGGGGCAGGTTCACAGGGGCTCAACAGAGATTTCCTACCCAGCCTGTGCACAACCCTGTGCCAAGGTCCCAATAAATCCATACATTTTCCAGAAATGCTCCAGTTTATGTGCCTGTGCAGGACAGCTGCTTCCCTGTGCCATTATGGCAACAGATTCATCTGGAGGCTTTTCCAAGAGACAGAGGAAAACGCTTTTTCCTCATCCTAACAGCAATGAGACAATGGCACGGGATGTACCAAAGCAATGTCAGGCATCCAAATCAGGTGGAGCCAAGTTAGTTATTCCTCCTTAAATCAAACTGCAAAATTACATATTAATTGAAACAGAACTTCATCTTCAATTTCTGCAAAACAGGTGTCCTGCACATCAGAGCAAAGGTCACTTCTAGAGATGAACAGGGCTGCTCTGGGAGGATGGAGCCCAGGGCTCACCTCTGCACATGGGCACAGAGTAAAGACGGTGAGAAGTGTCAGGTCTGTAGTCACAGATGTTTCAGAAAAAAACAGAACAGGATTTTGCCTACCCTGAGATGTCAATTTGCCCAGGCTGGGCCAGTGATCTACTCTGTCAGTGAGTCAAGGTGGACGAAGAGACCTGAGGCTCAAGTAAAGTCCTTTTTGGCTCAGAGGTGAGACCTGCAAGGCACCAGCAGCACCAGAAAAATCCCCACACTAAGGCTTAAGCAGGGTCTTGGCACAGCCATGGAGCTGCTTTTTCTGCCCCTTTTATTTTATTCCATTCCCCACCCTGATCATTCAGTAGTCATTCCATGTAAACAGCCCCAGATTCCCAGAGCAGGGCAGGAGGAACACGGGTTCCCACAGGCCACCCCATGAATTTATTTATCCTCCCTTTTCTTGGGACCAGAGCTCTGCTGTTTCCCTGTGCCATCTCCTGTGCTCTTGACAGGCATGGACAGCACTGATCCATGTCCCTTTGGTGCAATCTGACCACGGGTTTTACATCAATAGGAATGGAAAGTTTTAAAAGATTTGCAAAACATCCATTCAGTGGCTGTGTCTGCTCCTTATTTGTTCTCTGCTTTGCATTCATTTTCCAATCAAAAAACCTTCCTCAAATCAGGGTAAAACACCCTCAAATGACAAATGACTTTTCTAAACTCTTGGTCTTTACTTAAGTCAATGTAAATCAGATATTGAATATGATTATTCATACCCTTAAAATGTGCTGCATTTTAAATCTATTCTTCACTGAGGTGCCAACAAGAAGGCCAAAAAAAGTGCCAGCTCAAGGAGCCGTGCCCCTGGTCCAGCTGTCTCACCAGCCCCTACAAATTTCGGGTTTTGCTTGTTTATTCCATGTGTGTATGTAATCACATAAACTAACTTTCCCATGTTTGCAAAATAGTTTCAGTGAAGGGTGTATGGATTACAAACCAAAGCTGCTGTGGAGTGAAGAGAATTGTCCTTCCAAAGAAAGTTGGGGCAGTGCAGCTGGATGGTCCCTACTGAGTTCTCCTGGTCCCCACAGGGCCATGGGGAGTTAGTTATCCACCAAGAGGAGATAGAAGACAAGCCCTCCTCCAGAAGGTGACAGTAATGGTAATTCTTACCTCCATCAGCAGAAACAACGGAGGAACACCATACAGCCGACCCTGGATCCGCAATAAGGTGGTGCTGGCAGAGTGCCCTTTTTCCAGCTATCAACACTAGGTTCCAAAGACACTGGCTCTCCATGTTCCTCATCCCTGTGCACCTCAAAGGCCCAGCACTAACTGGATTGTCTAAGAACCCTCCAATTGCAAAGGTCAAATAGCTCTGGTTCCTTTTCTCCTCTGAGGACTTAAAGACAGTCACTTTCCCTGCCTAAAAATCCTCATAATTTCAAATAACAGCAGAGTTTTCTCAATAATGAACTCCAGGACAATTAGCTGGAATCATCCAGTGAAACCCAAGATACCTCGGAGGAAGTGTTATGGTTTGCCATAAAAATATATCCACTTAATTTGTTACACTCCAAGTCATGTCACGGGCAGAGGCTGCGCAGTCCAAGGGGCTGGATTTGCTGCTGCTCCCGTTAACGTTTTACCAGCCTCATTGAAATAAGAGCAGCAGTTATTATTAGACCAGTTACAGCAGCACTAACATTTACACTCCAAACTAGCTAACCATTATTTAAAAAGTCATTAAAAATACAGCTAAAATCTCCCTAGATGAATTCCCCAATGTATCTGGAAGGAGGAGATTCTGGAGCTGGGGCCCACGGGGACTGCAGGTGCTGGCACCCTTCTGCACTGCGCTTCTCCACTTATATTAACTGGGGGGTCACAGAGGGGTAACATACTCAGCAAAGCTCCTCATTAGCATGAGCAAGTCCTTCATTAAAGGAAGTTAAACTACAGCCAAAACAAACTCTGGCAACAGGAGTTTGTTCTCCCCATGCATGGCAGTGGCAGGCACTGCCCCAGTGAAAAGCACTGCCCCAAGCTCAAAGCTGACACTGGGATGAGACCTCCTGACCAGCATGGAGCCCACAGTGCTCTCTAGCAACAGCAAAATTAAAACTAATGAGATATTAGATAGTTCATTTGATGAGGAAAAATGTCAAAACTAGCTGAGCCATTATAAAATCCTGGAGCAGATGCTCAGGGAGTTGGAGGCCCCCAGGAAGCAACAGCTGGAGGTACCTGCTGGCTCAGAGCCATGCCCACCATCCCCATCCTGGTTTTGTTGGAAACAGAGGTGACCTGCACATGGCACTGCTCCCTCGGGACACTGCTGAGAACGGCTGGTGTGAGGGCAGATGCCTTCCAGCTCCCATGGATCTGCTCCTCGGCAGTGAGAGCAGAGGGGGACAGAGCACCGCTGTGCCCAGGCTCCCACCTCTCACCCTGCACATATCCTGACACAGAGATGGTGAGGCTGGGACAGCACAGAGGAACAAGGATGTCCCTGGGCTGGCAGCATGACAGACACCAGCCAATGCCCTGCCCTCTGGGATTCATCCACCATTAATAGTGGATAACAATTAAACAGCCAGCCGAGCATTGTTGGATGAGCAACAGGACCTCACACTGCTCCTCCCAGGGCACTCAGTGCTGCAGGGTTGTATCTCACACCTGAGCTCATTGTTGGAATAATTGAGAGTTTCCTTTGGTTTAGAACCTTCAAAATGCAACATAATTCACAGTTTTGGCCCAACTGTCTTGGCAGCAGCTTTTCAAAGGACACACTCTGTGCAAAACAACTTGTCACATCTCAAGCAAAGCCTTCAGAGCTGCCCAGAGGAACCTGCTTCAATCCCAGCTCTGGCTGCCAGCGTGGCTCTGGGCTACCCACAAATGCAGGGGTAAATTCAAATTTTGTCTTTTAAGATATTCATACTGTCTTGTACCATTGATATCAAAGCAACTGGATGCAAATTTGATACTCAGTACATATTTTTTTACAGAAAACAACTCCAAAGGGATGACTAAATTCTCATTCCAGCTTGGATTTATGACTTTCTCAAACATTACATGGAGGCATTTGCCTGCCTCTTTTTTTACCTTTCCAAGGTCAGGAAACTTTTTTAGCCCAAGTTTATGGGCAAACAGCCAAGAATGCAGCATTTTCAGTGTTTCACAGAAAAACATCCATAACAAACAGCAAGACTGCCTAAAGTGTCTGTGCAGAACTAAAAGTAAAATACTGAAGCAATTCATCACAATCTGTTTGCAGCCCAGAACATTTGATCCAAGTCCACATGAGACTGCAGAGCAGTCGATAATCCAGACACAGCCACAGCTCAGCCAGGCACTGCTTTCCCCACAGCATTGCATCCAAGGATGCACCAGGTGCTCCCTCTGCACTCACCTGCCCTGACATTGGGACCAGGTGGAAACCTGAGATTTATTTCTTAGACTCAAATGCAGCAGGAAGGGTTGAAGCTGTGTGGAGTAACAGGTCCGGCAGTCATGGCCTCGCTTCTTCCCTGTATTAGAACTTTAGAAATAAACTGGTAACTTCCTCAGAAATGATGAACAACAGCTACTGGCAAGTCAGCTCTCACCAGACAGGTTGGATTCCCTGCCCAGGTCTCGTGGCTGATGGATGTCCAGGCAGCAGCACTTCAGTTCCTCTGCCAGGGATCCTCAGAGCCTGTGAGTGACACTAACGGGGCAGGTGACAAATGCAGCACCCAGAGCGTTTGGTCTCTCCTATTCATCACCTTTTTTGCCAGGTTTGAGCCTCCTCTCACCAGGAAAGGTGCTAGGGAACACCTCACACCGCTTAGTGGAACCACCAAAGGAAAAACACATGAAAAAGCATTTCAGAGGTGATTTGTTTTCTTAACACATTTAGATGGGAAAAATAGATTTGAAATTACTTTGGTATTGGCAAGCGCAACATTGGGAAATGTATGAGAATTGAAGAAGTTCCAGACAGAAAAGGGATGGAAGAAAAAGCAGGTTCTTTAAAAAAAAACAAAACCAAACATAAACAAAAACCCCTCACAACAACCCAAAGCAAAATAAAATCAAAATACCCCCCAAAAAAACCCAAAACAAACACAAACCAACCAAAACACACCAGCACTCTAAGTGCACTGCTAAAATACACATTCTTTCACATGCAAATCTTCCCTTTTCACTGCTTCATTGATTCTGAATAGGGGTAAAGACAAAAGACACTAAGATTAAATTTAAAGCAAAGAGATACTAAACAGAGAAAAGTAAAAAACTTTTTTTGTTTTTTTTTGTGAGGGGGGAAGAAGCCAATAACAAATAGATGAGATGAAAAGGAGCTGTTTAAGACAATTTTCTTTGTTCACATCAAATAGTTACACTCTTGTAGCTACTCAAAAGATAATTTGGGAAAGCAGAAGGAAACACCGAGTTTTCCCTTTATTAACTCTTAGGTGTTTTTATTGCTCCGGACACAGACTCACAGCTAGGGAAGAAGGGAAGGGGGTTCCACGTGAAGGGTGAGAAGGGCCCCAGGGAGCAGCTGCTCCTGCTCGGGCAGCCGCAGGTCACTGCCCGCAGGTGGTGCCTGCTTTCCCCGCCACCACCCCCTCCCTTGGCAAAGAGAAGCACCTCGACTCCAAGGATGCTCCAAAGCAGTGATCCAGCGTGGCGAGGCCTCGTCCTCACCCTGACACCCCGTGGGATGGGATGGGCCTCAGCAGGGCACCTGGAGGGAACCAAGACCCCCCCCAAACCCCTCCCATCCTCCCTCCGACACTGCCAGTCCCTCCCGTGTTTCTTGGGGCTCTACTGTGCTCCAGCACATCCAGCTGTGCACAGCTGGCAAATGAAGTGCTATCACACACACCCAGTGGGATAAAGATAATGAAGATTTAATGTAAAACCGTGTTAAATGCGTTGCAGATTCCCTTCCCCTCCCTTTTTTTTTTTTTCCTCCTTCAAAGCATCAGTACATGCTTGGGAACTGGTAAGGTTTGCCTCGATCAGAGCAGGGCTGGGTTTTATTATTTCACCATGCAAAGATGAAATCCAACAGGAAAAAAAACAAAACAAAACAAAACAAAACAAACAAAAACCCCAACCAACCAATGAAAAAACCCCAAACCATTTTTTACTCCCTCCCTAGTTCCCCTACATAAAAAAAATTACCAACAAGGAAACCTCTGCTCAGCTCTGTTCCATTCCTTTCTTAAATTACATTGAGGGTTTTGATTTTGTTTAAGGAATTCTAGGGGTTTGGGTTTTCCTAAGGCTCCCTCCATCCCAGTCACCTGAGGAGAGGAAGGGCGGAAGAAGGCACGGTCCTGGAGCTGGGGGTACCCTGCTAGCACAAGGTCCTGAGTGAGCTGGACTGCACTTCCCACAGGCTGGACATATGACAAGCCTGAGATCCTTCTTAAGGCACTGGCCAAGGGGAGAGAAGGAGGGAGCTTGTTAAAAGAGAAATCCTGGACACCTCCACTGAGAAGTCTGGTTAGTGGAAGCAAATCACCATGATGGAGCACCCACTCAGCACCCACCCCTGCTGCGGATCCACCGGCCACAGCCGGTGCTGCTGTGAATGGCGATGGGGATTTTGTCCTAAGTCACTGACCCTTGCTCCATGCTAAAAATGCACTTCATGTGAAGCAGAAGGAAAATGCCTGAAGAACTGCAAATGCCTTTTGAGCAGATTCCCACAAGAGCCTGTTAAGGACAGTTGAGTGGCTCTGCAGTTGTGACTCACATCAGAACCAAGTGGGAAGAGAGACTGACACAGAGAAGTCACTCCTCAGTGGAGTGGGCACATCCCAACCTGGCAGCCACGGCAGGACAGACAGCACAGTGAGCAGAGGTGGCTTCTTGGGCAAGGTTAGTGTGGAGCCACTGCACCAGCACAGTCCAGTGCACTTCAGCCAGTCCGGAAAAAAAATCTCCATTTAGAGGGACAAACCCTGGAGCACAGGAGCCATCAGTCTGGAGAATTCCAGCAGTGTCCACAAGTCCAACAGCAGAATGTGACAGGCTCTCCCACGATTGTAACTGAGGTTTAATTGCATTATAAAAGGGGCTCCCGGACCCACATCCAGCCATTGAAGGGTTTCCTGGGACGATTTCCTTATGCTTGTAGTCACTGTCAGCATCTTCCAAACCAGCCCAAGGTGACATATTGCAACTGGAAAAATGAAACCCGAAGGAAAGAGCATAGCGTGTGCCTGGTACACCAAGTCATGGAATGGTTTGGGCTGGAGACCTCTGAGGATGCCTGGGCAAGGGGGTCTTCTTTTACTGCCCCATAAGTATCTGTCTGTGCACATCTGTCTTACACAGAGGAAACTCCTATTCCTTGAGCAGCTGAACTTCCCTCTTCCACACAACTCCACAAAAGGGATTGCTAGTGTGATAGAGGACTCTTTTCCCCTAGAAACCCCTCAAGGAAGTTTTGCAGGTGGTACAGTGGGACAAGAGGCTTTATCTGCCAACTTCCTCCTTCTTCTGTGTGCTGGCCAAAACAGCTGCTTGGAAGGAGAAAAGCCAAGTGCAACAGGCTATGAATAGGACTGAGAGTCCCCCACTTGATTCAGTTTCCTTCCAAAATTAGAAGACTTCTATTTAGAGGGAAGCACTTTCTCTTAACACAGATTGACAGAATCACAGGAAATGTCCTTGGAGCCTCTCACCTAAACAAGTTCTGTGCCATTGCCAGCAGAGGTGTCTGCCCTGGGAGAACCTTCCTGAGTGTACAGCAGACGCCCAGAGTGAGCAGCCCCATGCCCCACCTTGGCAGTTCCCAGGTTCTCCTTCAGGCCACCTACCCTGCAAACCCACCGTGTGCTTCCCCATCCATCATAGACACCTGGTTCCTTTCCTCTTTAATCACACCCTACACACCTTTTTTCTTTAAAACACGTCTGAAGACTATCAGCATGTTTGATACCACTCCCTCCTGAAATCTTATTCGTGGTTTATATTTAATGCAAATATTCATTCACTTGCTCCTTACCGAGGGTCTGTCCTTCAGACAGGCTGGCTGGCACAGCACACAGCTCCAGCCATCATCAACCCATCCTTCACACTGGAGCCAAGCCAGTGCCAGTGCAGCTCACAGCCAGGGGCTTTGTGCCCACTCGGGCCCACAGCAGCTCAGGACTGGTGTGGGGGTCATGCTTTTGGGGCCGGGAGCAGAAATGTCCCTCTGCAGCCCTGCCTGCAGCTGCCCCCAGCGCTGGCTACAACAGCGCGACACGGACTGCAGCAGAGGGGCTGCCGCCCGAGCATCCCGCGGGCACGGCGGCTCCGCGTCCTGCCGGAGCGGGGACAATCGCAGCCGAAGCCGTCCCCCCGAGCAGGATGCGCTCTCCAGCCGTGCTGTGGGCGCTCCGGGAGCCTCCGCGTCCCTGCGGCACAGAAATACCCTTGCGGGGGCCGAGCCGCACCCTCGCTGCTCCCGCGGCGCAGAAACAGAGCCGGCCTCCTCTCGCAGCCTTTGCCCGGGCAAAGAGGGCTCCGTCTGACGGGGGATACGCGCGGCAGGGCCGAGGGCTGGCCCAGCGCTGCGAGGCACGGAACGCCAGCACTGCTGCACCCAACCTGCCCGGCGCGGCCGCCTCCAGCGCAGCAATCCGAAACCGCACACCCTAAGCGCAGGAGCAAAGTCTCCTCTCTCCACTGGCATCGTGCTTTAAATCTTACTGAGCATCTGCATTCAGATCTCTGATCAGTAAAGGCTGGAAAGAAACATACGATCCACCATGAAGTACAGCAACAGGAATTTGAGGTAAATACGTTTTTTACAATGAAGGCAGAGATGCCCTGGCACGTGGTGCCCAGAGAAGCTGTGGGCTCCCCATCCCTGGAAGTACCCAAGGCCAGGCTGGATGGGGCTTGGAGCAACCTGGGATAGTGGAAGGTGTCCCTGCCGTGGCAGGGGGTGGGATGAGATGGGATTGAAAGTCCCTTCCAACCCAAACCCTTCTGTGATTCTATGCACACAACCTTTGCCATCAGCTGCAATCGATGAACCAGGAGGAACCCTCTGAATCCCACCACCCTCCTCCCTGCACTATTCAGGACAGCCTTTGCCTTAGAGAGAGGGGAACAAATCCCAAGGCCGCTGAGAATTTGGACGCAGGGCGGGTACTTCCACCACCACAAACCAGGCATGCCATGTACCTCTGGCAGTGTCAGTGCATGATTAATAACCTTCCTCTGTGTCCAAATGAGAAACAGAATCCCAGCTCTCCCATACTGCAGGAAGTTTTTTAAGCTCAGTTTATTGCAACCTGTCAAGACGCTCTTTGCAATTTGTACCCTGCTGCATCACTCCAAAGCACAACTAGCAGCCTCTCACCAAGTTTAACCAGTTGTTTGTTCAGTTAATGTGAGGGCGTAATAGGCACAGAAAGGAAACTTGTGCACCACATTTATCTACTACATCCACAAAAATACACAAACAGATCTCAACTCTGTTTAAGAAGCAGTACTGAGGCTCCATAGAGCTCCAGACAGAAGTTTACCCAGCACAAGAAACCATGCAGCACGTTTTCAAATAGCAGCATTCCCTACTATGTTTCTGCAGCACCCTTTTTCACCAGACACATCTCTTATCGTAGTGTCAGATACAGGCACTGTGTGACAAGTTCAAAATCCCCAGCACACTGCTGGCCAAGCACTGTGGAGTGTCCAGCCAGGACTGTCCCTACCCCAAGAGCCACACTGTTCCCCAGCTGTCCACCCTGCCCTGCTCTTGTGACATTATTTGGTGACCCACTGAGCCATGACCTTCAGGTCAGCACGAGCCCAGGTTTCCATGGGTTAAAGTAAGAAGCCTTCTGGGAAAGCTACAACTGACTTGTTTTCTTTCAATAATGGCTTTTATTGTAACTACAAAATAAATGTTGTCTAAGGGTTTGCTTCCACCAACCTGCTGTAAGGGGTTTCAACCCTACAAAAACACTAGGCAAATATACTTGACTTTAAATTTTCTCTGGTTTCAGTGAACTGCACAATAAAAAATACACTTGTAGGGAAGATGTCTCCTTGGAGGCTGTTCACGCACACACACATCCCCACCTCCCTGTGCAGGCCCAGCTGCACATGGCAGAGCCACCATCCAACACCAGCTGCTATCCCTCCCTGATACAGGCAGAACTGCTGCAGGGCCCTCAACACCTAACCCAAAGGCCATCCCAGTCAGGCTCTAGCATTGCAACTTTTCCTTCTTATAACCTGCCCTTACATCCCAGCAAAGCATGCAGGTATCTGTCACCAGTGTGGGCTCACCCTGCTGCCACCCCTGGACCAGCTTCACCCAGAAAACAAGGTGCAGCCCCTCCTCCCTTCCTGCTTCCCCATTCCCTCCCAGGCCCCAACTGGGTGAGTTTCACACCAGGGACTGATGGGCTGTTCTGTGGTGGGGCAGCTGGTTCCCCTCACCCTCATCTGTCCTGCTGCAGTAGGCCCTGCTCCTCAGCTGGCACCGGGCACCATCGCCCTGGACATGGCACAGGCAGCATGAAACATTTGGTGAGAAAAGAGAGGCCTGTTTGGTATCTGGCAGATAACTCCAGCACCACTTCAGCTTGCCCTGGCAGGGGTCACCTCCCAAAGGCAGTGCCATCCCCTCCTCTGCAGGGGTTTGGGTGAACCCCCATTCCCTTACTCCATGCCGAATCCCAGAAACACGGAATTGCCTGGGTGGGACCCCCCAGGGGGCTCTGCTCTGGTCGCTGCTCAAAGCAGAGCCAGCCCTGGGCTCAGACCAAGTTACTCAGGGCTTTACTCCCTTAGCTGTCACACACCTCCATGGACAGAGGTGCCACACACTGTCCCCTCTGCTTCCCTTCCTGGGGGGAAGCTTCTCCCAACATCCAGCCTGAACCACTTGGCCAGCAGCTGGAGAGGCATCAGGACCAGAATCCTACTTCTCCCCTGCCTCTTCAGGAACCCTGGCACAAAATGCTGAGACACAAAAAACTCTTCATCTCCCCGATGTTCAGGGAAGGTTCCGGCCCAACAGCAAATTACCCACATTTGTCCTCCGAGACAGTGACAGGACATCAGCCCAGGTACAGATTAGATTCCATCTATTTCAAATTTCAGTAGGGTTTTAGGACTTTAGGGTCAGAAAATTTTTTAGGGATGAACACTCCTAAGTAATGAAGATGAATATTCGGGCACTTCAAATGAATGATTGTTTAAGAGCAATGTAACTACTGCCCCTCAGCAGCATGACCACAGACGTGGTGCCTCTTGCAGCCTGAAATAACTCTGGAGGACGATGCTATTTCCAGTACAACTGGAAAAAGGGAATGCTGTCATTAAGCAGACGGCAGTGTGGTGACATCCTGCTTATCTCACCCATCTTTTCCTGCCTGGTAGCCAGGGAAAGTCTCTTTTAGGAGACTGACAACGGCATCCTATGGCGTGTGCCAAGACTGAACCAGCCCAGCTCCAATCCTGTGTACACAAGAGAATTAATGGAAAAAAATACAGGAAACCGTGATCCCTTAAAGGGTGGCCCACCATGAAATATTTTTTCCCATTGGCCTCAAAACTCCTCCCATGTCTCTGCCAGGGGACACCTGGGGGGTGCTCACTTGCCTCTGTTTGGGCATGTTCTTGGCAGCCTCAGAGACTCTGACAGTGGAGAGCTCCCACTGCAGACCCTGAGCCTGCAGTCACACAGTGAGACTGCTCCAAGGAAGGCACTTTTAAGGTGTCTGCAGCTTCCATTAGGAAGGTTGGTGCCACTTCTCCCAGAGTGTGCTGTTGCTCACTGAGCAGGATGTGCCCAAGTGAGCGGCTTTCCCAGGCCCTGAGATCTCCCTTAGTGCCCCGCAGTGAGCATGCCCTTTGCTGCCATCTCTGTCAGATTTCTATGAAAATGACTCTGGAAATCCCAGCTTGCAGAAAGCACAGCTCCTACATGGCCACATCCCTTATCCAGCTGGCAACACCCCAGAGGAGCCACCTCTGTGCTGCCCCAAGACCTGGACATCCTGAACAACTGGGATGTGCTGCCTGAAAGTGCTACCATGATTTCATAATGTTTCCATGAGATTATAAACAAAAAAAACCCCAAACAACCAAACAAAAACCCAGAAGAAAAAGACCAAGGAAGTTGTCCGCACTGCCTGCTAATTTTGAGTGTTGTTTGTATCAGACAAGGAAAAGGAGATTTACACGCCCACTGCAAATCCAGCCCCATCTGGAGTTCCTTCTTCCTAGAGTGATGTTTGTCAATCTGCTCTGGGGTGTCATTTGTCTCTGAACAGAAAGCTTTCCTTCAATTAATTGTCCCCTACTGAAAAAAGAAAAAACCAAAACCAACAAAAACAGAACTAGACCATGGTGAATCTGTGTATTTCTGTGAAAACAAGGTTTAATCTGAAAATTCCCAACTCGCTGTCTCTGGTGCCTTGCAGGACTGCAAAAGCCAAGCACATGCTGCAGCGAGGAATGCTGGTGAGCTGGAATGTCCAGGCTTTTCTGACTGAGGATGCCCTGGAACAGCACAAGATTTAACTCATCACACCACCATTGTCTGGTCACCCCACAGACCCTGTGAGCAGTGGGTCAGTTTGTCTGAGCTCCCAGGAGGCTGCTGGGACAGGGTGTTCTGCATCCCATCGGCCTCCCCTGGGCCCCTGCCCAGCACCCTCAGTGCCTACAGACACATTTCCTGGCCATTGTTAACCTGTTAAGCAATTCCCATAATAATTCACTCAGTCCCTGTGCTGAGCACCAGTGGTGAGTCAGTGACCACTGAGCAGGGTCAGGCCCACGGGGCCACTGGTGAGGAAGCCCCTGAAGCATCACAGCGCCTGTCTGGCAAAGGGCCCACCCGTGGCCGGGGCTGGCGTGGGACACTGGTGCGGCACCCACTGGGAGATAAGGAAGTGCTGTTTCTGGGCCAGAATTCCCTTCAGCTTTAGCAACTGAGATGATCTGCATGATTCTTCAGTAAGTTCTGGATCTCATAATAGGTCACTATTTCTTGTTGATGTTCCTCTAAACCCTTTATGGATGAAATACCACCCTGGGCAGAGCAGCCCCTACTTCTTGCCCAACAAGAGGATCATTCACAGCACCATACAAGCAAGCAGCACACTCTACTCCACACACTTTAAAGATTTTTTTTTCCCAAATCTGACTCACAACTGCAGTGAATTTTGCCCCCTGAAAGCTGTTATTTCCAGTTAACATCAAATGGACAGGTGGAACTTAGCTTGACAATTAATTAAAAGGATACAGAAAGGAATCAGCACTCTGTTCTGTGCATGGAAGCCTGAAATTGGAGCCACTGAATGAGGGGAATTAACACGGTAGTAATGTGGAATGAAATCCTAAGCATGGATGTGGTCTGTGTAGCTGGAACTTGGAGCATGTTGGTGTAACAAGGGTTTTGGTAGCTGCACAGCTGATGCAGGATGCTCGAAGGAAGCTGCAGCCTCTGCTATTCTTGTACCTCACACATCTGAGTCAGGTATTTGCTCTGCCCAGCTGCTTTGCAGACCTCAGTGTTCCCTGCTTGCTCCAAGAAAGGTCAGTCGTCCTGAACTCCACTGGGGGAATCACTCCAGTCTGCAGTGAGAGGGGGAACGGGTCTGTGGACTCAACGTCCACTGAACATTTTATTGAAGGGTACTTTATCTGGGGCTCAGTCTCTTCCAGAACTTAAACCCCAGCTGCACTGCACAGCAAGGAAAGGGAAGAGCAGCATGCTCTGTTACTATAATCCACATGAAATCCAGGCTGTGTGCAGCACCAGGATCACTGCTCAGGCTCTGTGAGAAAAAGAGCAATGACCCAACTCCTGATCAGAGCCCATGGCTTTTCCCCTTGAAGTCCCCACCCAGCATATGCACTGGATGAACCATGGACCACCTGCCCCAGGATCTGTGGGGCCAGACCAGCAATGAATTTTTCACACAGGCACAAGCCTTGGGTGCCAAGCTTGGGGTTTTTTTGCCAATGTTACAGGGTGGATCCTGTCTCTCCAGCATCAGAAGAGGAAGCATAGAGGGGACCTGATGGGTGAGGCTCCTGGCTCAGCTCAGCCTCTCCTCCATGGACTGTTGTGTCCTGGGGAGATATTGATGTCTCTGCTGGTACAGACAAGCCACAGGCAAGTCACTTAGCCAGCTGCCCAGCCTGAGGTCCACCACCAGCACAGCAGGACAGGGGCCAACAGTGGGACTGGCCTCCACCAGGAGCAGTGGGCCCAGGAGACCCCCATCTGGGCAGCCTCAGTCCTGGTGACAAGACACACTTACCAGAGCTGTGATCTGTTCTCCTGAAGTTATGTTAAGGCTGGCTGATTCACTGTGGTTCTGAAGAAGCTCTAATTTTATCTGTGAGCCAGATGGAATGCTGACAAGGGAGAAAAGAAAAAAAAATCCAAGAAACCCCTTCGGTCTTGTTAGAACAGCAAGGCAACTGGGGCAGCATGAGAGAGGACAGTCCCAGGCGGTGCTGTTAGGGCTGACACTGCACCAGAGCTCCTGGCACACTTTGCCCAGCATTTTTCCCGCTCCATGGCACCCCTGGCCCATGGGGCTGGAGCAGCCTGTAGTGCCATCACCCACCACAGCCCAGGCTGCCCTCCTGGCACAGGGAAGGGGGGCTCTGTGGGGCAGCACTCTGGTGCCCCAGGGCTTTCCCCCAAGGGCAGATGGGGATCCCTCTGCCCAAAGCCTGAGTCATTGCCCAGCACCACAGGGCAAAGCCAGGCAGCTCTCTGGCGGCACAGCTGCCTGACCCAGCCAGTCACCCTGGGCCAGCAGCACCAACAGCCACAAGCCAGGGCTGCAGCCAGGCACAGCTCACTGCCCCCACTCAGACACACAGGGATCTCCCACCATCACTCACTGCAGTGCCCAGCCTGACCTCACACAGCTCGGCTGGGCACATGGACCCCAGGCAGTGTGCGGTCCCTCCATGGGCACAGACCCCAGGCAGCATAGGTCCTCTCCATGGGCCTGGGCCTCAGGCAGCACAGAGCCTCTCTGGATCAACCAATCTGCCAGGCACAACCCCCTGGATCAACCAGCATGTCCATGCCATTGTAGTAAAACATTTATTTGTTCAGGTGATTGAAGCTACCATGTTTACAGCTCGTGACCTCACCACTGGTGACATGGAACATGACCTGGGACTGCAGTTGCCACCAGATTTTTCACCATAATTTTTAGTTATAAAAACCTTGGACACCAGAAAAAACAGGTATTTTAAAGTGGCAGATGGGAGATGGGCAACCTTCTGAGGGGGGAAGACAGTTTATCAAGGCAGCCGACCTTGACAGCCACGTGGCCTCGGCTGCAGCTTCAAGTAAAGGTTTCGGTGGGGTGAGTGCGGTGCAACACGTCAGTCCTCGGAGAGTTGGAACCGTATAGTTTTCTGCCGAGTAAGAACATCGGTGGCAGCGTTTTCGGGGAGTGGAGAAGGGCTGGTGTCCTGCAGAGAGGCCCCGGCTTCTGCGCAAAGAGACAGAACAGAGACGGTGAGGGGACGAGGAGCAGAGCAGCCCTTCCCATGGCCAAAGCCACGCTGATGTGGGACCACACCAAGAGCCCCAGGAGCTGCCACAGGGCCAGTCTGGGCATGGCACCCAGTGACGGTCCCAGGAACTGATGCACAGCCAGCTGGGCACTGCACCAAGGGTCCCAAAAGCTGCCACAGAGCCAGCCCAGGCAGGAAGCAGCAGCAGAGCCTGCCCTCGGCCCTGGCACCCACTGTCTCGGTGCCATGGGCACTGCAGGGGCTGCAGCACAGCAGCCGAGTGTGGCAGCTAACGGGAGACGGGGCTAATGCAAGACTGGGCTAACAGGAAACTGGGCTAATGGAAGACTGGCTAGCAGTACCTGATGTCCCACACCCACAGCTCTGGCACAAGTCTTGTCACCATGAGGGAGTGCAGGCACAGCACTACTGCTGCTGCTGCTGCTTCAGGGAAAATTCAACTAATGAGACCCCCAAAACCCCCAACAGAACCAGCAAAGCTCATTGTTCCAGAACCAGAGACTTCTCCATTTTCCAGATTTGCTTCTGCCCTTGCATAGGCTAAGCCTCTGCCCATGGCAGGGGCTTCAACTCCATTCACTGCCAGGGGTTAACACAGACCTGAGGACACCAGAGCAGAGCAGTAGATGGGCACAGACACAGCACTTGCTGTCCTGAGGTTTGCATGCACAAGGAAAGGTCACTTTCCTCGAGGATGTGCCATGTGTCATTGTCCTGTCCCGAGCCCCCACACCAACCCCAGGGCACAGGGACAGCCCATGGGGCAGTTGTTCCAGCACCTCGCCTGGTCCCACTGCACCGGCCTCTCCGGCCACCCAGCACAGCCCCACTTACCTCGGGGAGAGCAGATGTGCTGCTGACACATGCAAATACCAATCAGGCACCACTTCAAACTCATCTTTGGGTTGCTGTGGGTTACAGCCCCCAGACTACAGGCTGGCCACAGGGAGCCCAGGTGGGGGGGTCCCTGTGTGACCCCCAAGGGGGCTGGGCTCCAACCCTGACTGGTTTTCCTCATTCCCTCTCCCAGTGCAAATTTCCCCTGCAGAGGAGATGGCACAGCCTGCACACAGCACTGCAGGTGCCTCAAGAGCAGCAACCTGGCAGTGCAGGAGGAAAACCAGCTCAGACCAAGTCAGGCACATCAGCCTGGGCTCACCGTTCCTGACCCAGATGCTTCTAAAGTGCAGTTCTTGAAACGACCTGAGGTGACACAGCACCACAAAACCTGAAGCTTACTCTGTTCATTTTAATACAAACACAGGTCCTGATGTGGGGTCTGCAGCCAGCCATGTGCCACATTTGCTCTTTCCCTTTCAAGTTTCCTTCCTTCCAAGCCAAGCTTCCCTTTCTCTTCAGAAGCAGCTTTGACATTGGCTCTTGCAAACAAATCTATTGCATTAGAAGTCAGTCCACAGTCAGCAAAGTATAGCTATAACTCCCCTTTTGCTGGGCTGCATTACTGGTGCGGGGTGTAGGTGCTGTGGGGTGCAGGGGCTGCTGCCCCACACCCGGCACAGTCCTGTTCCAGGGACCTATGCTGCTGTGACAGCCAGACCTCAGCCACCCTCCAGACCTCAGAGACAGTCAGCACTGGGCAAAGGTGTTCCTATTCACACAGCTGGTGGTCCATGCGTGCTGCCTGCACCAGTGAAGGGTGGACAAGCTGCTGCTGAGTAGGGAGGCTGGCACTGGCCAGACCCCTCTGCCGTGCCTGATGCCCCCAGGGACAATTCCACAGGCACAGGGGGTGCAGCACCATACAACCAGTAGCCAAGGACTTGGTGCTTGGCCTGTGGAGAGCCACAACTGGGCCATGGTGGGCGATCACCCCAGCGTGATCTGGAAGCACAGGCTCTACCCCAACACAGCCAGGCACACAGGGACGCATTTGCAAAGGGGAAATGGGAGAACCAGGTTATTTGTAAGCAGGACCCTGCATACTGGCCACAGTTTGCTGCCTTTAAACCAGAACTCTGACCAACATTAAAATTACTGCCAAGAGAAGGCACCGTGCAACTGGATGGCTGCTGTTAGAGCAGCTTCTGGGCGGCAATGGTGCACCCCGAGCGGGCAGCAGCACCATGGAAGAGGGAGGTGAATGCTCCTGAGTGATCACAGTGCTGACACATGTGGCCACTCTGTGAGTGGTACTGCTCAGGCTCCAGTACCACAAAGCTCCAGTATCGCTGAGGCTCTATTTCCCCTTGGTTGATGGGAAGAGAAGTGATCCTGGCAGTAGCTGTAGCCATTACTCCTGGTTTGAAGCCATTCCCAGGGAAGCAGCATGTCCACCTCTGTGCTGGCCGCCCACCATGGCTTCGGGCAGTCTCACCATGGCACAGGACGAGCCCAACTGCACCTTCTAGAGGGCACACACAGCTGCACAGAACTGTCCACCTGCCACAGTTCACTCCACTGGTCTGGGACACTCCCAGAGCAATGCCCAGCAGGGCTGTCATGGTCCCCGGGGGGCAGGAGCCTCCCTATGCTGCTGGCACCAAGCCTCCAGCAGCTCTGCCACCAGCAGGGAGGAGACCACCTCGTGCCAGTGCCTCGGCAGGAGCTCTCGGGCAGGCGGCACGCCCCAGTGGTGCCAGGCCCTTCCCAGCCTGAGCAGCAGGTGCCCAGGAGCTGTGTCCCCTCTCCCATGCACAGGACACGTGGCTACGCTTTGCAGCTCCCTCTCCAGGGCTGCAGGGCCACGTGGGCACAAGGGGAGGGCTGGCCAATGCACCGGGACATGCTGCAGAAATAAAGCCACATTGGCACCAGAGTGAAGCAGCACCGTGTATTGATGGTAAGGACATGCCTGGACACAGCAGGAAGGCAGCACAGACACAAGAGACAACACAACAGCCGGCTCCTCCATCCTGGCACAGCCACACCGGCCTCTAACAGAGCACCATCTCCAGAGAAGGCCTGTGTGTTCCAGCCACAGAGCAAAGAACTTTCTGAAGTAGTTTTTCCTTCTCCACCAGTGCCTGTGAATGAAGACCCTCTCACGGCTGAAGTCTCAGATAATTTATATCTGAGCAGGAACACACAGAGCTGAGCTGCAGACAGGTGATACCTGAGGGGCAGGGAGGCACCTTGGGCTCATGTCCCTGCAGGCCCCTCTGCAGCTGGGGGTGATGCTGGGAACACAGCACATCATACCTCCCATTCCATCACCTCCTGTGGTGAGGAGTTATTCCAATTTGGGAGAAATAACCTGATGTTATTCTGATCCAGGAGCATCTCAGCACTTTTTCTGTCTCACACTGTTGGCAACCTATGGTTCTGCAGAACAGAAAGGACAGAGAATTTCCTCCTCCATGAGGCTTCCCACACTTTGAATCAAGCCTGAATAAAACAAAATGTCCCACTGCACAGTTATTCCAGTGGGAACAGACGATTACATGGCTAGGGCATTCCCAAGGGATGATCCTCTCAGCCTGGGAAAGAAGCTAGCACAAGAGGAACCTCCGGCTGCCTAGATCCCCATTCCTGCACTATCAGTGCAGAATCAAACCAAACATAGGGCCATAACAGTCCCTGTATGCTGCTTGACACATGGACAGAATATCAGCTGCAGTGCTTAGAAAATTATTCTTTTGAGTGAAAAATTACAAATATAAAAATAAACTTCCCTAAACCACAAGACACCATAGTATTCTAGCACTTTCACAAAACATCACACAGATTTAGGTCCAGTCTTAGACAACACACAAAAGCATTTTCATTGGATGATTTTAAAACGCATGATTAAATACAGCCACTCCATAGCAAACCTCTGACACTCTCCCTCTACCCCAGCATGGGGGAAAAGGTGCCTCTACCAGCACAGTCCCTCACTGGGGCTCAGACCTTCATGTTTGACCCACACTGGGCAAAGCCCTTTACCATCAGACTGCCACACCCTGGACACACCCCCTCTGTCCTTGACAGCACACTATTTAATAGCTCCCTTCTGTTTATGCAGTGCTCATGGGTTGCCAGAGCAATCCGAGGAGGAATTTATTGTATTTTTTTAAACTTTTCCAGCAGGAAGCATGTTTTCTCATTTTGAGGCTTTCTTTCCTATTTGGTCTCTGCATTTCCTGAGGGAGACAAAAAGAGTTTCTAAAAAAGAAGCAGCCTCTTCCTTTTAGGTCCTTTACACTGCCCTCATTGACTTTGTTCTTCCATGACAGGCAGTGAAATCACCCAGAGCAACCCACAATGGCCAAGAGCATCAGCCCTGTGCTGCAGAGTCCCAGAGACAGAGATGGGGTGCCAGGGGCCGTTCCCCCCTGTGAGATGTTCCCTCACAACTGCTCTGGGGCCGGCTGCTGCCCTGGTTAGAGCCAGGCTGTCCTCAGGCACCTGCCTTAGTTACGGTGCCCCCAAGAACAAGCACACAAGGTAAAAACTTTAACTATTTTCTCACTTTTATGGCCACAAAGCCCATCTTAAAGCTATTATTTGGCATGTGAGAATACACAACGCACAAATGTTCAGAGTTAAGTTGTCTCTAATTTGAACATGATGACCATATGAGTTTAATTAATATTAACTGCAGGCTTCCCTTTACAGTGAGAAGAGCAGCTGCCATCCACACAACAAGGAATTAGCACCTGCTGTCCCCTACTGCTGTGGGGTTCCTGTCCCTACAGAGTCGCCCAAAATCACCCTATCCCACAGGCACCACAATTAAGAGCAGCTTAAAGGCAAGACCACCATCTTCCAGGCCCTTCACTGGGCTGAGGGACTGAAAAGAACTGGATCAAACCATAAAGTTTAGAGGAAATATGCTCCAAAAGTCTAGGACAGCAGCAGATGACCACCACCACTGACCAGCCAGCACCGAGGCGCTGAATGGCCGCGTCCCAGCCGGCCGCAGCCCTGCCTGCCCACCTGGCCGCCTGCCGGCCCTGCCCACTGCCCTCACTCAGCTCTGCCCGACACCCTGAGGTGCCCAGGCCCGCTCCCTGCCCGGAGGCTGCAGGACAGGACGACACCTGCGCCGTGGGATGTGGGTGCTCTGGGACTGTGGGCCAGGCACCTCCTCAGGGAGAAGCGGTGTGGGATCCCACTGCTTCACCAGGGCACAGCCCTGGCCAGCCAGACCCAGCACAAGGGAATGGACCCCTCACCCTGGTACCTCCTCGTCCTCCTCCCAGCCCCATGGTGGGAGCTGTGGAGCACCAAGGCCCGGCTCCGGCAGGGCAGTCACCGCAAGGCTGGCTGGCGTACCGAGTGAATATTTTATTTTACACAACATAACAACACAGCGTTGTTGCTCCTGTACAGCATCTGCCTAAAAACAAAGGCAACATCATTGTCACGGAAAAGAAATATACAGTCTGACCGGTTTAAAAAATATCATTTTACTGATTGATCCAGAAGTAGTTATTTGTCAGCTTGGAGGAAATAGCATTTCCTTTATAAAAGGCTTTTTCTGTGAAAACTCTCTTTTGTTTTCTGCTACTGCAGAACCAGGAAGCCAGTCCTAGAGCAGGGAAGGCACTGGTGCTGTTTCGTGCTTTTTTTCACCCCTTAATCTTTTTTTTCCTTTTTTTTTTTTTTTTTTTTTTAATCTCTGAATGTTGCCTTCGGTTTTGATATTAAACAAAACCAAATGAAAACTAAATAAACCCCTGTGTGCACTGGGTGGCTTATACAGAATCCCGCATGAACAAGCCATTAATCAGCGAGAGCAGTGGACTTCCAAATCCAATTCCCTGGGAAAGGGAGTTTCACACAAAGTTTGGTGTTTTGTTTTTAGTTAAAATAAAAAATTAAAAAAAAAAAAAAAAAGAAAAAAGAAAAAAAAGCAGGTCACACAGTGCTTTCCAATATCCACTCAGAACTGGAGAAAGTTGCTTTTCCACTATCCGCACCGGCGCTGTCTGCCTGGACTAGCATCCCATTCATGGACATGCTCCGTTTGGAGCGCAGTCCGCCGGCGCCGGCGCCGCGGGGCTCCAGCAGCTCGCCGCCCAGCGACCGCCGGCGCTTGGCTCGGGACGCGTCGGCCGGCAGAGTGAGGAACTTACTTGGCTTTGATTGTGCTCTTTTGTATGTGTGGGCCGTGGGGGCCACGTCAGGGGGGCGGCTTGCTAACTGCAGGGTCGTGGAGTTATTTCTGTTGGAGTTTTGGGGCTCGGTGCTGCCGCCAGCCTCACCCTGCGCCTCACTGCCAGGCTTTGGCCCCGACTTTCGTTTCTGCTTCTGCGAGAGGGAAGTGCTGGAAGTCCAGGCGGGAGGCAAAGCGGAGGTAGTGGTGGCTGAGTCCTGGCTGGAGCCGGTGTCCGGTGACTGTGTCACACTGTCGCTGGCAGCCTTGCAGCACTGGATGCCCTCCTCGTGCCCGAGAGCCTGCTTGGACATGGACTGCGACAGCACCCCGCTGCAGCCCTGGATCTGAGCCCCGTTTGTCTGCGAGTACACGTTGCTGACTTTGGTGGCCTTTTGCTGCCCGTTGTTGTTACACACCTTGTAGCGGATCATGAGGATGATGATGAACACGAGCACGGACGCCACGATGATCCCACCAATGATGATAATCATGGTCCCACCCAGGAACTGGGACTGCATGAAGTGGCAGCGCACGTAATCCTGCTCGGTGGTGAACTGTGTGCAGCCCACGACTCTAGTGGCTGTCAGCGAGGTGATGCCGTCATCGTAGATGGCCAGGACGCACAGGTCGTACATCGTCCCCGCAGCCAGGTTGTTGACCAGAAAAGTTTTGCTTGTGGGAGGTATCATTCTGCAGGAGAAGGAAACCAGCGTGAACGAACGTGGCGGACACACTGGAACCATCCCAACCTGTGGGGCACCCCAGGCCCTGCTGGGCACCACCACGGCTTGGCTGTCCTGCTTCTGCCGGAGCCCCCGTGGGGCTGATCTCTCCCCCCGCCACCAGCTCCCACCTAGCCTTTGATGTAGCAGCAGTCACTGCCAAGGCCCCTGGCATGGCTCGGCATGGCAGAGCCCCCATTAGAACAATCACATCAAAAACATGGAATCACAGAATCACAGAATGGCTTGGGTTGGAAGCAACATTTAAAGACCCTTTAGTCCACCCTCCTACCATGGGCAGGAACACCTTCCACTAGGCAAGGTTGCTCCAAAGCCCTGTCCAGCCTGGCCTTGGACACTTCCATGGATGGGGCACCCACAACTTCTCTGAGGAACCTGTGCCAGGGTCTCAATGTTCTCAGAGGGAAGAATTTTTTCCTGATATCTGATCTATATCTACCCTCTTTCAGTTTAAACCAGCACCCCTCGTCCTATTAATAGATAAAGAAATTCACAGAAGAAATGACCAAGCAAAGCCAGTGCTGAAGGGTGAAACAGCTACACCTGGCAACACAGAGCCCTCCTGCACCTCCCCAGCACGGGCACTGCCAGAAAGTGCTGTGAGGAACATGGTCACAGACGCTGTCCTCCCTGTGCTTCCATAAAGCCAAGCACATTAGGATCCATTTAATCCATCTATCTTCACAACCTTTCTCACATCAGTCCAGAGGATTAGAGGTCCATTTGGATTATCTAAAAATAACATTGTTCAAAGTAATTTTCACATTTGTGAGTAGAAAATGGTACGAGTCCTTCCTGAGGCTCCCACCGTGAGCTGCCAGGGCCAGGCTCCGCTCAGCCGGCGCGGCACAGCACAGGAACTGCAGCAGAGGGGCTGCCCAGACCAGGGGCCACACGCCAGCCCGGAGCACCCAGCATGGTCCCCCATGAGCAGGCTGGGGCTGCCTTACCTGTAAACAAGGGAGTCATCGTAAGTACCATTGTACTGGATTTGAAACATACGTATTCCAGGTATATTCCTCTGAAAATTGAATTTCAGCAGAGCCGTGGAGGACGTTGCTTCCGCAACAACCACCTTCTTATCCTGGCTGACTTTAGTATCCCCATTGCTACTGCTCGCATTGGAGCCCGACTTGGTGGATGTGGAGATATCCGAGGAGCCTGGGTCAGGCTCATGGATGTGGTTTGTGCTGTTCAGCAAGTGGGGGAGTTTGATGATGTGCAGGTCCACTGTCTGCGTGGCCTCCCCTGCTGGGTTGGAAGCAATGCAGGTGAAGGAGCCCGTGTCCTTCACCGTTGTGATAAGGATGTCAAGCGTCCCGTTGTCATACACCATGGACCTGGTCGCATTGGAAATCAGCTTTCCCTCAGGTGAAATCCAATGGATTGCTGGCTCAGGGTCACCCCGGGCCTTGCAGCGCAGGGCTGCCCGCTGCCCCTCCAGCACCCGCAGCTCGTGGGTGTGCCGGGTGATGAGCGGGGGCTCGCAGAGGAACTCCTCCTCAGGGATCGACCAGAAGTACCGGCCAGACAGGAGTGTAGGAGAGGCACAGGTCTCCAGGTCATCCTCCCTGGAAAGGCGCCTCAGCCACAAAAGCTCACAGTTGCAATGCAAGGGGTTCCCACCAAAGCTCAGCGCAAACGTTGAGGGGCTGATAATTCCTGAGGTTGCCAGCACCTGAGCACGCTGGAAGAGCGGATCAGGCGGTAGCTTCTGCAGTTTGTTGGATGTGACGTCCAGCCTGGTCATCTTGTGGAGGTGGGAGAAGGTCCCCTTAGGAATATGGTCAATCATGTTGTGGTCTAGACTGAGAGTGTGCAAACTGACCATTTTCTCCACAGCATCCCAAGGGATGGTTTCCAGATTGTTGTAAGACAAATCCAATTCCTCAAGAGCTAAAACATCATCGAAAGCTGTGGAAGAAATTAAAGTCAGCTGATTATTGTTCAGTATCAAGTGGTGGAGATTGGAGAGCCCACTGAACATGTCATTAGTGATCTTAGTCAATCGATTGCTGTTCAAATGCAGAGCCCGCAAATTGCGCAGGTCGGCAAATGCGTGAGGTGTGATAAAACTGATTGTATTCCGGGACAGTGTCAGGTCCACCAGGCTGGTCATGTTGGCAAAGTCTTTCCTTTTAATGTTTGTAACAAAGTTGTCTGCCAGCCGCAGCTCCACGGTCCTCCTGTCAATGTTGGGAGGAACAAACAAGAGCCCTTTCTTGGCACAGAGGGTGGCAAGGTTCGGAGACAAGATCTGACAGACGCAGCGCTTGGGGCAGATCTGAGCTCGCACCGCTACGCCAATGAACAGCAGAAACAAAAGCAGTTTTTCCATTGTAGAACAGATTCAAGAGCCTGCAAGGGAGAGCAAACGGTGGTTAGTCTCTGTGAGGTAAGCACGGGACATAATAAAAAAGCCAAGACAGATAGTCTGTGGTTAAACCATGGAACTGAAGTTCAGGTAGTGGCAAGTCACCCTCACTGTGTCACCTGGTTCTTCTTCATTCCCCCATCCTGACACAAGAGTGCCTATACTGCCTGCCAGAAGGACAGCTGAGAGACAAGGATGTTTGCAAATGCAATTACACATGCCCAGACACTCACATACAACTGACAAAGTGACTGGGAAGCCACTGGTGCCACTGCACTTGCCACCCCTCAGGCCCCTCCTGCTAGAGCCCATCCTGCTGCCCAGTGCACCTCTACATCCCTCCCAGGCTGGTTGGCCATAATGACAAATGTCCAGGTATAGAAAATGAGGAGTGGTTCGTGTGTGCTTCACTTGCTAAGCTGAAACTCTCAGTGGCCTTGAAATCGCAGCAGCTCAATGGGTTTACAGCCATCTCCACTGAACATTTAAGCTCTTAATGCTATTTTCACAATAAACGCAGAAGAAGCTAATTTTATGTCATTCAAACCCCAAAAATGCAAACAAAACAAAACAAAACAAAAAGAAAAAAAAAAGGAAAAAAAACAAACAAACAAAAAAAAAACAAGAAAAGCCCCCACAACAGAGATCTAAATAAAAATGGATCTTGGGCTAATTTTAGCTAATTGCAGCTTTCCAGCAGCCAAAGCGCTGCACTCCCCCTGGAAAGCCCAGCGGTTCAATCAGCTTTATCACTTACACCGTCAGGCCCAGCTCCTCATGGCAGGTGGGAGCAGGGCCGACAGCAGCAGTGCCCACGCCAGCTCATCAGATCATCCATCAGTGACTGTGCCAAAGGCACGGGCAGGTGGGAGGGCCAGGGGATGCTCCCCCATGAACAGGCAGGAGCACGGTCCCATGGAGAAGCACCCACGTGTATCAGAGGGAACTTGTGGCATTGTGAGCAACGGTGCTCAGAGGGGCTCCACGCTGCGATTAAAACACTCAGCTCCCTTTGGGACCAGCACAATTATACATACTCAGATCGGATTACTCAGACCCATTACCATCCCAGAGATGCATTAACAAAGCTCAGCTAAAATACAGTTTCACAGCTAGCCAGAACCAGAAGTCCAGAATCGTTATCGATATATAAAGACATTTAGTTAGAACAACAATTATTGCTCCTGTAGTCCGGTCCGTCCATAACCCAAACCAAATCCATGGTGCTGTGCAAGCAGAGGCAACAAAAGGATTAGTGAAAATACCAGCCCTAAACCCTGCTTTTCAGCACTGTCAATGTGCTTTTTCCTGATACTTCTGGGGACTGACAGTATTCAGGACGACGCCAACTTTAGAGTTCCCACTGGAAAAATAGAAGACTGTGCTACTGCAGTCCAAAGTGGAGTCTGCTACTGTGGGCAGTGCTGGGAGCTGCTCCCATAACCCATATAACCATCACCATTCTTGCTGCCATGACTTGTGGCAGAAAGCAAAGTGCCACAGCAATGTTCAGGTATGTTCTGTGGACTCACTTTCATGACAGCACTGCAGATCGGGGTGGCCCTGCAGATGACAAGGACCTGGAGAATGAAAATGCCAAGCAGTGGAGGAAACTGCCTGGTGCAGCCCCCAAACGCCACTGGTGTCACCCGCTGGCCACCTCCCAACTCAGCAGCTGCAGTCACAGCCAGGGACTGTCACCTCTCCTTTCCAGGTGGGACTTTGCTCCTTTAATCTACATCTGGTAAGTACCAGATTGGAACGGGCTCAGCGGCTCAGGGCATCTGCAGCACAGCCACTGGGGTCCCTGGACAGCCTTGGCTGGAGACACCACACTCATTTAAATTTGCTAACTTAATGCTGCTAATTTAGATTCGTGGCTGTGATTAGTCACGTGCCTGGATTCAGCCAAGTCCATTGGCAGAGCTACCTAAGACTAACACAAGCTTAAACCCAAATCAGCAAGTTCACAAGTTTTGAAATACCATTACAAGATGAAACAACTTAAATAACAGCTGGGATGACAAGGTTACCACAAAGTTACCTACCAGCAGAGGTGGGTTTTTTGGATGTTAGGAGAGTTTGGATACTGTCTCTGTCAATATCCTCTGGTCAAATGCCCAGCACGTGGCCAGAGCTGGATGCAACATGATCAGTGAATATAGGGCTTAAAGGACTGCAGTAAATGGGGCAAGACCAGCCAGTAGCCAGTTGCCAGCACTGTCCCCCATGACTTGGGTTGAGGGACAGTCCTCTCCCGTGTCAGTGAGCTGGGCAGGGAGGTGAGCACACCCCACATATATCTGCCAATGACACTGAATTAGGAGGAGGGACTGAGCCCTCAGGAGCATGGAGTGCTTATGGAGAGGTCCTGGTGGATCAGAGTGCTGGGCACCCACCAGCACTGAGTGCAACAAAGACAAATGCAGATTTGGCACCTGGATGCCTCAGCTGATGAAAACAGCAAAGCCATGCCAGGATCAACATGAGGAAGCTGGTGCCCCAGGCTGTGCAAGGATGGGGATAGCCATCCTCCCCATCCTGGGCATCATCCCTTGCTGTAGAGGTAGCACAAACATTTCATCTCCTTGCTGATAAAACACAGAGCACTTCTTCCCAGAGTGCTTGGTGGTGAAGCAGTCTGGTGGCTGTGCACCACCCCTGAGACGTTTTAGATGACAATATGAACTTCAGGACCTGGTGGCTTAGGACAGCCATCAAAAAACACATCTGCTCAAAGTCAGCCTGGACACGTGTCCCCTCCTCTCCCAGCATACCGCATCCCCCACAGAGATAATTTGCAGAGACAGCAACGCTGACATGGCTTAGAGCTCACTGCAGAAAACACCTTTTCAACTAATGAACGCAGTAAGTGATTCTGATTACTTGCTTAAAAGATAAAAAAGCAGAAAGGAAAGTGCATTCATACATAAAACAAATGCCAGCTTCCTAGGAAGGTGAGCACTGCTCATTTCCTGCTTGGTGCCTGCAATAGGACAAGGGTAGTTGAGCTCTTCATGCGACATTTGTGATTCACAAAAAAAGCCTCTCATATATACTACTCTTTACATCCATTCTGTTGCTCCATTTGATCATTTTGAGTTATTCATCTGTCTATAAAACCTAAGTTTGAATTGCTGTGGGCTGCATGGATCATGGCCACAGAGTGGGAACTGTGTCTCCAAACTGTCTGCAGAAAACCTGTGAGCCCCAGCACACACTGCTGGGGGCTGGGAGCCCCTCCACTGTTCCCCCATCGGCTGGAGGGGACTGACCAGGGACACATCCTCAGACTGCTGCTCCTGTCTCAGAGCAGAGGAACTCATTTCCTACCCCCATTTCTCAGGTATGGAGCAGGTCTGACAGTGGTTGGGCAGGGCTGAGGCTCATGAAGGCAGGGATTCCTCAGTACTGTCACCCCCTGCCTACCTTCCCTTGGCCACTCTCAAGTGGAAAGTGTCCACGCAATGGGTGACTCTCTCATGGTCCTTGCCCTGTCAGGCATTTCCCACAGGTCTTCTGGCCTTCACACCACCTCCAGACCAGCTATGGAACACGGACCACTGTTCCACCCCAGGACCAGCTCTCCTCCAGCGTGGATGTCAGGCACCCAGCCGGCCCCAGCCCTAGCAGCTGCAGAACATTCTAGATGACAATAGGAACTTCAGGACCTGGTGGCTTAGGAGGACAGCCGTCAAAAAACACATCTGCTCAAAGTCAGCCTGGACACGTGTCCCCTCCTCTCCCAGCATACCGCATCCCCCACAGAGATAATTTGCAGAGACAGCAATGCTGACATGGCTTAGAGCTCACTGCAGAAAACACCTTTTCGACTGCCATCCCTACCCAGAGGAGGAACCATGAGCTCGCCCGGGACCAAGCCCACACACTGGCAAGGTGTAGGGACAGTTGGGGCACACCCCAGCTCCAGCACACACATGGCTCTGCAAGATCCATTAGAGGATTTCCACTGGTTCCAGAGGAGCCACCTGCTCCTGTAAGGTGCCTCTGGTGCATCCTGGGGCACACAGAGACCCTAAGGCCAGCACTTCCTAAGGGCAGACTCCCACCACAAACCTCTGCAGGGTCTGACAGGTGCTGGGGAACGGCCAGAGTATCCCCAGCCCCTGCTGGGCACAGCTGTTCTGAGCCCCACACCAGCACTGCCAGGGCGAGCGGCAGCCACATCCTGGCACCCAGTCAGCAGCAGGCTGTGGGAATAACCACCCACCTGTTCCAGCAGCAGACAGAGGTCAGGGGAAGTGCTAATGAATTTGAAGTTCCTGTCTGGAATGGATCCGAGGAGCCCAGGACTGAATGCCACGCACTGTGATGGCTCCTTGTGCACAACATACTCCATGCTGGGGGTTCTGCCCCTCCTCTTTGGGATATGAAGTGCAGCATCTGCCAGTGTGCCCAGTGCTCCAAAGGGTCATTTACGTATTGTGGATCACACAACACATGGGAGCAGCAGAATCCATAACAGCCATTAATTAGCAAACAACTTCCACAGCATCCAATTCCTGTTTGGATGGTCAGTGTCACACATGGTCAGAATGCCAGGGATGCCCAGTGTGCACACCGGGAGCTGCTGGAGCCAGCTGCCAACTCAGGGCCTGGCTCAGACTTCATCTGTCATTACTGAGGTCATAACAGAGCTACTGACTGCCCTTCCCAACCTTCCAGAAGTCAGTACTCTCAAGTTCTTTGCAAATGCAGTTTTGTGGTGGGGGAAAAACAGTCTGGAAGCTGATGATGTTCATCTGCTGAGGATGGAAAAAGGGAAATCATGGCACCAGCCACCATAGGCACCCAGTAGCCATGCCAGAATGGGGTATGTAAAAGGAGATGCTGGGATCTTTGGCATTCCAGCTGCTGGGACCAGTGAAGTGGACAACAAAGAGCTTCAGTTTCACAAAGGTCAGCGATTTGTAAACAGGTGAGAGGGTTTTGCTGAATTGGAAACAAAGTACCTGAGAAAAAAAACATTCAAATCAAAGAAACTCATCCAGAGATTTGCTTTGAGAGCTGTGCTAGCCAGCCAGGGCTGAGCTGGCCATAGATCACCAGCCAGGACCACGAGGCCACTATGTTTGACACTTGGTGTAGGACTGGACAGGTGAATCCCCATGGGGAGCCATGAGCCATGAGACCTGTATCCTGGTCCCTGTTAAAGGGCTTCAAATAGCCCTGAACCCCTCAGACCTCTGGGAATCTTAGAAGCAGAAGCAAGGGGAGACCCAGTCTCAAAGTGAAGGCCAGGGGCAGTGCTGCCAGCTCATGCAGGGGATATAATGTATGTTCCTTCCTCAAAAGTTCCATTTCTGGATTTTTGCTGTGTTTCCCCTGTCTTCTACATAACAAAGAGCTTCAGCACTTGTCCTTGCAACACACAGCTTAAAAACATGCCCATAAAGTTCAGAAATTGAGGAGAAAAACAGAATATCCTTTTTTTAAAAGCACTTTATTTTAGAACTGTTTCACATTGTCTGGAGCAGACAACACTCAACAATGCCAAGTGCTCGGAAAGGTAATAAACCCAAGGGGTTCCTGCAGCAGTGCACATATCACAGCTGGAGTGTTTCCAGCAGGGACACAGGAACATTCTAGGCATTCTCCCCTCACTTCTGCTGACATAGCATCCTGTGTCCTGCACTTTCACAAGGATGTTGGAGCCTTCCCAAGAGGCATGGGCAGGGTCAGGATCGCTGCACTCAGGGGAATGCCCAATGCTCCCCACCCCACACCGCTTGCTGCTGGCTTGTGGCAGGCTCCCCTGGAACAGTGACCCTGGGGTCAGCACAACTAATACAGCAGAGACATGGAATTTCCAGGGATTTCGTTTCTTTCCCATCTCATTCTGCTCCCTGCCATGCCCCACACTGTCTCCCTCACACACGTGTCCCAGTGAGCCCCTCTGAGCACACAGGGACCAGCACTCCCAGCACTGCTGCCTGCCATGCAGTGACAGTGGCAGGCAAGGTGGCAGCACGCTTCCACCACACTCCCAGTGTGCCTCCTGCACACTTCCAGCACTCTTCTGCACACCTGCTGCTGGCACGGCCCCAGGCCCACAGCCACACGTGAGAGCTCCGCACACGGCCGCTCTGCCCCCGCCACAGCCAGCTCAACTGGACTCACCTGCCGTGCCCCGGATTAAAGGCTGAGCGAGTCAGAGCGCAAGGGGGGGCTCCCACAAAACACGGGGCCGTGGTGGAGGCAGCTCATCAAGGCTTTGGTATCACAGACAAGAGCCCAGAGTGATCCACGGGATGAGTCAACACGGCAGTGCAGAACACGACTGCAGCTCTGTAAGGTATTAATAACTGTGCCGTGAGGAAACCGCGCCGGATGGTCCCACGGCCCCCGGCATGCCGGGCCAGGGGCACCTTCTGCTGCTCCGCCGTGGATGGGGGAGAGGGGCACTGAACCGAGCACAAAACAGAGTGGCGCCTGAGAAATATCCTGTGATAAAAACACACATGGAGAGATCATCTCCTGTTTCTGAGGGACAACTCTGCACTCCCATCTCGCCCACTGTCAAACCCAGCAAGCTCTATTTAAGCTGTGTAACTACCTGGGGCCTTGCAGGCACAGCCAGAAGCCTACGTGGGCTCTTTTCACTGTGTCGTCCCGCTCCTCGGGGTAGAGTCTCAGCAATGCATCTCTCAGTCCAGTAGCAGTGAGCACCAGCTTCCCAAGGCACCTCTAACCCATGTACAAGCAGCACACACCGCTGGCACCATCCATCACCATTCACATGACCGTCCTTATGCCCTGATGACCACCAGCACCCAGGGTTGCTGGTCCATGTGCCAGCCAGCCAGGCTCTGTGGACACCACAGGCACAGACAGATGGACAGGTTGCTCCACTTCCCTGGCTCCCTCTATGAAGTGTGCATTATGAATTCCATCCTTTTCCTTTCCTCCAGCCTCCAGGAATCATCCCTGCAGTGGTACGCAACGCAGGGAAAGCAGCACAGTCCCCACTGCCTGCACTCAAGAGCTCCCAGACCAGCGGCAGCTCCCTCCCAAATCCCAGCCCGGGGCTGCCAGTACCATCCAAGACAGCTTCCAACCCCATCCCCCTGAACCCATCACCCCCACACCCATCACCCCTGCACCCCACAGCCCCCATGCAGTGCAGGAGCCAGGGACAGAGCTCTGCACAGGGAGACGTCACCAAAAAGCATCTCAGGTATGGTGGTATACACACACTGAGTTTTAAGAACACCAAGACCTTTAAGGTCCCTCCAACCCAAACCATTCTGTGATTCTATACAAAGCTCTCCAGCTCATAAGGAGTTCCTGTACCAAATACTACACAGATATGCCAAACACTGACACCAACACCAGCATCAGCCATGCAGCTTCCAAACAGGAGCAGGCCTAAGGGAATAACTGTTTAAACAAGACAGCTTTTAACTTACCAAAACATTTTTATTGAACTGGGGTACTGTGGTATTTTAAAAACTGATTTTGCAACATCAAAACACAACAGAAATGTGAAGGGATTTTCTCCGCCACTCCTCTTTCCCTCTGTTCCAACAGCCATACATTCCCAGGTGGCACAGGAAGGTGAGGTAGGTATGGTGGCCCTGCACGGCCTGCCCCACACCCTGCAGCCATCTGTCTGCTCAGAGGGACATGTGGGGAGCACTGGTGGGGGGGGGAGAGGCTCCTCAGGACCACCCCTACCCCAGCACAGTCCCTGGCATGCAGCCTCTGGCAGAGGCACCCAGGGCACTGGGGTGGCAGGGCACCAGCCACGTCCTCACACGGGCAGACAGGGCACCCCAGCTCAGGGTGCACACCCCAACTGGTGGCCACCTGCTGCAGGACACCAGCAGTGCCAGCCATGCCGGTCATGCCAGCCACTCACCCACTCCTGTCCTGGCACAGGCTCGCTCTCACCTGCACACTCTCCCTGCAGCTCTCCTGCCCGAGCACTCCGGCAGCAGCACTCCACAGGCTGGTGAGTCATACAATGAGGAAATCTGGCATTTTCCTCTTATTGTCAAATGCCCACTGGTGCCCGGCCAGCGCCAGATGCCAGGGCTGACCATGTCCGGCAGTGGGCGTGGGATGGGCAGCAGCCGCTCCAGGGTCCAGCACAGCCAAACCACTCCCTGGCCACATCCTGGTTGTGCCCTTACATCCTCACTTAGCAGTGACCAGTGCTCAAGGCTTCACCACCGTGGGACTTCGTGGTGCTGAGCTCCACCCACTCCCACCTCCCCAGCCTCTTCAAGTCCCTTGGGATGCCATCCCTTCCCTCCAGGCATTGACCACACCACACAGCTGTGGTGCTGAGGGGAGCAAGGAGGGCACAGGAGAGTGACTCCAGAAATGGTAACCAGACAGGCCCCAGGACACACAGGAGCACAGTGACCCTGGGGTCAGCACAACTACTACAGCAGAGACATGGAATTTCCAGGGATTTTGTTTCTGTGACCTCCCACACACCCCAAACTCCCTAGAACTCTCTATCCCCGACACCACCCTAAAGCAGTACAGGGTACCTAGCACTGGCCATTTCTAACTTATTGCAGTGATAAATATGTAATAATGGAAAAATGCAGTAATTGATGCCTCATCCCTGAAAATGTTCAAGGCAAGATTGGGTGGGGCTTGGAGCAACCTGGTCTAGCTCTCGTCCTTGCCCATGTCAGGGGAATGGAACAAGATGAACTTTAAGGGTCCCTTCCCAACCAAACCGTTCTGGGATTCTCTACGTCTATTAAAAATTATTCTTAAGGTTTTCTTTGCCAAAAAATGCCACTGTTTTCAATGCACCAGCACTCTCATTCCCCAACAGGCACCGGAAGAGGGATGGGGGTGAAGGGCGACCCAAGAACTGGCAAGGGCACTGTGGCCAAAGCCAATGTGCCTACCAAACACACAGAGTTTAACTGGGGAAAATCAGAAGCAGAGGCAACAGCACTGTGAAGGGTGAGAATGTCAGCACAACACACCAGAGCAAAACGGGGGATTAACCATAAGCAAATCTCCCAGCCTGAATATTTCATAGGTTTTATCAAGCACTGTAAAAATAACTTATTTCTTCCATGGCCTCACTTCTGCACAGCCCACCAAATGAAATGAAAAGTAAACTAACAATGATTTACTCCAGATGGACATTTATTATCTGTGTAATAATATCTTGCAAACGTCGCAGCATTAACTGAGGCCAATTCTTTTCTTAGTCACTGTTCTTGTACATAAAAGTATAGTAAATTAAACAATCTAAATCCAGGCATTTATTAGGGTTGTCTCTACACATGCCTGAACATCACTTGAGGACATGAGTCATAAAACAAGCTGGATTTTAAGTTCTAAAGTTTAATTTAATGTCAAGAAGTACTGGGTACAAACCATAGATTGCTCTTGTGGAAGAACACCTATTTAGTATTTAGGTCTGGCTTGTTAACTGGTAAATCAAACAGATGTGGCCAAATTAGCTACTGAGATGATTTAAGATGTGCCATGTCTACAGCAGCCCTGACACTTCAAAGGCAAACCCAGGGAATCTCAAGGAGATAAAACATTTCCATCACAATAATGGGTGACACGCACCGGCAGGATACATGTAATAAAGGAAGGACAACAAGAGATGAAATGGAAATTTGTTTTGCAGAAGCCAAGAATAGAACATGATTTATATGCACTTATTTTAATTTATTTCAGGCTGAATGCAATTTATCTAAAGTCATCAAAAATTAATAGGCCATACAGAAAGTAGTAGTAATAAATCCAAACTTGGGACACACAGCAAGCACATCTCTTTTCAGTCGCTATTAGCACTTCACTATCTAATTAATCCACTGTGTTATCTCGTCTGGAAAGCCAGGCAATCCTGCTTGTGAGGACAGGCACTGACTGCATGGCCCCTGGCACAGCCTCTGGTATACTGTGAAACCTAAAGTAGACCGAGGCCACAGCCGAGACCACCCCAGAAAGGGAGCCCCAGCAGGACCCACTGCCCTGGGACCGGGCACCCTAAAGCTGCTGCTGCTGCTGCTCCAGCCCCAAGTGTCCCACACTGTGGTGCCACAGCCAGAGCACCATGTGCCCCAGGAGGGAGCTCCCCAAGGGGTGATGTGAGGTGACACTGCCCCAACAGGTGAGGCCCTGGCAGGGGCTCTCACTCAACACGGAGTAAATTCCAAGCACTTCCATCATCACACACAGCTTGTGTCCAGCACTGACAGCACCAAGAAGAGGGGCAGTGCAAGGCCAGGGGCAGTGCCAGGCCAGCCCCTGGCCCCAGCTTGGTTTCCATGTGCTGGCAGCCAGGGCAGGAGGAGCAGCACATGTCCCACGCCAGGACCCTGCCCAGTGGGACTCTGGCGACACAGGGGAAGGCAGGGAGCAGCAGCTGCCTCCCCTCAGCTGAAGGCTGTGAAAGAAGTGGGGCTCATGCAGTGCCCAACACAGAGCGAGCACGGAGCAGAACCCGTCCTCACTCCCCCTGCACATTCGGTGGTGTCCATGCTGAAGGGGCTCCAGACCCCAGCACAGGCAGCCACTGTCCGGGGCTGGCAACCAGACAGGCCTCTAGGCAGTCCCTCCAGCTGCCACAAGAACTCAGGGCAGAGTCTGACCACAGAGCCAGCCTGGAACAGCTGCTCAACACACATACATGGAGCTCACTGACCACATAGCTGCAGCAGGAACCAACAGACCTCAGTCTGTACTTAGATCCAAAGGAAATCAATGGGAATACCAAAAGGAATATTTTCCTTTACCAAGAATGACAGTTTAAGTGAAATACTGGGACTCATATATTTTAAAACTTCAGATACATCTGTCAGGGTTGGGCAATTTTGCCTAAAAGGGAAACTTTCAATGTGCCATAAGGGGAAAACTATTTTTGCAATCTTCCCTTTGGCTCAAAATCTGCTGCTGGGATTTTTCAGGAGGCAGCACTCCACACGCTTGAAAAAACTGACGGCTCTAAAATACATATTTATGGTTTCCTGATATAGGGAATAAGAACAGAAGAAAGTAATGATAAGCTGCAGGAAGCGTTAGAGAGCTCTGGCAGCAGGACAGACAGCAAACTGGGATCAGTGGTGGAGTCGGGGGAGGACAGGAGTAAAAGGAGGTGGCAATGAACCCCAGGCACTGCCCCAGGGATTCTGGCCAAGGACAGGACAGGCTCACGCAGAGGGCTGCTCAGCTGCAGACACGGGGATGTGCTCAGACACAGGGATGCTCCAGCACAGGGGTACTTGGATGCAGGGATGTTTGGGCACAAAGATGCTCGATTGCAGGGGTGGGTCTGTTGGGGTCCTCAGCACAGCACCATGCACCAGGCCTGGCTCAGGGGCTGCGATGACCAACAGCCCCTGCCAGGACCCCTGCCCAGGCAGGACCTGGTGCATCACTCCCTCAGGTGAGACAGAACTAACTCAATCTCCACTGGGTTCCAGACTCAGGGAGCTGACCCTCTCACAAAGAGTGAAAAGCACACTCGTGAAGCACAAGATAACACCCAGCAGAAAGTCACTGGGCTGATCTCTGTGCCCCAGTAAGGAAATTACACGCAAGCCTGTGCTGCCGGCTCACCTTGGCTCCCTCCATAGCTGCCGCCTGACTGCTGAGAGGCAGCAGAGTAATGATGCCAAAGGGCTTAAAGATCTGCTTTGGAGATCATCATATGAGGCCTCTGTGTACAAGGAAACATGTAAGGAAAGCTGTGTTGGGCGGGATGGAGACAGGAGAACCTCAGAAGCCTGTGAAATGCATAGCCTGGCTCTGGAATTAGGGTTGGTGAGTCAAGATCAGGACATGAGAACATTGACCTGGTCTCTGGTGCACCCATGCTCAAGGACCAGGACTGATCAACATCCTGGGTCAACACCCGTCACCGCACCATCACATGGTCACATCCCACAGGTGTCCAGCAGGCACCTCCCAGGCTGGGGACACCAGAAGTTGGTGCAGGTGGCAGAGGTCATGGGTAGCAGGACTGCCATGGGACCAGTGTCCAGATCAGCATCCATCACACAGCCTCTGATGGCATCAGCCAAATCACTGCCTCGCTATCAAATGTGCCAGGACTGAGTGGGAGAGAGGCTGAGCATGGTCATGTCGTCCCAGCAGCACATCCAGTAGGAGCAGGAAGAACACAAGATCTCACTGCTTTCTATGTCCAGGTCTGCAGAAGAGCCTGTGGTGGAAACAGTGAGGGATGCGAGTGGGAGAAGAGCAGAGCCAGTGGGAGAGGGACCCAGCCTAGGAGAAGCTGCTGGCACAACTCCCCCTAGACCAAATCATATTTAATTTTTCTATCAATTTTCATTAGCCTTTTCTCATGCCTCTGGTTCATCTTCAGCATTTCAGGATTTGTTAAAAATAAACCATTACTGTCTCAGGGAGCTCCTTGGCCAATTATTTTAATACTCCTGGGTACCAGTTATCCAGCTCTGCCACTTTTAAACTGGCTTACTTAAACTGTCTCTTTTTAACCTTTTTCTTAGCTCCTGTAGCAGAAGAAAACAGCTGCCATGAATTTGCATTTTGCTGCTCCTTTGCAAATAGCAAACAGAAATAATCACAGGAAACTTCTGTATTACCCCAGTCTACTTCCCTCTTTGCCTTGTGAGGTTCAGCCCTGCAACAGGCTTATGTCTGTACCTCAAATGCAGTCCTCCTCCTACACCTGATACATGACCCAAGGATCTCGAACATTTCAATTAGAAAACTTCCACCAATCTCAGAAGACAGATATTTAGGTACAAAAAAAGACCCTCAGTTTGCAGAAGCATTTTTTGGGAGTGGAGCAAAAAATTAAACCCCTTGGACACAGAAAGAATTTCTTCATGGAAGGGGTTGCCAGGCACTGAAATGGGCGGCCCAGGGAGGTGGTAGAGTCTCCATGCCTGGAGGTGTCCAAGAAACAACTCAGCGTGGCACTTGGTGCTCTGGGCTGGGTCACAAGGTGGGGATCGGGCACAGGGTTGGACTTGAGGATCTTGGAAAGCTTTTCCAGCCCTGATGATTCTGTGATTCAAGGGTCTTGCAGAAATGAGGGTCATGAGAGGGTGGTGAGATAGGCAGCTGCAGCAGAAACTCTGGCCCCTCCAGCAGCCCTCCAGCAGCTCAGCCCAGTGCTGCTAGCTCCCCGGCAGTTGCTTCAGACCCACAGCTTTAAACAAGTCACTGCCAAGCAAGTGCCTCATTATTTCATCTGTTAATTGGCCACTTCTCCATCCCCTGTCACCTCACATTAACAAGCCCTGCTGTCAGGGCCACTCGGGTAGTGCCAATGCTGGAGTTTGCTGGTTGTTAAGATGGAAGCTCTGGCTAAAAAGCACAGCTCGGAGCTGAGTGGAGCTATTCCCATTAATCAACCACAGCTCCCAAACTTGCACACCATGGATCAGTGGAGGACAGCATCACTGACACCGGGAGAAGCTGAACCACGACTGTTTGTGACCTCACCTACATCTGAATGACAGTTCCGAAAAGTTTGAACATGATAACCAGGATGGTGTGAACTGCTCAGGCAAGAGCTGACAGAGTGGTACTGCGTCCTCTCCTCTGCTTCCAAAAAGATGGATCAAAAGTAATATAAGCAAATAAACAGGTTTCCCTTCAGCTGGAGAAGATCAGAATTACTTTATACAGATTTCAGATCTACAGAAAAAGAAAATACATGCTTGGGCACTTTCAAAACTTCTAGCCCAGGAAATTATTCTGAAAGGTCATTTTCCTTCTCTACATCTCAGTGCATGAAGCAGATACCATCAGACCTGCCACATGCAATCCCATCAGTCTGCAGGATTTATCTCCTTCTTCTGTGCCAGAAAATTCAATGGGTCTCTTGTCCTAATGTTCTTAACTCAGCAAAGAGTCTGAGCATTTCAGATAAGCGACACACTTAAGGCTTTGGCAAAGAAATTTAGATTTTAATTGCTACTTCAAAATTTGATCAACCGTGCTGCTATGGCAAGATTTTCACAGAACTCGAGAAACAGATGCCAACAGATGGCCACCCACACCCCAAATCCACCTGTACAGCTGAGTCTGATCCTGCCCCAAGGCCACAGCAATGCCTCTCAAGGGTTGCACACCTGCAACCACCCTGTTCACACCACAGTCCAGCTGTAGGCCAGCTGTGCAGGAGCTGCATAGACAAGCTCTGCCCATGCTGCAGGAGTCTTCCTCTTGCATTCCAACCATGGCCTGGAGAAGGCAGAGATCTTGGGAGATCCTGACAATCTTTTCCCACACCAACACACCCAAACCATGTCACCGTGACTCACAGGAGCAGTGCTGCACTCTGAACCAATTTAAGAGGCAGCTCCTGAGTCCCACCAGGTGTAAGCAGCACTGGATGGGACTGCACAGCAACCTGCAGCGCCTGCTTGGAACAACAGAATCCTTCACTCTCTAGCAAAAGGGAATTCAGCGTGTGGAGCTCATCCTTGGGCACTGCCAGCTCCAACACAAAGCCTCAGCCCTTCCAGCTCGGGAGTGGAGCTTGCGGACTCAGCACCTTCATCCCTTAGCACGGGGACTCCCTGCGTGGCACCACCACGGCACAGCAGCAGCAGGAGCCCAGCTCTGGCACACGGCTCTGGCACACAGATCCGGCACACGGCCCCGGCACACGGCCCCGGCACACGGCTCCGGCACACGGCTCCGGCACACGGCTCCAACACACGGCTCCAGCACACAGCTCCGGCACACAGCTCTGGCACACGGCTCAGGCACACGGCTCCGGCACACGGCTCCGGCACACGGCCCCAGCACACGGCTCCGGCATACGGCTCCAGCACACAACTCTGGCACACAGCTCCGGCACACGGCTCCAGCACACAGCTCCGGCACACGGCTCCGGCACACAGCTCCAGCACACGGCTCCAGCACGCGGCTCCGGCACACGGTTCTGGCACACGGCACCGGCACACGGCTCCAGCACACGGTTCTGGCACACGGTTCTGGCACACGGCTCCGGCACACGGCTCCGGCACACGGCTCCAGCACACNACGGCTCTGGCACACGGCTCCAACACACAGCTCCAGCACACGGCTCCGGCACACAGCTCCAGCACACGGCTCCGGCACACGGCTCTGGCACACAGCTCCGGCACATGGCTCCAGCACACGGCTCCGGCACACGGCTCCGGCACACGGCTCCGGCACACTGCTCCAGCACACGGCTCCAGCACACAGCTCTAGCACACAGCTCTGGCACACAGCTCCGGCACACGGCTCCGGCACATGGCTCCAACACACAGCTCCAACACACAGCTCCAACACACAGCTCCAGCACACTGCTCCAGCACACGGCTCCGGCACACAGCTCTGGCACACGGCGCCAGCACACGGCTCCAGCACACGGCTCCGGCACACAGCTCCAGCACACGGCTCCGGCACACGGCTCCAGCACACGGCTCCAGCACATGGCTCCAGCACACGGCTCCGGCACACAGCTCCAGCACACGGCTCCAGCACACGGCTCCAGCACACGGCTCCAGCACACGGCTCCAGCACACAGCTCCAGCACACGGCTCCAGCACATGGCTCCAGTACACAACACCTCCTCGCACCCAGAGCTCCCAACCATGGGGATATGGTGCCCATGCGGTGCCACACTCGGACAAGCATAGGGCTCTGCCAGCCACGGCCACGTGCACCTGTCCCAGGAGAGACAGTGGCTCACACGGGGCACCCTGGGGAGTAAGGGCAGAGCGGGGCTGTGCAGCACTCCTGAGCTGTGCAGCCCCTGGGCCAGCATAGCAGGATGCCAGGAGCTCCAGTATAGACACACCTCAGCTCATAGTGGCCACAGTACAGCCACTCTCTGCTGCATCCCTCCCTGGATAAGCCTTCCCCACCACACGATTTTCAAAGGCAAATTAAGTCCAGATGGATCCCAAGTGGCACTGCAGCTTGACCCCCCCCACACTCGGCCCCCACACCTGCTCCCCACAGAGGCCCCTGCTTGGGGTGCCAGAGCAGCCAGGCCTGGGGCTGGGATCTGGAGTTCAGGCATACTTTAAATTTATTTATTTCCCATTGAATACATTTTGGTATAATTCTCTCTTATCTTAATTAATATCAGGAAAATTACACAGTTTCCCTCTCACAAGAGGAAGCAGAGCAGCATTGTGCAGGGAAATGCTTGTAGAAACAAAACAAGGAACCTCAAAACTCTTACCTCAAGTAAATCAGCATGACTTTACTGCAAATAATTGAGTTATCTTCAAATTATGCCCAGAAATCAAAGCAGAGAGAGAGAAATTTTGTCCTGCACACAATGCCCTCTTTAAAAATGTATCACTGCTCATCTCCTGGCTCCACAGCACAGGAACATGTGTCTGTGTGACGTGTCCTTGTCACATCCCACCCACTGACCCCAGCAGGTCTGGCAGGAAGGGACTGAACAGGAGGGAGGGGACAGAGGGGAGAGCTCCAAGCTTCAAAATGCAGAACAGGGTCCCAGGTGCCAGGAGCACAGGGAGCAAGGCCCAAACGCCATTCCCAGTCACTCCAGACCTCCCACAGCCACTCCTGCTGCTCAAACACTCCTTGGATTTACACAAGGAGATGAGAGAAAGTGAGAGACAAACACAGAGGTAATGGTGGGTGACGTCGCTGGGAGTTTTTTAACTTTAGTTTCACTCTGAATGGATCAAGAATCCATATTTTTCTTCAAAATTATTCCTGGGGAGCCGAAACACCACAAGCTGCTGGGGGTCAGCACCACCAGCAGTGTTCACAGCGCTGGTGGCACAAGGCAACCATGCCCTCATCCCCACAGGCTCAGGATGCCTGGCTCAGCACTTCACACTCCAGGGACCCACAAAGCCCCCCACCCCAGGCAGGCCATGCCAAAACTTGGCCTAAATATAAGGAAAAGTCATCAAATATGAAACACTTTGAGAAGAGCACTTTGTATTCCAAAAAATGGCATTTTTTAGCAGAGGAGCTTACCTTGACAATTTTTTGCTTCTTTTCTGACACAGAGGCAGCAGCTCCTTGGTTACAGCTCAGGAATTACCCAGAGGCTTGAGCCCAACTAAAATACGGATCCAGTGGCCCCAGGGACGGGGACAGGTGACAGGTTCCAGAGCAGCAGAGGGGACAGAGGCCAGGTACTGGTACAGTGTAGGGGGATATTGTAGCAGGTCCCAGTGCTGGACAAGTACCACAGCCATTTGCCAACATTTTAACAGTTGTGGTGTTGCTGATTGGTTTTCTAAGTTTTTCATTGTTTTTTTAATTCAAGTTTTCTTATACTAAAGAAAGCAACAGAAAAACAAAGGCATCATGCCCTTCCCACTGCAGTGGAGGTTCTTGAGATACACAAATTCTTTTGCAAGCACTTAATTTCTGCTTCAAAGATTTGATGCCAATTGAATTTCTTTTAATAAGAAAGCCTTTCACTGGAAAACAAAAATCTTACTTTAAGGAATCCATACTTTTTTAAAATTTATTCTCAGCTTTGCTATCTAAGCCCTTCCTTGCCTATCTCTTTTGCTGTCTGGTTCTCTTGTTCACTTTTGTAATTAAGAATGAGGTAGGGGAGCTGGAGAAAACTAAATTACTTCAGTGTCCCAGCAAGGAGACAGAGCAGAGCAGAATGACGCCCTGGGCAGCACTTCCAATCCTGCTCACAGGACTGACTAATTTTTAAGTTCATTCATCAGTCAGCAGCTCCAGCATCACTGTTTCTGTGGGGACAGTGACCTTACACACCTCCAATGAACAGGACTTGTGGATCTTTTGAAAGGCCACAGAATCCCAGAATGGTTTGAGTTGCGATGGTCCTTGAAGACCATCCAGCTCCATCCCCTGACATGTGCAGAGACACTTTCCACTAGACCAGGTTGCTTTGGGCAAGAGTAAATTTGACAAAAGTAAAGCATCCTGCCATGATGCTGCCACTCTCAGAATGACTGTGACCAGAGGAAGAACCTGGAGGCATCACCAGCAGGTCCATGGTTGCCAAAACCCCACTAGGACCACGCAGGAGATGCTGGGAGGAACACAGCCACCAACAGGTTATGTCAGAGACAGCGCAGGAGAGCTGCCAGGAGTAATGCCCAGGCAAACACAGACCCTCGTCTCAGGAGAGAAGCCTCTAAGACATGAAATCCCTCTCTGAACTGAGGGAGAGGAAGGAAGCTAACATCTTCAACTCCCTGCTCCAGGGGACTGGGAAAGTACCAGGCACAAGAACCAGGCACAGCTCCTCTGCTGGCTCTGGCACCGAGGGATGACATGGAGACAATGGGTTCCTATCCAGCAGTTCTGTACAGCCACAGCACAGGACAGCTCACACCACTGCAAAGGGATACGCCAATGCCTCCCTCTGTTTCGCCCACGTGAATCAGGGAATGCGCTACTTTGCTATGTGCCGTCAGTTAAACTCACACAGAAGAAAACAAACAAAGCCCCAGATCTCCCAGAGCAGGGTCTCTTAGAAAAGGATCTCCTGCAGCAGGATCTCCTTGCTCCCAGGCAGCCTTTCCTTCACATCATCCGAATGAGATCCAACTGTCCTCACTGCATCCTCCCAGTGTAAGAGCTATCTTTACATGTAATTTCCTTAGCACACATGGGCATTCCACACATGCACCCACCAGGGCACAGCTGGAATTATATTGAAACAGATTTTTGCAAAGCAAAGTGATCCTGTTTGGAATCCTGGTGCACCCATAACCAAGGCTGACGAACAGCAACCCGGCCCACACCCACAGCAGAAGGTTCCAGGCATCAGCTCTGTATCCTGTGATAACATTGGGAATACACAGAGATAATGTGACAAAGGGGCCCTGTGTGTGACAGAGGCATCAACATCTCTGCAGCAGCAGTGAGACACCATGGTCTGACACACGGGAGTTTCCCGCAGGATTCACTCCATGCCCAGCATGGGCAGGACAGGAACACACACGTGCATCGTCCCGACAGCACGGCACCCACCCGGGCCCTCTCAGCATACCCCTCCTCCTCCTTCCCACAGCCTCAGCCTAACGTGCTCTGCAGGCAGCCCAGCACCATGGCACACAAGGAAGGCCATGAATGCCTCCTCCTCCCCATTTGCTGGGAGCCTGCACCATCCATCAGCACACATCCAGATCATCCTGAACATGCTGCCCAGCCACAGCTGCAGGAATACAGGGATCCTGCCCTCCAGGAGCACAGGTCACCACAAAGCATGCAGAGAGGAAGCCAACATTTGCAAGATTTGCATCAGCTTTGAGTCACCAGAGATGTGGGCACGTTGCTGTTTCTATTGTTGTCTTCGTGTACTTGGAATGGACTTCCCTCTGTTGTCTCCTTCCCCTTCATTAATTGCTAATCCGTACCCTCCCAGGTCCAGCCCCTCCAACTACCATGACCTCCTTCATACTCTGTTTGATGTTGGGCACAAGGGAGCACGGCAGTGGCTGCTGTTTCTGCACACTCAGAAGTGCCGTACATGCAATTAAATTCATGGGGAAACTGTTTGTGCATCAACATGAACTGACATTCCAAAGGATCAAAACTGCATCCCACAGCCACATGACTCAACTGTGTCAGTGCACAAAGCCCTTCAAGGGCTGGAATGCCATGACCTGGGAGCAGCAGCAGGGCACAGGTGAACAGAAAGGCACTGCATCGCACCAGGACGGGAACAGGAAACACGTCAGGAGAGCAGGTCATTGTCAGCACGAGCGTGACGAGAGAGCTGCCATGCTGTGACTGAGCATGGAAACCCTGAGCTTTCACTTTTGTCTGCCAAGAAAACCAATTAAAATCTTGTCATTTTGGAAGGATCTGAAGTAGCTAAGGCTTCACCAACAGAAACAGCACCTAAGAGGTTTCACAGTATCACAGATAGGCAGTGGCAGGCAGCAGCCCCAGGAGGACAAGGCTGCTGTAGCAGGCACCATGCTTTAGGCAGCCCATGCTGCCTGTGCCACTGCCCGTGAGGGCAGGAATGGTCTCCTGAGGGCTGGGGCTTCCATTGCCCTGTGGGACAGGGCAGAGGGGATCAGGATAGCTCACCCTCTGCAGCACCCTCAGCCTCTCTGCCCTGCTGCCAAGACCACACTCCTAACCCCTCTACCTGTTACTTTTTTGAGCAGGGGAAGAGTTCACTGCCAGGGCTGTACCCTCTGCCCAGTTCACGAGCTGCCAGCCCCCACCAGTCCAGGGTTTCCTCCTGACAAACGGGAATTGCCAGACAAGCAAAATCCTGTGAAGTGTAGCTGAGCAAGTAAATGCTACAAAATAAGAGCAATTTATTCCACGGTTTATAAGTCAGTCTGTGGTCCTCAGAGATAATCCTGCTGTCAGGTGCTCATGTTCCTCCAGCACTGCCGGGCTTCACAAGGTGCTTTTGTGCTTCTATTAGACTACACATGTGCAGATCCCCCTTTTCCACATTATATTTGCATTCAACACATAAAGTTTTGCTTGATCTGTGCTGCAAACTAAGCACAATTGTGCTGTGAGATTGCACGGAAAACTAGAGCAGGCTTCTGACCAGCATTTATTTTTCAGGATACTGAAACACATTGGTCTTTCTGGAAAGTTCTGGCAGTCTATAAACACCTTTTGCACCCACTTGGTCCCAGCCATGCACTGCTGTTGTGCTGCCCGAGTTGCACTGTCTGTCACCTAGGAGCAAACCACCCTTTACTGAGATTTGAACTTTTAATTTATTCTCCAAATTTGCTGAACCAGTCGTGTTCTACACCAGAGTCACTCCTGCAAAACCTTACTGATGTACAGGGTATTTTACATTTCTGCTTCTCCCGCTGCCCAGCCAGTGCTTTGACCTGATGCCAAGGCACCACCACGAGTCACCTACAGGCCCCTGAACTTCCCTTTTCAGAGAGAAAAACACCTGCAGCCCTCTGCCTCCCCTGGGCTGTCACATGGCTCAGAGCAGAGGGATTTCCCTGTGGACAAGACTCAGCACTGAGGACCTCACCAAAGGGAGCAGATGCTTCACCCCCCTCCACACCATGGCACTCCAGCAGTGGTGCCCACGCCCAGACCGCGGTGCTGCAGGAACACAGAGCAGCACATGGCACAGCCCGAGATGGGGACAGGAAGGGAGCGCAGCTACCCACCCACAGTCACCCACAGGGGGGCACAGGGGGCACAGGCTGTGCCTGCAGGCACATTGTGCTTTGGACACTCTTTGGTGACATAGGGCTTCCTGAGCTGCAACAAACACTCAGCCCAGCCTGAAACCAGCTCTTAATAATAAACCATCTCATTTCTATGGAAGAACTTCTTACCTATGAGAGCGGTGAGGCCCTGGCACAGGTTGCCCAGAGAAGCTGTGGCTGCCCCACCCTGGAAATGTTCAAGGCCAGGTTGGACAGGGCTTGAAGCAGCCTGGTCTCATGGAAGGTGTCCCTGCCCGTGGCAGGAGGTGGAATGAGCTGTAAGGTCCTTTCCAACCCAAATGATTCTGGGATTCTGTGGCTCTGTAAAGGAACATGCCAGTAAAAGCCATAAAAAACTCTCACGGTTACATGTCGGGCATGGGGAGCTACAGGAGGGGTAGATGCTCCCCTCAGCTCCTACTGCTCCTGTCTGGGGGCAGCTTGAGACCAACCTGACTGACATCCCCATTTGACATCAGCAAGTCAGCCTGTCACTAATTGAATTATACCTGCATTACTTAATAAACAAAGAATACTCTCCACATTACAAGGATGTAATCCTTTAATTGGTTTATGAGCACAGAGTCCCATGGGAAGTGTCACAAATCCATCAGGATGCCCTGAGCACTGTATTTCTGAGCTGGAGAGATAACGAGTGTCATATGCCAGCAGTCAGCTCTGGGCTGAGCTGGAAAGGGAGCTGAGCCAGCATTCTGCTCTGCTCCACAACACCAGCACACCCAGCACCAGTACTCCCAGCACTGCTCCTGAGGGCTGTGGAGCCACCACCACCAGCAGGAGCTGGCAGTCAGACCCTGTCCTTCCAGTCGCCCAGCCCTGTGGCCCCTTCCCTCACAGGCTGCTGCCCACCCCGGCATGCAGGGTGACCCCACACTGCCCCAGAGCACATCCAGGGTCCCTTCCAGGCACGACATCGTGGGCAGCTAAGCACTGCAGCCCCTCAGTGCCTCCAGCCCCTCGTCCACACTTGCTTCATCGGGCCTTGCCAACACAGTCCCACCTGACTCCCTAGACACCCATGGAAGGGATGTGGGTACTCCTCATCCATTATCTCACCCTAGAAATCACCTTCTTTTGCCTCACATAACTTGCTACTGTAGATGTAAATCAAAACCATTTAGGTGAAACTCAGCACGCTTCAAAAGCCTTGGTACAGGGAACCCAGGCACTGCAGGAGGCAGATGTCCTGCTCCGTGCCACCTCATGCACACACGTCAGCTCAGGATCAAGCCTCTGCTGTACAAAATCCACTTTAGCATCTGAAACACCAACACTGTTGCTCCAGCTTGCACTGCTGGCCACGCTGAGGGCAAGGACAGAACAGGGAACAGACACACACTGGCCATGATGGAGGGCACAGAGTCCACAGCACTGCTGGCCACACCAATGTAATGAAGGGAACAGAGCATGGGCCATGGGAGTGCGGCTAGGACCCCACATGCTCTATGCTGCTCCTGCCACACAGGGACACCCGGATCGCCAGAGACATGCTGCTCCCCAGATGCTTGGTTAGATTTTCTGTGCCAGGCAGCACAGGAACACCATGCTGTGCCCTTGGAGTACAAGTGATTCCTCTGATCCCTATGTGGTAACTATAATACTCTTGTCCTTCACTCTCCTCCTTCAGCCTTCACCTCGCTTCACATCCCCAGTACAAACCAGGGAAGCATTACTGACCATTGGGGAACCACCTGGAGATCTGATTTCACTTACACCCAAATTCCAGATGGCAAGGAGCAAGTCCAGCCTCTCCCCAGCATTCCAAGTGTCGCATCCTGCCGGCCACACAATTTCAGTCCTCATTACTGTTCTTTATTTATTGTTATTATAACTTTCCAGATGGAATTTAAGTGCAGTCACACGCTCCGCACATTGATTGGCTTCTTTAATGCTTCATAGAAGAAATGAAGCTTATTCAGCTCAGCCCTTTGTGCCTGTTGGCAACACGGCAGGAGGCCCTGGCAGAGCCAGCGCGAGCGCGGAGGGACCGCGGTGCCGAACAGAGCTGCTGCGGGCACACGGCCGAGCGGCGCCGCAATCACAGGGCATTCACCTGAGCAGCTCAGCTGCTACCCATTCGGATAGGCAGCACAATGCTACCCAGGAACGCTCATTTGAAAACTACTGTCCTAATCTGTTCCCTTAGAAATTAACACAATCCTCATCTGGCACCAGCAGCAGCTGCAACCATCCATCTTGACCTACTGTGTCTTTTTCCATGGTGTTTATCATATTTTCCTCCCAGATCAGGGAAGGACAGGGGATTGCTTCAATCTACAGAAGTTGTGAGCTGGCAAAATGCTTCTTAAATAACACAGGTTAGGTGTGTCCAACTCAGGGCAGGAGTGGGCAATAACAAGCACAACAGGAATGCCAGCCCCTGGGGAGGCAACCTCTCATTTCAAGCACATTAGAACACTAGACCCCAATGGAGGGATCCTCGCTGCTTGCCAATGTGGGAATGCAGAGAGGGGAGGTGTAGGTGGGACATCTGTGGGATCCAGCTGCAGATGAGCAGGGGGCTCAGCTGCAAGGAACATGGAGTACTAGAAAGGAAGCTGCACCCCCCAGTCACTAAATGCAATCTTTGCCATGTACGTGAGGAACAGGATTCATTTGTTTTCAGCGGCCCAACACGCCAGGGCAGCAAGTGACAACCAGCCCACAGAGGAGTCCCCATGCAGGTGCTCTGCTGGCTGAGCCTCTGAGGTCACATGTCACCAGGGTGGCTGGTTGCCTCCATGTTCACCCCCAGCCCTGGTCCTCAGCGCAGCACATGGCATCTGAATGTTACCAGACCCACAAATGACACTATGAGGACAGGTCATCACCTGGAGGCACTTGCAACACATCTCCAACCCACCACGGGCCACGCCAAGGACTTTGCACAGTGCCTGCTGGGACATCCCTCTGCTGGGCACTGGCAGACACCACTGGGGCTTCTGCTGTTATCCTGGTTCTTTACACTGTAGCTGAAAGATGCTCAAATATCTGTGTCAGCCTGCCCAGGCTCAGTCACGGCATTCAGGGCCATGCTGCTCTCCTGACCAGGGTACTATTGGTGTGCAGAGCCCTCCCTGCATACCTGTGACACAGCAGACTGTCTCCAAAGGCAGCCATGGCAAAACCCGAGGGTCAGAAGCAGGAGAACAGCAGTCACTTCTTGGGAACTGCAGTTTGGAGCCTGGTCCCCAAAAGCAGCGTCACTGCAGCTGGGCACCGGCAGAGATGAGACACAAGGCTGACGTGTTAGGAGGAGCCACGAGCACAGCAAACCTGCCCACGGCACAGCGACACCAAACCTGCCCACGGCAACACCAAACCTGCCCACAGCATGCACAGCGCAGCAACACAGGCTCCTCATGGAATCACAGCCGGCAGCAGAAGGCTCCCTGTGAAACACCACGTACCCGGCAGCACTACTGACTCACAGCTGACAAGGCGACAAATCCTGCTCGCCTTACTCAGACCCGCTCCCACGAGCCCTATCAGGGAGCTTTACATCAAGGGTTTCCAAAGTGCGTTGGAGAAAACAAGAACGACGCAGCTCCCAGAGCCCCAGCAGCGCTGCCGACGGCACCTGCCTCCCTGTGCTGGGGCAGAGACTGCACATCCCAGGCAGACTCTTAACTCTGGCTTAAGCACAGAGAGCTGCCACCCCACCCACGTGCAGCAGAACGTCTCTGCATGACTCCCCAGTGGTGTCAAAGCAATCCCATCCCAATACCAGGATCAGCAGCAGCAGGGGACTAAGAACACGTCCCGGGGATTCCTCTCAGTGTGATTTTCTCCACCATGCCTTTTCCTCTTTGTATGTTTTCCTTGTACACCTGCTGTCCTACAGCTGGTGAGTCCTGCTGCAGGAGTCACAAAGCTGTCACGGCTCACTGTGGCGGGCTCCTGCTTCTCCATCCCCCATGGCCAACTACAGAGACCAGGAAGTATAAATAATTGGAAATAAATACGCTGGGAATATCAGCTGTCTGGCAAAGAAACAATGCTGAGGCAACGAAAACTGAAGAGTTTTATTTATCTCCAATCCAAAATAATTCCAACATGATTTTGACAGATAACCCTAAATAAAAACTTAAAAGGAATAAAGATATTCCACTTTAAAGCAAAGCTACCTAATCATATGTTTTCATGGAAAGAGACAGTTCCTGGGGAGAAGCTTCATCTACAAGAGCAAACTCAAAAGCACAGCATTTGGACACGAGCTCTGCAGCATCAGAAACTGGCTCAAGTACTCCAAGGTCCCACTGGCCACGTGCTACACAATTACAGGCATTCACCAAGGCTCCCATTACCATCTCAGTTAGCCATTTGACAAACTACCTTCTACATTATCCAGCCTGCTCGAAACAAATATGACTTGTAGAGTTATTTATTCCACAGAAACAAAAAAGCTGCTGCCCAGCTCAGGCAGCAGGCACAGGTTTCCCAGACTGTGCCTGGCTGGCGAGCCAGGTGGGATGGGGTACATGGTCAGGGTGCCCCTTGGACGCCACAGTCATGCTCACACACCTAAATAATGGGTCAATTAGGCAACTAAAGCAGCTGCCAGGTAAACCTGTACCCACAGTCATGGGCAGGACAGAGCTCCTGGCACCACACCATTTCACCACACTACGGACCTCTGGCTCGTGGAGCCCAGAGCCCCAGCCAAGGGACCTGGGGTGGTCCAGGGGATCAGCACCTGTCTTTGGCTCGAGGGACTCCAGGCCAAGGCCTCCTCCAAGAGCCCTGTCCTCTCCTCTCCTCAACTCACCTGCTCCCCCATGAACACCAATTCCTTTCCCTTCCTCTGAAGCCTCTTAGCTCTCCAAGAACTGACAGCAAGAGCTGCCGCAGAAAACAAAATGATGGCCATCACTATTCCATGTCAGCCTGCAGGCATTCAGCCAGCCATTGCTGTCACCCCCACCCAGGGAACAAGCCCATGGATTGCTCGGGAATGTAGCTGAGGTCTCCACCCCTCCTCGGGAGCCCCCCTAAGACCGACACCAGCTCCAGAGAAATACACACAGGGACACAGCACCCTCAAAGCAGGGCTGTGTGGGAACACCCTCGACAGCCTGGATCTGGGCATTGCAGAGGAATTCCATAACCTAAGTTACTACCTCTTCAAGATTTGTCATTTTGTTTTCAAAATGACATCTCAAACTCCAGAGTACCAGAAGGTATATCTGACTAATTTGAAGCAAATGTTTCTATTTTGCTGCAAAGAGCATGATTATTTGATACATATTTCTAGAAAGAATGGTTCACTCTTCAACAACAAAACCTTATACTTTGGATAAGGTTTGGATTTGGTTTTCCAGGCCTGAGCATGTCTTCAGTGCTGCTTCTGTTTGACCACATTTCTCTCTGCTACCCAGCCATACAGAAGACAAGCTTTTGTTTCCAAAGCATTTTAGGTAACTACCTCAAGAGCAGTCATTTAAAACAAAACCACATACATAAGCCTCTCCTAGCACAAACCTCATCGGACAGTGTCAGCAAGCATGTTTTAGTAGCATGATATTGAAAAGTAATTTTACTACTAGCTAGAAAAGTCTGAAGACTGCAGAGGATATATTTAGATATGTATAAATAGACAACACTCAGTGATGTCTGGTCCAAGGAGTACAAATCTTCCCTAATGCATGGAATATGCCTGGCCCAAAACGCTTGAGCAGCACTTACACAGCCTTTTCAGTCTGGCTCAGGTTCTGAGCCCACTAATAGCGAGGCCATTAGAGCGGCACTCCGGCCCAGCTGCTTGTGCAGGGAATATGCAAAGATTGCTCTATAAAACCGAGCCCGTTACCACATCTGAAAGCACAGGCAGTATCGATCAGCAATGGAAAGCCATTAGCTCTCTAGCCTCTGAACTATCTCCACGTGCCCCAGCAGAGGAACAAGCCGTCCAGGCACCTCAGGATGCTCCAACTTCCCAAGATAGGCACCCTGTATGCCAAGGCCATCCTTCCCCCTTTGTGTCCCCTCTAAACTTTCTCAAAAAATTGGGGAAGATCTGTTTTTTTCTTGCCATGCTGCTCAGCCACATCCCTTCTCGGGTTCCCCACATTCCCAGTCAGCCCAGATCTTGGGCTGGGCAGCCACCTCTCATCCTCCTTCCCCCAGCCCCACTCACACCTTCAATGGCCAACAGGAGCCTCTCCAGACAACAGAGCTGCATCAAAAATTCAAACCAAGCCCCTGAGACACCATCCTGAGCAGTGCTGCAGTCAAGCACAACTTCTCTTGGTCATAAGGATGACATGAGCGCTCAGCCCACCTGGGACAGGACAATCTGGAGCCCACTCCCACATCTGCATGTGTTTGGTGGAATGGGACAATCTCAAGTTCCCTCCTGCAGCTGGAAGTGTTTGGTGAAGAGGTGAACTAGTTCAGATTTAACTTGCACTAGGCACCTGAGATATCCAGGATTTACTTCCACTGACTGGCCTGCCATGACAAAACCAGGAACTGCTCTTTCTGAAAGCAGACAGATGAGGTAATATGCCAGGAGATATATCTTAGAGAGGCTGGTAACTAGAGGCCAAACTGGCAAGCTCTGGTGTGCATTATGATCCAATCTTATGCATTTAAACACATTTATTATGCATTTAAACAAATGCATAATCCCTTGAGTACAGTATATACTTAGCAACATGGATTGGGAAGGTGTTGGGCACTGAGAACACGCAGTCTCTGGTATGGCTGCTTGTGCAAAATCAAACCTGACTCCCAGGCCAGCAGTGGAATTGCCAGGCCTGGCACACCTCTACCTGCCAGGACCGACTGTAGCAATACCACAGAGTCCACGGGCCGGATCCAAGGCGTGGCCTGTACATAGGACCAGGGTGCCCAGTCAGAGTCCTTGCAGCAGCACAGGCAGCCCTGAGCACCCAGGACCAGACAGCTAGGATGCAGTCCCGCCACATCAGGACAGACCGGTGCCAGCACACACAGTCCATTTGGGCAGCACTGCCCCATGCTTCTGGATACAGCCATGGCCAGGATCAGTGCTGCCAGAGCCTGCCCATGCCCCTCCATCTGCAGATGCACAGCTGGAACCAATCAGGCTTCAATTCCAGGATGGATTCATTTCACCTCACCAGTGTGCTGTCTGGCCATGCTGGCCTGAGCAGCCCCACACAAGCAGCGCTCACCCAAGGATGCTCAGAAGGAACAAGCTGACACCACGTGTCACGCAGGAACATGTGAAATGGAAGTGGGGAGGGGGGATCACCAACACGACAGCATGATGGTCAAGGGCAGGGACTCCCAGCCTGTCCAGTTCAATGGCAGTCAGCCAAAGGCCACACAGGACTGGGCTTGGCTGGGGGCACTTGCTGTCCCACTCCTGGTCTCCAGGACTGGTGAGGACAGGTTGACCACAGCTGGGACCAACACATCCCTCTGCTCCACACACAACGTAATGAGTGCCCTGGAGATGCAAGAGACTGGGAGGGAGGAGGTGAAAGTGCAGGAAGGGAAGAGCTGCTGTCCCAGGATGCAGAGGAACCGCAGAGCCAGTGTTCCCCAGTCTATGCTGGGAAGGATCAGCCCGGGAAGAGGCTTCCCCAGTACACCTGGCCCATATATGCCCGTTTCCACACCCGCTGCCGGCCGCAGCTGGGCTCCTGGAGCCGGGAGGGCTGTGTGCTCCAACACCCGCTCCTGGAGCCGGGAGGGCTGACGCTCCGACACCAACATGGCTGCGAGGCTCCGCCGGCTTCTCCGCCGCTGCTCTGCCATCTCCCCAACGGAAACCTTCCAGCGGGGAAGGTCCATCCTGTCCTACATTCGTTCTCCCGCACACAGCGATGATCGCCACCGACGGGGCGAGGGGGACAGAGGAGAGGGGGGCGCAGCCGCATCCCGGGACGCAGGGGACCACGGCGGCCCCAGGGAGAGAGCCACGGGGAGAGCGGTGTGCGTGTGTGGCGGCCAGGAGCGGTGGGACGGGGCGGGAGGACTGGGGCAGGGGGAGCCGCAGGGTTCCCGCGTCCTCTGGCAGAGCCCCGCACCCCATGAGCCCCCCGCGAGAGCGCCCCGGGATGGTTCCGCGCACGGCGGTGCCCCCGCCCGCTCGGGCAGCGCCGCAGCGCCAGCGGTGCCGGGTAACCGGGCGGCGGTGGCGGCAGCGGCACCGCGGGGCGGGGGGGGCGGAGGGCGCTGCACGGAACCATCCCGGGGCGCTCTCGCGGGGGGCTCATGGGGTGCGGGGCTCTGCCAGAGGACGCGGGAACCCTGCGGCTCCCCCTGCCCCAGTCCTCCCGCCCCGTCCCACCGCTCCTGGCCGCCACACACGCA
>JACBWW010000069.1:826907-858163 GCA_020086605.1 Lanius collurio
GGGGGTGAGATTGCAAAGAAGTGGTGCCTTTGGGAAGTCAGGGAGATAGGAATATGGAATGGGAATTCAATGTGCATAGACACATGAAAATATCCAGGAAATGGGAACTATATGTCCAGAAAATATCTTTTACATGGCAATGACCAAGCACTTCAGGGAGCTGTGTGGAGCAGCAGTTGTCCCTGTGCCCCAAGCCAAAGACAGGTCTGGGAAGGCTCCCCTCTGCATTGCCAATAACATCCTTCAAGAATGTCTCACCCACTGCCCCCACCATAGTGGGATCCCCTGCCTCAGACTCTGCACCTGCTGAGCCCCACATCACCATGGCAGAGGTCTCACTGGCAGCACCTCCTGCCACAGCAGCTCCCACCTGCACTCAGCATCCTCCTGCTGAGCCACACAGGAGCTCTTGTGTGGCACCAACCTGGAATTCTGCTTTCCTGGTTTCTGGGCACAAGGCAGCTCAGGTTGCTGGAGTGCTTGGTGCAAGAATCTCTGCGCAGCTCGGCCTGGTAAGCCTCACACAGCCTGGGTGGGCAGTCTGTGATAATACTGCCTGGGAGTCAGGCAACAGGAAAGTATTTCTGGCTGAGGAACTTGGCTGCAATTAGTCTCCCTGAAACCTGACTTGTTTGACTCCTAAGTTACCCATATTCACTTGTCTCCAGCTGCTATTTCTTCCCAATTTCTCCAGTGTGGAGCTGGGAGTGGGTAGAGGTTTGCTCATGGAGGTTCCACATCACTGACAACATATCCAGGGGCATTCTGGGCTCTTCTGCTTTAAGAACACACATTCTTGGAATTCCCTAGATTTCTTGTCTAAGTAAAGCTCTGGAAGTGCTCAGTGTTCTCTGTTTTCAAGGTGCCACAGAGAGATGGCACAGACGCACCTGAGGCAGGTGAATCTGAGGTGCACAGGGACACTTTTGTGTACATACCCACCAACAGCACCTCTGGTGCTCAGCTACTGATTACTCAGCAATAAAACCTGCAGGTGTTTTTACTCCTGTTGGTTATGAGTTCCCATTCATGCTGCACTCACCAAGCACCCACATCCTCAGGACTCAGGGCTGGTAAGAATGGTGGAAAAGCAAGAGCTACCAAATTTGATTCCCAGCCCATCAAACACAGTGCAAGGGAGCAGAGAAATGCCAGGACTGGCTGCTCACACTGGGATTCCCCAGTGGAATGGAAATTGAGGATTGTCCACCCTTGGCACAGGGCAGTGGTGGAGTCCCCATCTCTAGAGAGATTTAAAAGCTGTGTGGATGTGGCACTTTGGGACATGATTGGTGGTAGCCTTGGCAGTGTTGATGGAACAGCTGGACTCAGTGGTCTCAGAGGGTTTTCCAGCCTACGTGGTTCTGTGATTTGTTTGTGTCAGGACCTCTGGCTGTGTTGAGCATTGCTCCCTGCCACTATCCTCTACCAGCCTTGCTCTTGTGCTCCAGCTCTTTGCAGCAGCTTCTCTTGCAAACCAAGAGTGATGGCCCTGTATTCCCCCAGGAGCTCCCTGCCAGCCCATCCCCAGGACATCCTCCCCCTGCGCAGCAGCTCCTCACCTGCCCTGTGGTTATCAGGTGTGTCTGCATCCTGCCACAAATCAATGTTTCCCTTCCTGCAGCCCAGGCACATTAGATCCATGTGTTACCTGGTCCTTGATAATTCTGCCTGGGAGTGAGGCATTAGGAAAATATTTCTGGCTGGGGAGCTTGGCTGCAATTTGTGTCCCTGAAACCCAATTTGTTTGACTCCTAAATTACCTACTCCTAAAATTTACTCCTAAATTTACTCCTAAACTACCTATCCAGTTGTTTCCAGCTGCTATTTCTTCCCAATTTCTCCTGTGACTTTGCACACTGCTAAGGACTAACCTCAAGATTCCTGTTTTTCTGTCTCATTTCAACCCTTTCTTAAAATAGGGGAACAAGTGTACCTCTTTTCCCCACCCATGACACCATTCCCAATTTTACAGTCATTACAATCACAGGTTCTGGTCTGTCACAACAGCACCTTGGGATGAAGACCTGGTTTCTGTGTAGAGGAATCTTAAATAAAGCTGGGCATAGCTCTGTTTCAGAGATGCATTTTTTGATATCTAAGTAGATTTTTATCTTTATTTATTCCAATGGAAAGACCTCATATAAAATTAAGAGATAGGTGCTGTTTTCTCCATTTAGCTTTCTCTCTCATCACTCCCTTCTCTGGTTTCAAACTGCACAGCAAAAAGAGCTCCTTCCAGAAAAGCTTTTTATCTTCTGGAAAACTACAGATACTCGTAGATAAGATGTTCTCAGTCAGTAGAACCAAAAATCTGCTTCATGTATGACCACTTGTCATGTCTGAGCTTGTCAAGTCCCTGGCACAGACCAGGTCAGGATTGCATTACTGGTCCCATCCAAGAGCAGCATTGCAAGGAGAGCTCTGGCTTTGAAACAACAATAGCGAATTAACTGTCTTTCTCAAAAAACAGAAGTAAAAAGAAATAACCTTTTGCCTTGCCCCTCTGACTGGAAAAGCATTTCTAGAGATTCTGTTCATTCCATCTGATTTTAGACTAGGTTTTTTTAAGCAAATTTATCATGTCAATTCAGAAAACCTCAACGCATTTCCAGCAGAAAGACAGAAGAGAGCTTTTCCAATCCTGTTTTTATCTCCAAACATGAGAAACACCTAAATGTGTTAAAGAGCTCACACGTGAAATACCAAGCCTCCTTTCTGCAGTTTTTTCCATGTTTAACACAGGTTTAATGAAAAAAGTGTACAACTACGCTGCTGGGCAGGCGGAGCTGGGCTGCTGCCCTGTGTGTAGGGGAGCTCAGCAGCCCCAAGCCCCTCCTGCTGACCACCAGCACTGAGCAGGCTGTGCTGGCTCACACGGAGGAGGCACGCAGGCCAGGGGCTCTGCTGGAGGGTCCCGGGGCTAGGCCTGCTGCTGCCAGCCATGACTGGGGCTCAGGGCAGGTGTTTGGAAGTGCCACCATCAGCTTCCACAGTGGCCCAGCACCATCAGCAGCCCCAGCCCCTCAGGTGCCCTGGTCTCACCTCAGCTGGCAGCTCGGCTCACGATCAGTGGGGTGGGCAGAGAACTGGGAGAGCAAAAGCATGAAAACTGGCGGGTTGAGGTAAAGTCAGTTTAACCAATGAAGGAGAAGCTGTGCACACAAACAAAACAAACCAAGCAATTCATTCCCTACTTCCCATACCAGGCAGGTGCTCAGCCATCCCCAAGACAGCCAGCCTCCAGCATACATGACAGTGAAGACAAACCCCATCACCCCAAATGTGCACCCATCCCTCTCCTTCAGCTCTCTAAGCTGAGCACAATGTCCTGTAGTCTGGGTGATCCCTTGGGAGAGTCAGGATCAGCTGTCACAGCTGTGTGCCCCCAGCCCCTGGTGCCCCCAGCCCCTCGCTGTGGGGTGGGTGAGGAGCAGAGCAGCCCCTGGCACTGTGCAGGTGCTGCCCAGCAGGGCCTGACACGTCCCCGTGTGATCCCCACTACTTCCAGCACAGATCCCAAACACAACTCCAGACCAGCTACTGGAAGAAAATCAACTTCATCCCAGCAAAACACCACCACAACAGCAAACTCACATTCAGCCACTCCAAAATGCTCAACACTGCTTCCACATGATCAGTAAAAGCCAAGGTCTATTCTTTGATCAATTTTGAAGTTACACCCCCACTAAGGCCAGAAAATAGCACCAACAGATGCCTTCTGGCACTTCGTTCAGCCCTTTGCTACAGAAGCAGGACAGCACACCCAGAAGTAGAAGCAGGATGTGGAGGAAGGGGGTGAACAAAGTTTCCCCTTTCGGTGGCCACTGGCTAGTGCATTCACTTGATTTATAACTGCATCTGCCAATGCTCCATGAGGATGAGGAAGCTGAACCACTCACTTCACAAGCTGTGGACTGGTTTCCCACCTGCTTTCTGTCAAAAGCCCATAATTAGATGCATTCTCTAAGGCCTTTACAGTGTTTGTAGAGTGAGCAATTACCAAATGCTGCATTACAATTAGCAGTTCTACACTGTTAATAATGAATTTAAGACTTGTGTAACAAGACTGGAGGTCTTCCATTTGGAGGGCTTTTGAGGATCTTGTTTATATTACAAAAAACAATCTGTGCACTGGCCTGCCAGTTGCTGACTTTGAGTCTGAACAGGGGCAGCATTTCAATCTCCAAGTCAAACTCAGTGACTTGGCACCTTCTCATGAGTGGGGAAATCTCAGTTCAGTCCCATGGCTGAGATGGTGAGGATGGAAACATGTCTGAGAGAATCTTGTGGAAGCAAATAAGGCAACATTTCTGAAGCAAATGGCACTCCAAATACCATTACAGTCTGGCTTTTTATTTTCTCAAGCTATGTCTTAGAACCCCCAGATTCCCTATTAGTACCTCAGAGCAGGTTTGTGGGCATTTTGTGGTTTGTTTAAACAACCCACCAGTATTGTTACAGTTCTTTGATGGTGAGAAGGTTGACATTGAATAAAATTTAAATTAAGGGAATTCTATCCAATTCCACTTTCCTAAAATCCGGCACTAACAAAGAAAAGAAATCCAGCCCTGAGGCTGTACGTCTCTCTCTTCTGTCTTCTCTTCTGTTTGCTTTCTCCCTTCATTGTTTCACACACCAGATGGCAATTTCTTCTCTAAAAATTGCTTGTTACCCTGTTCAGTGATCAGAGTGGGAATACTTCCATTAGCACCAACAGGAAGCGAGCAGCAGGACGTAATGAGGAAGCTGGGTGGAGGTCAGCTGCAGGAGCCACTGCTGAATCCCTCTCATAGCCACTGGCATTGGCTCCATCAGATATGGGGGAAGTTTCTGGCAGCTTCTCACAGAAGCCACCCCTATAATTCCCCCCATTATCAAAACCTGGCCATGAAAACCCCATACAATTTACACTTTATTTGTGTGTTTGATTTGTGGACTGGTTTTTCTTTCAGAATAGTGGTGCATTTCCAAGTAGCCCTGGTGGCTTATGACTTATGTTCAAGGCAAACACGAGACAAATGAGGCACCTCCAGAGAGCCGAACCCCAGGCAGAGCTCACTACCAGGTGGTCCAGTGATAAATAATGACCACTATTCAGTACTGTTATAAATGAGTCAAAATTCATAAGAAAATAAATGATATAAAGATTGGTTTTGAATGTAAGATATATTAGATTGTACATAGAATGCATTAGATTTTACCTATATCCAAATATGTTGTGCTTGGAATGTGCCTTGGCATGTTTCCTGGCATCTTGCTCAGAGTTACAAAATACTTCTCCTGAGGGTAACATTTGCATCTGAAGCAAAGGCAGACCTTACAAGAGAAGCAATCATGCATCCACCATCAGGAAGCCAGATATCCATCTGGCACATCAATCTACTCCAAATCCACTCTGCCTTTTTGGAGGATCCTTTTCCATCTGAAAGGAGTAACAGATATGGTCTGTCCCTCCTTGGACCATGCTGATGAACGGACCTCTTACCCAAGACTCTTCATTTTAATCACACAAGGGAATTCCTGGAAACATCAACATCTGAACAGATCCCTTATCAGAAACACTAAGAAGAGTTACTGGAAATATCAACCAAAACACAAAGAGAGTTCCTGAACACATCAACATCTTAATGGGACCCCTGATCTCTGGACCAGAGGACCATGGAAGACAAGATGAATATGAAAAAGACAAAGGATTCTCTAGCCAGAGGCAAGAAAAACAGTATAAAAACCGGACTCAGAAACCTCGAAGGTGTGCACTACCTACCCAAACTGCTGGTGTTCAGGGCTGTGTATGTGTCACCCAGGGTCAAGAACCTAGGCTTGACTCTGCCATTTTATAGTGGCTATTCAAAATTGTCAATTTGATCATAAAATAAATTTTGTTTCTTTTTATATTAATAATTTGGCTCACGCAATTTATTAATTTGATTTAATTGGCAGTTTCATTTTATAACAGTACAGACTGAATAAATGCATAAAACACAGGAAAAAAAGTAATTAAACCTGAAGGCGACACCTGAACAGGTCATACCCCAGAGTACTGGGGTTTGTAAACCAGGCTGTGAGGTTCAAAACTGAGTAGGACTGGCTTGCAATGAGGAATGGTTTCTCTGACAGCATATCAGATGTGTGTGATGTATCATGTGATGCACAGTGTGCTGTGTGCCATTAATTATGCCACTCATTCATCAGAAACCTAAATAGTGTTTGTATGTGACAAATGGTGGTTTCTGGAAGGTGAGAGGCCCCACAAGGCCTGCAAGGGGTCAGTCCCAGCAGAACGATCCTGCCACCCTTGGTGGTGGCATAGGTCCCACTGATCCCACAGGCATTCATCCATTCTGAGCCTTCTTGGAGATGAATTCTTTGCCAGGTACCTCTGCAGAGCCACAGCAACCCTGTCCCACACCCCAGGAGGAAGGTGTTATAAATGAAATGTCAATTTCATCGAATTAATAATTTGCGTGAGCCAAATTATTAATATAAAAACAAAAAAAAATTATTATATACAAATTTGAACAAATTGACAATCGAAATCAGCCACTCATAAAAGAAAGCAGGGCCAAGCCTAGGTCCTTGACTCTGGGTGACACATACACAGCTCTGACCACCAGCAGTTCAGAGAGGTAAGTGCACACCTTTACAGAGTTTGAGTCCAGTTTTATACTGTTTTTCTTGCTCTTGGCTATGATACCCTTTGTCCTTTTCATTCTTGATGATCTTCTGATTCAATGCTCAAAGATACATTCAGATGTTGATGTGTCCAGGGATTCTCTTTGTGAACATATGATGTTCCTTCTGAGAAATCCTTATCAAATTACAATGAAGTATCTTGAGCAACATGTCCATTCATCAGCAATGTCCAAGAGGTAGCAGATTCTATCTCGTTGCTCCTTTCAGATGGTAAAAGAGTTGGGCAAATGTCCAAGAGGTAGCAGACTTTATCTCATTGCTTCTTTCAGATGGTAAAAGTGTTGGGCAAGGTGCAATCCTGGGACTGACCTTATCTCCTGGGTTTGCCCGGCGCTTAATTAGCACCTCTCTTGGGCAAGATGTCATGAGACTTGCCAGGGTGTACCCTGGGCACAACTGAGTTTAAACATATATGCTATAATATATACAGTTGATAAAACATAGTTTTACATTCTGGATTTCACATTAATAACTTATTCCAATTATTGTGTTTTGATCTCTTATGAATTTTGACACATCTACAACAAAGGCAAGGACTGCTCGTGCTGGGCTGCTACGACGTGCCAGGGGACGTGCCAGGGGACGTGCCACTGATGTGCCACAGGCACTGCCCCCGACGTTATCCGTGGCCAGCTCTGTGTCCCAGTGACACTCATGGCCCAGGAACAGGGCACCCACCCGCCAAGTCCCCCAGGCACTCCCCTCTCCCTGCAGACCTCGCAGGCTCCAGTTGCTGCTGTTCCCAGTCCTCATGCCTGGTTGTGGCCTTGCTGCTCTGCAGGTCAGGCTGCAGGAACTGAAGCTGGGCTGTTGGAACACCAGCCTGCACCTCCCTGCAGGTTTTCAGGCACGGCTGCTCCCAGCACTCCTCATTCCCATGACTTGTGATGTCTCCTAGTGGGAGTGGAGTCTTCCTCTGAGAGGCAGATGGAGGAGCAAATATTAAAAAAAAAGTATTAAAAATATTTTATATTTATATTTTATGTTTATGGTATTTTAATGTTTTATCCTTGTTTGCAATTAAAAGCAGCTTGAAGGACATAGGTAGCCAGAGTAATCCTTCCTATGTGTCCAGCTTACCTGCATTACCCACAGCTCAGTGCAGCACCAAGCAGCTCCTTCCTGATGCTTTGCTATGGAAATCCAAGGGAAGTTTCCATTTTATAGGGGATTTTTTATCAAACTAACTTTTACATAAGCAGCTTAGTGAGACTGTTTTTTAAATTACTGCTTGGGGGGATTTCAAGCCTGCCGTGTTTTCCCGCAAAGGACAGAAATGATGTCGCTCATCTCACACAGGGTGGGGTGGCTGCTGCAGCCACGAGGCACTGAGGGTATGACAAGGGAGATTTATGGCACAGGATATGATCCTTCAACACCTGATACAGCCAGAGAAAAACAGACAATAATTCAAAAACAGGAACACTTCACATCTGAAACTTAACCAGCCGTACCAATGGTACTATTAAAAATACAACCTCTACTTTCAGGTTTTACCTTAGATATACAAATTATCAGGGCTATAAGTCTATTATTTCTGCAAGATGAAAGATAATCTCCTTTCCCACTGTGAGAGATACAGCAGAAGACACAAACAGCCACCATGTCCAACCAGAAGTTAATATAACCATTTATCCAGCACAAGCTGTGCCAGAAAGGAGTTTGCTTCCAAATCCCAGATCCTAAAACTCTGTGCAAATCAGTTACTGTGTCATGAAAAGAACTGAAGCCTCATGCTGGGAATAATAGACCAGGTCTGGAGAACACAGGCTGACTTTGCACATAAAATCCTGGAGCAAGAAAATTTGTGCTGAATGTTACCACAGAGCCACACTAGAGCTTCTAACAGTTTTAATTCTCTGATAAACTGATGCCTTTAATATTTATACATATAAATCACATAGTTACAGAGTTCTGATCTCCTGATTTATTTTCTTTGCATTCAGGAGAATTCATAGAATTATTTCAGCTGGAGCTAACAGTTATAATTCAAATATACTTTTTCTTAAGTGATAAACTTAATTTATCACAGCTTGCTATCAGCAGGGACTCCATGATCTCATGAGCAAATGGAAGATTGAGGAGGGAAAATGAGGGCAGGTTTGATGTTGTTAAATTAAGTGGGAAATTTACAGTGATGTTTGGAAAAGGCTGATACTTTACAAAATATTTGAGATATCCACTGGTGAGCTGACTAAGCTGTTCTGGGTAACCTGTAGGGGCAAGACCTTCATTTGCTGCCAGCTCCACATGTTCAGCAAAGCTCAGAGAAACCTTGTATTTGCACAGTGACTTAAGTTTTCAGCCCAAGTTTTATCATCTCGGGAGGTTTTATATGACATCACATTTGCAATTCTCCATATCACCTCATGAATTATTTAAAAATGAAGGTGAGGTGGACTCATAATGGAAATTCAGAAAACTAGATCTGTTGGAAAAGGATGTGAAAAGCAAATTTTTCGTCCTATTCCAAGCCAAAATGAGTTTGAAATACTGAACTTTCTACCAGACAATTTTCTTTACCTTTCCCTTCATCCATCCAAATTTTTATCCTAATTCTTTAAAAATATCAAAAAAAATATGAGCATGTTTGATTCCATCATTGTCCAAGGAATTAGGGGCATTTTCCTCACAGGGAAGCACCAGCAAACTTTTTATCCCTGTCTTTCATTTATCACTACATTCAGTTATTTCTGGCTTCTAACTTTTGTGGTCACACTCTCACATTATGAAACAAAGAAATCAGAGCCAGCTCTCCTCCTTCCTAGAGCTGTCCAAGCTGGAGTTTCTCGCAGTTGCATTGCTGTTCTTGCAATGTCAGTGCTGCCCAGACCTGTCCCTCTGTGTTTGCTCCATCCATACCAGTGTCACGGGCAGGGGTGGCAGCACTTAAGGCCAATTCCTCTTGTCTTGTCCCTTGTTACCTGGGAGCAGAGCCAGATTCCACCTGGCTGCACCCTCCCATCGGGGAGTTGTTGAGAGCAACAAGGTCTCAGTGTTTAAATAATATTGGTATTAATTATTGCCCTACATTGTGCACATCCCCAAAATCTAATCTTTCCCTGGAATACGGTTGCACAGTGATCATTGACAGGTGATAAGAAGAGAATGGTTTATTTCTGGATTTGATTCTGTCCCTGCAATTTTGCAGAAGGGTCCCCAGTGTGAGCAGGTGGTGCCACTGGTACTGCTGTGACTAGACATGGTCAACCACTGTCACCATCACTTTTGAGGGAGGCCAGCACATTTCTATGTGAATATTTTGGGCTTCTAAGTGCAGTAGGAAGGCAGGAAGGCACGCATGGGTGAGGTGCTTGCACACCCAATGAGCAGCTTTCCAAAGCTGCTGCTGCTGCAGCACTGCCCTGCATCCCTGTGCCTTTGCATGTTTGGAGTCACAAGGTCACCTACATAGAGAGCAATTGGTTTTCACAAATCCTGTTCATTATGCAAATTCATTATTTACAGACACTGCTAGGCTGAAGTGGATGTGAGAAACAGTAATAGGAGCCGTGCTTTTGGCAGGAAGAAAAAATATTTGACAGAAGATGAATTAGGGCTTGGCCAAATGAGCAAAAAGTAATTTGGAGAATGGGAATGCAGAACCTTCCCAGCAATGAAGTCACAGAGTCCTCATTTGGAGGCAGAGCTGGGAGTGGGGAGAAGGTGGGAGCTGTTGCCATGTGGTGCCATGCTGGCCCCCACAGCTCCCCCTCCTCATGAGGCTTGGGCAGCCTTGGCTCCCACACAGGGAGCTCCCACTGGGTCTGCCAGGCAGAATGGTTGGTGCCAGCAGGGCAGAACTGGAGGCTGCAGATGCCAGGCACTGCCTGGAGCATCCATCCCTCTCCCAGCTGCCCCTGATACACACATGGCATTAGTACCATGCCAAGAGGTGCCATGAGTGTCTGCCAGACCTCCCTACCTCACCTGCAGACGCACATTTCAGTGCCCACATCTCTACAGAGGAAATGTATAAACCATTAAATTAATTTTATTTGAGGCAGCCTGTAGCTTCATGGTCTAGAAACTTAGCCGTGGCTTCCCTTCCTTAAAGCAAATGTGTTTGCTCTTTTGCTGTGCTTCTTATTTGTTTTTTGGCTTCTTATCTGCCTTCTGTAAGAGAGCAGAGTAAAACTTATTTATTCAGTCAGCACAAAACCTTGCAAAAAGGCTGGCAAACACTCAGAGGTTTTTCCTTTGGCTGTGATGCCATTAGATACGATTGTGGGTTGATGTGGAGATTCCTCCCTGCTGTGAAGTCCTGGGGAAGGGGACCCTGGATGTACAGGGTTTGCCCCTGCTCCCTGCACATGTGTGCCTGGATGCTGTGCCTGGAGTGGTTGGTTGGGGCTCCTGGGCTGGGGAAAAGAGCTTGGGGTTCCATGACCTGGGAGATCACCTGCAGGCCCAATGCCAGGCAACTGGGAGAAATAAACATTTCTGAACATCTACCCAATATCCATATTTCCTTTCTACACCTCTCACAGTATAATGCTTGTGGAGGGAATTCCCTGTCAACAACAGGTCCCAGCCCTGGGGCACTTTGAGAGAGGCCTCAATCTGACACCCATTTCACATTGCAGGACATGGTGTGGACCTGGTTTGGGGTGTTTTTTCCAGCAGCAGTTAATGCAGGCTTGCACACATTTTTAATATATTTTACCACTTAAATGGTAGTTTGTCCTGTTAGCTCCTTGGTGGGCCAGGGGAATGGAATGACTACTGGTCATTGACATCATGGTCTGTCACTGGTGTAAGAGCCAATGTTCCAGCTGAACATGGACTGGACAAAGCATCACTACTCAATGGAGGCTTTCATGTCCTGGTCTTGCCTCTGCCACCTTTATTGCAGTTGATCCCAGCCCTCACCCTCATGGCCCTTTCGTTCCCCCTCCCTCCAGGGGCTGTTGTCATGGAAGCACTGCCACCACTGCTGTCACATGTATTTAGGTGGCCCGGGGTTTGTCTGCCAATTCTGGGCTCAAGACACAGGCAATCAGTGATTGATCCTGCTGGGTCAGTGCCAGCCAATACATCTTTTGGGCATATACAGAAGGTAGACCATGAAGGCACCCAGGCTCTCCCTGCCCACTACTGCAAACCAGCAATGCCACCCACCATGAACCAGAGTGGAGTGATGGAATTATTGATAATGGCTTCTTATTAAATCCATTATTAACTCCATAATATTTTTACCTTGCTGGACGCTGATAGTTGGACTAGAAGCAATTCCTCTACATGTGCTAGCAGTGCCCACGGGATAACTCGCTATGGGACACAGCAGGCTGTTAACCTCCAGGGGAAAATAAAAAGTTCCTTTATGTATAAATGTCAGTGTTAGTTTTGAAAGCTTAGCAAACAAAGAAAAAAAATCCCTTCCCCAGAAAATCTTCAGCACCCATTACAGAATCATTTAGCGTCTTATCTCCTTTCGTTTTCCCTGTGTGCCTTGGAATCGTTGCTGTCAACATGCAGAACAACAGGCTATGCACAAAATCTTATTATAGTCTCTTCCTTAGGATCCACTGGAGAAAAATGTGATTTTTCTGTCTGCGTGTACAAGGGCGTGTGCTCTCAGCTGAAGATCCAGGTAATGTCTCACTTGTTCACAGTTTCTTTTTCACTCACAAAGCTGAGCAGCCCCTGTCCCTTCTCTAACAAGGGACCATGTCTGCAGGGTTTTTGCAGTAACCTATGGAAGGCAATACTGAGTAGCCAGAACTCTTTTTCTCCTGCATGGTTTGACCAATCCATGGTCGCTAGTATGGAATAGAGCACTGCCAGGTCCCGGGGCACTCTTCACTCCCACTGCTTGTCCCATGCCCCTGCCTGCTCCCTGGATAGGCTTGTTCCTCAGCCACAGATCTCCAGGGAGTCTCAGTGGAGATGCTGAACCCACAATAAAGGTCCAGAGCTGCACACCAGGGGCTTGTGCTTGGTGTGGCTGCTTCAACAGCTTTTAGGGTTCTCACTGCTGTGGCAGCTCCCATCTGAAAAACTACCTGGGAAAAGAGCAGCTACCCATAAATCTTACTGAGGGCTGGAGCCATGCTATGTGATGACCTCAGAACCTCTGTGACCTGAAAGGACCATCACTGGGGATGTTACAGGGAAATTCACGTCCCATATTGACCCAGCCTTCACCTGTTATTATAACCTCACGCATGACAGGTAAATCACTCTTTGTCACTGGAGCAGAAAACATCTCACCTTCATTTTGTGGTATGGTAAGTGCAGGCAACTTATGTGTGATTTTTAAAATGAAATTTCGTCCATGAGCTTTAAAGCCATCGTGGCACCACTAGGTTCATTTAGAAGCACTACAGTCAGTCCAGAATGGAGGCAGGAGCTACCTTTCACCTCCTCAGGCAACACAAAAATAGGGGTACAACTTCTTTTTAACGCTGCTCAGTTTTCCTTTTTCCCTTGGAATTCCATGTGTACAATCCCGGCAGTGAAACAGGACAGCCACAGAGCACGCTCTCTGCAACATCTACTAAAAATAGTGCAGGAATAGTGCAACATCCGCTAAAAATAGTGCTGCCTTCTGAAGACTTGGGAAAAAAAAGAGCTTTTCAAGTCTGTAATTCCCTAATACAATCAAACACAATCGTAAGCAACATTATTCACACTGACTTGATTAGTAAAAAGAGAATAATCTGCTAATGAGGCAGCATCTCTCCCTGCGTGTAAACATGGCACTACAGCTCTCTGGACATGGATTCATCACTGTGGGAAAACACCACCTCCTTCCTTTGCTCTCAAAATCTGCTGGTGTCTGGAATACACATGTATATTTGAGTTGCTCTTTGTCAGGGCTGTGGCTGGTCTGAGCTCTCAGACCAAAGAGCAGGAGAAAACATGAGGTTGTACCTAGAGACAGGTGAACAACAGCAGTGACTCAGGTGAGGCTGTGCCTGGGGACAGATGAGAGGTGGCAGTGACACGGGTGACGTTGGGCTCAGACACAGCGGAGCAATGACCTGGGTGAGACTGTGCCTGGAAATGAGGTGAGGGATAATGGGGTCTTCTCCTCAGCACCAAAGGAGAAAAGGAATGTCTTTTCCCATCTGCCCCAAAATGAAGGGATTTCTCCAAAACTTGGTTTCCTGTGTGCATGAGGCACTGCACCAGCCCACAACTGAGCACACGCCCCACCCTTAAGAGTGTAGGTGTTCTGTACAAGGAGTCTCATACCAGTGCAGCTCAGGCTGCAAGGCACCAACGGGTGCGTCTATGGCTGATACAGCAATTTTTGCTTGTTTTCCAGGAAAAACACACCTGTTTGTGCAAGACACAGGAGCTCAGCTCGGAGCTGGAAACCATGACAGTATGCTCTGGTCACCACCCTTGACAGCCCTCTCAGCGGAGTGCCTGGCTCCAGCCAGCAGAGCTCCATCCCTGAGCTGGTGGTCAGGGTCTCATCCCCAAGGGGAAGGTTAGTCTGTCCCCAGGGGGATCTTCGTCCGCTCCCAAGGGGGATGTTTCTGTTTTCCTGTCCCCAAGCCACAGCTGGACCCAGGCTGCACACCAAGCAGGCTGCTTACCTGTCTGCAATGAGAGCCCAGGCTCCACTGGGGCTGGTATGATTTTTTCCTTTTCAACAGGATTCATCAGCTCTCTCTGCCCAGAGTCCTGATATCATCTGCAGATCAAAGGTATCATTTTTCCTCTCTGTCAGCAGGTATTCTGCCTGGGTATGTAGGTCAGAATCAGTCCTTTTCATCCCATTGTCTGCCTCATCTTTCATTCTTCACAGAAGCTAACACATCTCCTCACTTTTTTAAAATATTCCATTTGCACCTTTTTCTTTTCCTCAACTTGGCTGCATTCTCCTGACATTGTGGTCTCTGTCTGACATCAGAGACAATGCACTGGGCAATATTTTATACATGATCTAGAATTTCCTTAAGCCTTTGAGCCTTCCGCTCAAATATCCTTCTGGGTTTGTCAGATACTTCCATTACACAACTCAAATGTTCAATAATAATAGGTTGCATCTTTTCAAATATCAAAACTTACTCCCACTGGAAATCAATCATCAGACAAGAGACAAGTCAGGTAGTTGAGAATTGCCTGCCAACTTTCCTTCACTGTAAAAGCTGATGAAAGCAGGCAGACTCTAGATGGCTTGTCAAAGACAGCTTAAAGAGAGAAAGTGAGAGTATAATTATGGCCACACAGAAACAGTGTTTGCACAGACACACAGTGCGGGGGGCACAGAGAGGGGAGGATGTGTCGGAAGTGCAGGTGCAGGTCCGGAGCCAGCAGGCTGTAAGTGATGCTCTGAGCATCTCAGGAGGTCACATCAAGAGCAGATGAGGGATGACAGTCCTGGCAGCATTGTGTGAAGGCCATTGTGAGTTCCAGGCTAGAGAGTAGTGTCACCTGCCTGACCCCTAGCCTTGCTGGTCATGTACAGTTCTAGCCCCCACAATCCAAAAATGAAGCAGACAGATCGGAGAGGATCCAAAGGAGGGTGATAGAGATGGCCCAAGGGCTGGAGAACCTGCCCTGCAAAGAAAGACTGAAGAAGTTCAGTCCCTTCTCCTGAAGAAGACTCGACTTGGGGGGGACCCCATCACAGCACCCCAGGACATACATGGGAGATCTGAAGAGGATGGAGGGTCTCTCTGCAGGAGGAGCCCCATGGGGAAGGCAATGGGTGTCGCCCTGATTTTTAGAAATCTTTTAGCCTTCTGATGTTTTCATTCTAGTTGCAAACTTTCCCACACACATTTTCTGTAAACAACTCAGTTGTTTTGCATTCCTTCGTAGAGGTGGAGAAAGTTGATGGATTGGTAACTTGGCCAGTGTCATTGGAGAGGTGGCCCTTTCACCCTCCAATCCACTGTCACTTTTGTAAAACTATAAGTAGTGGAGTCAGAAAATAAACTTGGTCCTTTTTCTCACCTTCAGCTGTGCGTTCACGCGTGTGTGCTCTCGTGTCCTACAGTGACACAATGGGTGATAGGTACAAGCTGCACCAGAAGAGGTTTCATCTCAATATGAAAGAAACTTTTAACAATGAGAACAGTCATTCAATGGAACAACCTTCCCAGGGACAGGCCTCCATCACTGGAGGATTCCACCCACAGCTGGTCAGGGTGTGAGAAAATCACTCTGGGCATCCTTTCCCAGAAAGCGTTGGAGTAGATGATCTTTCAAAGTCCCTTCCAGCCTGGGCTGCTCTAGGATTCTACAATTCTATGATCTCCAGAATATAAGAGAGTAAAAATATGACGGGGTTTTTCAGCTGTTACTGTACAGAAACACTGTATTTGAGGATCAAATCTGGTGGTCCTGCTCATCCCATGCCCCTTGCATGCCACCCTCAGATATGAGCCAACACTCTCCTGGTTCCTGAGCCTGGAGTTTCTGGAAGGATGAGGACACAAGGACAGTCCTTGAGACCTGTGGAACTGTAGCTGATCAGGGCAAGTACCCCCCAGCCGTCTCTCCCTGCACCCTGTGATCCCCACTCTCACCCCATCCTCTTGCCCAGCATTTTCTGTGCTCCACAGTAATTTCTGTGCTGAGTCGAAGCTCCCATGTGTTCCCTCTCTATCCCAATGTCATGTCCACCACAGTAATGCTCAGTGTGTGCCTACCATTAAATGTCTTTTTATTTATGCATGAATAATTGAAACCTTGCATTATTAATGTTTTAATTAACCTTTACACAAGGTTTGGTGTTTCTAATGCCTGCTTTCATCTCCCTGAGCAGTCTCTATAATGTGTTTAACTGCTGACTCTGTCCTGTTAACTGTGTGAAGTTTTTAACTACAGCATGTGCACAGATCATCTTCAGAAAGAAGTCACTGAAAAACCATAGAGTTGACTCTTCATGAAGGAATTTCCCCATTAGTGATTCCTGCCATTGCTAAGTTCTCTCTTGGAAATGTTGATGCATTTTGTCCTGTGTAGCTGCAGCTTTTCTTGTCTCTTCTTTTACAAGGAACCCAGGTCATTTCTCTGACTCATAACTGGCAACAGTGAGAAATAAGCACATGCTTTCTTTTGGGAAGCCAGACTGGGAGCTGGCAGATGCCCATGGCTGTAGGGGGCTGGATTATTTACTATTCTGTTTAATGTTGCTGCCTCAAGTGTACAAAGGTGCTAATGAATCCACAGTGAACCTCTACGTGCATGCCCTATTTGTAACACAGTATTGGTCTCCCAGCACAGCCCTCCCACACAGTGATCACCCGTGGGACATAAAACTGAAGGACTTCATCAGTACAGAACTAAGTAAAATAAGTAAATAAATAAAGCAATGTCATTAGAAAGGTATAAAGGGGCTCCAGTGCCTCACTACCCCTGAACTGAGACAGTTGTGTGTCCTCCCACCTTCATCACCATCTTCAAGAAATCTCTGAACTTGTACTTAAGAAATCCCCTGATTATACCAGTATGAAACTCTGGCTCAGGTGGGAAGGAGGCCATTCCTGGAGGTGGTGCAGGAGGAAGTCATGAACACTGGTAATGCAGAACAAGGCATAAACAGCTCTTTCAAAGGGAGGCCAGGTTCTCTGCTCCTTGTCCTTGTGATGTTGCTGCCACACAGCTCAGGGCAGTGAGCTGGGCAGGTGCTGGCACTGCTCCATCACCCAGTGGAGCACCCAGCCCTCACCACCATCTCCTACCTGTCCAGGCAAGCAAACAAGTTCAGCTGCTCTGCCTCCTCCTCAGATATCTTCCAGAGCTACTTCTTTGGGGGCTGTAGTGCAGCTAGCACCGAGCTCATCTTCTTATTATGGGCTTGTCTTCTTCTCATGGACCAAAATCTCGTCTGTTTGAGCCGCCAAAACGCAGGGATGTTTGGGGTTATCTGAGGAAATGAACACAAAAGCAAAACAATGTGTCTGGGGGGAGCTTAGCCCTCCTGCCTCATCTCCACCCCTGCAAGTGGTGCTTACTGGTGTCAGACACAATAACATCTGTAGAAAGCATCAAACAAGTAGTAGATGGCCATGACCTGGACCAAAGGGATTTTCCTGTGCCCAAATGGCTTCATTGCCAAGTGACAGTGGCATGTTTGGTCCTGGACTCACTGGCTAAGTCAGAAGACTGCTGCTTAGTGGGAAAAATAACAGGACAGGAATTAATAATTGGGATGAGGAAGGTTTTCCATTAACTGATCACATATGGCAAGAAATTCAGCTTAAAATTTGTCATTGTCACTTCTTCAGCATAAATTCAGAAAGAATGGTGCTTCATTAAATCTGTAAGGCTCTTCCAGAATAAGCAGCCACTGACCATTCACAGTAAGTTAATTAAAACTCTTTTGCAATAGAAAGAGTAAATGTTGGTGGAAATTAATTGATTTCCTGTTAACATGTGCTCAGGAGTGACTGATGTACTGGAGATGCTCTATCTACATCCACTCCATCTCAGTCAAGTACAACCTTTAGCATGCAACTATTTTCACTTTTTCATTAGTAACTGCTGTTAAATACCACAACAGTCCAAGCCACAGTTCCATTTTTCCCTCAGTTTACCATGCGATCTCCTGGTAATAAATTCTGTTATACCAAATTGTACTTCAAAAAACCAACCAGCCAAACAAACAAACAAACAAAAAAAAACCCTGGTAGTAAATCTTGATAATTTGATTTATTCACATTTCTCTGTCTCTTTCTTTTTGCCCATAATATTTGATAATGCTCAGCCTTTGAGCACTCATTGTTTGCACTTCTTGGGTGATCTCAGGGGTCAGAGGACAGGTGTCTGGGGTGTCTTTCACTATGTGAACAGAAGTAGAAATGTTCAGGAAACTCCTTTTCCTCCCCTTTGCCTTTAAACCAGATTGGAAAATACGGAATGGTTCAGCCGACCTCTCAGCAAAAGAGGTTTTAGATGTCAAACAGGAACATCTCCCCTCAGAGGGCCTTACCAGGCAGACAGGACCAGCTCATCACCCTGCAGTGACAACCTGAGCAGTGTCTGGTCTCTTCATTGTTAATAAACCACAGTCATCTCCCTGACCCTCAAGTGAGGTAATAAATAAACAACACCAATGGTGCATGAACACCAGATCGTATCTGCTCTGTGTAGAAATTTTCCCCACTCCACCTCCACAAAATCTTGTAGCTCAGCAGTGGCTGCAAAGATTTAATCAACAACACTCTATAAAGAAGCATTTTTTAAAAAAACATTCCCACACCTCCTGGCAATATCTGGTTTAAATTTTTTATGAAACAACCTATTGATTTCAGAAGTACAACTTCAAGTGCAGTGAAACTGTGAGTAAATTCTGATGAAATGCAGCAGTGAGTTTGGTTCTAAAAGGAGGGTAAAAGTGAAAGAGATTAAATGTTCCCTGAGGGAATCAAAAAAGCTCCAACACTTACATGAAGACCAGGTTTTGGTACTGAGCTTTATAGACAGAAAAAGTGCCTGCTGTGAATGGATGAAGGCTCTGAGGCTAGAGGGAGGTGCAGGCTGCAGAGCAGTGTTCTCACAGCTCAGGTGCTGTTCTCACTTCTGGACTCAACAATATAAATGGGGAAGATTATGGTAACACTCAGAGTACCTTGTAAAAATTTTCTGTAAGCTCTGAGATTCTAAAGGCCCTTTTGGAGAGGGGACAGGACTGTTTGTATCACTCCTGAAAACACTGTGTTTTGGCTTTTAGTGTGCAAAATTGCAATTATAATTGCATTATTATTGTATTAAATTTCTTCTTTAGTGAACAAACAGCTGTGTAATTGCAGCAGTGAGTTAACACCTCTGTAATGGCTGGTTAAGCTCTTTAATTGTACTCTCCATTTCCAACTGTTGGTGTCCTCTCTGGGAGCACAGCCCTGGATGCCAAAAACTTTGTGTGCTGTTAGTCTGGAAATTCATTTCTGCTCTAATTTACCAGGGGACACAGTGAAATCCTGGAGTGTGCCCAAAGCTGTGATAAGACTTTGTTATTTGATCACTTCACCTATACCTCCCAAATCGAAGTCTTCCATAAGACTCAGCAAACTCTGCAGCTCCCAAAGACAGTGACCAGCCTTCAGGATCTCCAAAGAAGGTGTCAGATGCAAGTTCACAGCTCTGCCTTGGTGAGTTTGGTTTTATTGCCACTAAAGATAACAGCACCCCAGGTGTTGTGCTCACCAGTGCTCGTGGCTGATATGAGATGGTGTTATAAATGAAATGTCAATTTCATCAGATTAATAATTTGCGCAAGCCAAATTATTAATATAAAAACAAATAAAATTTATTTCAATCAAATTGACAATCAAAATCAGCCACTATAAAAGAAAGCAGGGCCAAGCCTAGGTTCTTGACCCTGGGTGACACATACACAGCTCTGACCACCAGCAGTTCAGAGAGGTAAGTGCACACCTTAGAGATGTTTGAGTCCAGTTTTTATACTGTTTTTCTTGCTCTTGGCTATGAAATCCATTGTCCTTTTCATTCTTGATGATACTCAGGTCCAGTGCTCAGTGGTACATTTAGATGTTGATGTGTCCAAGGATTCTCTTTGTGCTCTGGTTGATGGTTTCCAGTAACTCATCCCAACATATGATGATCTTTCCGAGAAATCCTTGTATGATGACAATGAGGTATCTCGAGCAATAGGTCCCTTCATCAGCAATGTCCAAGGAGCAGCAGATCCTATCTCTTGCTTCTTTCAGATGGAAAAGGGTTCTTGTTGGGTAAGGTGAAATCATGGGTCTGAGGTCATCCCCTGAGCTTGCCTGCACTTCTTATGTTAATTAGTACCTTCCTTGAGCAAGATGTCATGAGACTTGCCAAGGTGTACTCTGAACACAACTAAGTTTAAACATATATACAATTTACAAGATATAGTTTACATTTTAGATCTCACATTAATAACTTATTTCATTTATAGTATTTTAATTTCTTATGAATTTTGACTCATCCACAACAATGGTATCTATGATTTTTCATGAACAAGAGACATGTGTTTGACTTGCCCACCTGCTCCCTATGGGCTGGAGTGTGGCTTTTCTCCAGAGGCTGGAGGGATGGAAATCCCCAGAGCAGCCCTCTGGGGCTCTCTTCTTGCCCTTTGAAACACATCACCCCCAAGTCTGATCCTCATTTCTCACCAAGTACCAGAGTGGAGTTGTTTCTTCTCTTACGCTGCTCCTGCAGCCCTTGGGGATGATCATGGTCCCAGCTTGGCTCTGAGGGGCTGCTGCAGCCTTACTGCTCTCACAAGGGTCTTCTCTGGACATGCATCCTCCTGTGCCAACAGCCAAACATGCACACACAGAGGAACAACACAGAAAATAAAGCACTATCACAACTAAAAGAATCACATTTTCAAATAAAATTACATAAGAGCTGCACCATATGTCTTAGCAATGAAATTACTCACAGCAGCTGGTCTAAAAGGGGAAGTTTCAGTGACTCTGTCCACAAACTGGTAATACAGAGCTTCAGAAATAATTTGTATATCTGGAAGAAAAAACTGATTATTAGTCCTCTATCTTACTGAGCATGTCAGATGTACACTCGAGGAACTCCTCGTTCTGTGAAACTGGAGTGACTCACCAGGCTTTGATGGGTGGCAGCTTTTGAAGGAGTTGCCAACTGCCAGTTCCAGTCAGAGTTGTGGCCACACAAAGGTTCTGCTGGGCTTACTGTGGTGCTCTGTTCCAAAAGCAGGAAGCCCCAATATCCTCAGGTCCTGCATAAGGCACCAGGAAGAGTTACACAGTGATGTCTTTTTGCCCAGTGCCAGGGGCTCTCACAGGTATGAGGGGTGGACAGGGATATTGAAAGCAGAGGGAGGAAGGAACTGGTCCCTTGTATCAGTGTCCATCCATTGGCCCGTTCAGCACCTCTGACACTCAGGGAACGGTTTAATAAAGAAAGGATGGGAGGCCCCAGCCAATTCTTTGTCTCCTTCCAAAGCAGAATTGCTTTTTCTCTGACTTTCTTACTGACTAGGAAAGCAGATGAGCCTGATTTTCCCAGGTAACTCTTGGCTCCATCAGGTTTGTGTCAGAATAACACATCCAGCTGACAGTGGAAACAGGAGCATCAGCAGTGTTGGAACAGGGAATAACAGGTGCAAGTTATTAATACTTAACAGATATACTGGAGGGATGGGCCAGTGGGAGTGAACAGCCAGTCCATTGCTTCACGTTGTCCAAGTGACTGCCTGGAGCACACATGGCTTTCCACCCCTCACGTTGTCGTTTTGGGGAATCAAGCCAACTGGGAAAAGGTCAGTGCTAAGGCCACAAGTGTTTGGTAACCGTCTAGAAACAAAATGGATAAAAGCCTGTACAGAATGTTAAATAATTTTCCAGATAAAAGCAGGATGAACTATAGCTGGGAAGCTGAATGGGATCAGGTATGAGATTTTTCCTAAAAGGAGGGGGATTCAATCATGTAATCAGTAATTTCTCTGTCTGTGTTGCAGAGGAAAAGGCAAGATTTGCAGGAAAGGGACAGCAGGGCAGGGGTAGGGAGCCCTGTCATTTTTCCTGTCCCTCCCAGGGCCAGCAGCACATGGGGCTCTGTGGAGGGCTGAGGCTGGTGAGGAGTGCCCAGCTTCAGCTGGAAGGGAAGAAGGGCTGGGGCTGGAGCATGGGGCAGAGGGGTCCCACATGGCCCAGGGGCTGCTGCTCACAGTTGGGCATTATCCCAGGGATGTCAGGGGCCAGGACATGGAGGTGGCAGCCACAGAGCTGGCAGGAATGATGGGCTCCTGCTGCAGGAGAGGCTTTGTGCATCCCAGTGGGACAGGGTAAACTCCTCATGCTGAGGACAGCTTGCACAGAGGCAGTGGAGGGTTTGCCAAAGAAACATGTCACTTCCCCAAGAGTCTTGTGGCCCAGATTCCCTGTTCCTCTCAGTGCAAGATGTAACAAGGCAGTTTGCCAAGGGGAATATCTTTTCTTGCACAGGGGCTACCACCACCTAAAGCACACTCAGTTTGGTGCAGCCTGTGTCACTCAGTTTGGTGACACTTCACTCCTCCAAACATATCAGAAGGTGATAGGGAAGGAAAAGCTGAGCTTATCTCTCACACCCTTGAAGGCCCCTGCAGCACCACCCCACTTTGTTGGGGGGATCATCTCACTCCTCCCACTGTCCTTCAACTTTCCTTCCTTTCTTTCTGATCATTGATAAAGAAATACTATTTTGAAAGAAGTCTTTAACTTTTTCTAACAATTCACTCTTCCGTGGCCAAGCCAAGTGTGCTGGAGCCTTGCAGCCCAAAAGTGAAACCAGCCCAGGGCCAATTTGGGAGTTCCCTGCCTATGCTTCAGATGTGTCCAAAGGCTGTGCTGGCTAGCAGGGACCCACTGAGCCCTCCCCACCCATGGACCTCCCCAGCTGTGGAAAGTGCAGCAGGAGCTGCCCACCCCTGCCCTTGGCCGGCCCTTGCTGTTCTTTCCAGCCACAGGCTCTGCTTCCCTCCCCTTCCCAGCACATGAGGCAGAGTATTGGTGATACTGGGATTCTATGCACATGGGAAGAATCTTCCATTATCTTTGAAGCATGTTAAAATAGCACTGGCAGACAGTGGCTGATACCAGCTTTACCCAAGGTGAATGGGAAAAGGAGAAGTTGAAATTTCACACAGCACTGACAAGAAAATGTGGTTTTCATATCTTGAAGTGAGTATTGGGAATGGCAATTCAGAAATAAATGGGTCTGCACAGGAACAATGGCTCCTGGCCTCTGGGGAAAATGTTCAGTGAATCCTTCCTATTTCCAACATGCAGGGCCTGACCAGCAGCTGGCCTTGTGCCCATTCCATGGGTGCTGGGATCACCTGAAGTAGCTCACAACTGCTCTGTGCAGGGTATTCACTGAGGAAAAGCAAACTTTCAGTCTTCCTCCATGAATAGTTTGCACAAAAGGCTTCTCAGGGAGCTGAACTGAACTGGCACGAGGCATGGTCTGAACAATTATAATTATTTACAAAAAATCAATTGCCAGAATTAAACCTAAGCAGTTAATTCAGAGTTTCAGGCAGAAGGAACCTCAGCACAAGTTTAAACCAACCAAAGGAATTACTGTTCATCTCCCAGTTCTGCTTGTGGTTTTTTCCTTTAATCCAGTAAGATACTTCTCAGGCTTGGGAGAATTTCAGCATCAGTCTTACTGACAAGAGCCTTCCTTCAGCTCTGTTTTAGTCATCAAAGAAACTGTGAGCCTGAGGTAACTGGAAAAAAGCCCTTTGAAATGAGAACCTTCCTTGATGGTCTCTCATTCCAGATCAGAAATGCTACTCCGCGGAAGCCTGCAGACTCATAAGAGTGTAATGACACTTAATGTCATTGCTCGATGCAATTTTGTTTCCCAGTGGAGGAGAGTCCCTGGGGGGGATCAGTCACACACTGCAAACCAGCAGGAATGTCTCACCCTGGGTGTGCTTAGAGAAAGGCTTCTGACAGCGAATCGCAGGCTGCTACACTGAATGGTCTCCATAGAAAACAAGGCTTGTTTAGGCAGTGGAGTAAGAACTGCATCCCTGGGCAGGACCAGTGGTATTTCCAGGTCATTGAGAATCAGTCCTATTAATAGCAGTTCCTGATTGCTGCCCACAGAATTTATTTTTCCTGCTTTGTCCTGCCTGAGGCAAACTGAGAGGTAAATCAGGAGAGCCATCAGAGAGCTTCCTCCTGGAGAGCATCCTCCTTGCACATTGCCGGACACAATCCCCACTGTGCAGACTGGATCAGTATCCTGGCCGACCCTGGAGACACTGGGCACAAAGGGCAGGAGGATTCAGCAAGGAGAGGAAGCAAAGAGGCCCCTGGCTTCTTCTCTCCAAGTCTCCCTGATTATTAATCAGGATATGATGATTAAGAGATGCAAGGTTTGATAATCAGTGCAAGGCGCTGACACCCTCCTGGTCTGAGTCTGGGCCAGTTCTCAGAGTCAGGGGGTGGTAAGAGAGAGATGGCAGAAGAGTCTTGACCCTCAGGAAGCTCCATTCCCCCAACTCAGGCACCAGCTGCTGACAGCAGAGGGAAAGGTAAGAGCCCTGCAGCCAAGCACCACAGGGAGCTCCAGGGCACAGCAGGTCCTAGAGAGTCACAGCCACCCACCAGCAGTGGGATGGGCCCAAGTGCCTTTCCAGTTCCCCTGCCATGAACTGGCTTCATCCCCCCCATACACACCCACCCCACTGCCCTGCATGCAGCAGGCATCTGTCAAGGCATTAAGGCTGAGCACAGCCCCATTTCATTGCAATCCTGAACTGTTGTGAATCTTTGATTTAAGAATGTGTTGTTGAAGACACTAATTCCTGGTAAATCTGGTGTCTACGTCTTTAGAGAAAGAGTTCCCAGACATGGCCCATCAATTCCTTTTCAGGCCTGCTTCCATACACTCCAAGTATATCCAGTCTTGGATGCACCAGTCTAAGTTTAAGCTGCTCTAAGCGCTCGGCTGTGAGTGCACAAACTTGTTCAACATCTGTAGGCTTTATTTCTTGGGTTATTTGCAAACATCTGAAGGCTGCTACATTAGTCCTTCTCAGGCACTGGCTCTTCGAGAGTAGACAGCCTTGGAGCTCCTCACCTTGGATCACTGACCCTCTGAGGGGCTGTTTCAGGCTCTGCTCTGAGAGGTGAGGATGCTCAGCTGATGTAAGGAATAGCTGCTATGGGATGCTGCTGCTGCTGGAGTCCTTGGTCCTTCCCCAAGGAAGTGTGCCTGCAGGTATCATCAGGTATCATGGTAAACTCCAGCCCTTCAAAATACCATTTCCTGTGCATAACCAAGAGCCAGTGCACCACCAAAACCTGCATGGAACAGAGGTCACCAAGTGCTGACTTCAAGTGAGGCAGCCCTGCTCCCAAGTACAGGAAAGTTGGTTTGCTTTTATTTTACTTCAAGTTTTCAAAAGATGTTGCTAATGTGGAGCAGAACCAAACCAGGTGTAATTAGCTGTAGAGCAAATGAGGCCATCCAATTCACAAGAGTTTTGATTTCCACTTTCCAGGAATGCAGCACTTCGTCTCTCATGAGAAGGGTTCAAACTCTGTATTGCAGGATCCAGCTGGGATTTAGGAACTGATTTCCATGAGCTGATTGTCAACAGTGGTGGAATTAATGATATGAACAATCTGCATCTGCACATTATCTTGTGATGTGTTAGGCATGCACATATCACACTTGTGATGAAATTAATTACAGAAAGACACAGGATCCTCCTTTCAAATACACATCAGGCAGCCCTGCCAGCTATTTAATGAGTGTCACAGTGTCAGAAAACCCATTCCTTTCAAGAATTTGCAACTTGTTTCAACTTGTTAAACACAACCTTTCATTTAACAGTTTGTACAGTTAAAGAGATTGTCTTTAAAGCTATAAAATTCTTTCTGCTCCGCTGATAGCAATATTTCCTTTGCTTTCACATCCTTTTGAACAGTTTATTGTGAAGCCTTCCCACACTGCAGTGCTTATTGCTTCACAATTTCTTGCAGTTCCCTTATTACTTGAGTTATTTTCCCTTTGTATCCCTTGACACCGCAAGTATCCAGAACAACCTGGATACATAACAGAGCCTGCGGTTAGACATGTTTCCTACGAGAGCTCTTAGATGGAAAGAAAGGATGGTGTACACCAACCCTCACCCAACATCTGCTCATGTTACTTCTAAGTTAAATAGTTATCAAGTTAAAAGCATAGTCAATCTTAATATAGAATTTAGGCACAGAATTATGTGTAGTTGTTTAACATTATTTGATAGGATTTACAGGGTATCAAAATTGTACTGCCTTAGCTGAAATCTGCACCACAGCAGGAACCTGCCATCCACTTTAAACAAGCCATCACCGGGAGCTCCTCCTCCTTGCAGGTGCCCAAAGCACTGCAGGCAAGGGGACAGTCCCTGCCACTGCCATGAGGGGTGTCCCCAGCTGGCACGGCCATATCAGGCCCTCTGTTGCCAGGAAAGATCCCTTCGGTTCCTGGAGCTGTGACATTTCCCCCTGGGAGCCAGTGAGGAGGTGCTGCCATCAGGGACAGCCATAAAGAGGTAGGGAGGATAGCTGGGGAAGCTCAGTGCTGGTGTGAACAGCTAGATAAAAATCATTCATAGGACAAAACCAGAGCAAATGAACAGCAGTTTCAGTTGAGAAGGGCAGAAAACAGCTTCCATGCCAAGTGGAGTTGCGTGTGGTTTGGATCCAGCACTTACTGTAGGTAGAAATGAGAACAAAATAATGAATGCATCAAAGCCACAGTGGTCCAGAGAGAATTCTTTTCTATCATTTTCTGGTCTAGGTCTGAGTGGCATTGTGACCAAAGCCAAGTGGACCAGATGGCCACAGGCAGGGCAGAGCATGGCACGACCCTGGCGAAGGGCAGCTCCGAGGCCTGGTGCCCATGTCAGCACCACCAGCCACAGCACATGCTGTACAGCAGCTATAGTTCTGAACAGCACTGCTTGATTTGCCACAGGATATTTTTCCAAATGGCTCCCTTTATGGGGTCTTTTCAGCCTCACATCGTGCTGAACAACAACAAGTGAAAATCACCTTTTATGTATCACTTTCACTGCTCAGTGTCACAGCTGTACCCACTGTCAGCACAGTAAGGTTCTGTCCCTTACACCAGCCCCTCCCCTGTTCCCAGGTGTGTCTTTCAAGCTTCCATAACTCCATACAACCCTCTGTCTGGAAGGTAACTACACACTGTCAGGCAGGAATGCATGTCAGTGCTGTGCATGAGTGAGCATCCTCACAACCTAAAGCTGACACCAAAGAATTAAATGGGGTGTTGGTTGGCTTCTCCTCACAGAGCTGTGGTTCTTGAGTGAGTTATTGGATAAAAGACCTCATGTATCCATGCAGTCTGTCTGTGTGGGACATGGAGACAGGAGAGACAGAGGGAAGGGACCTGGGGACCTGGGGCTGTGAAAAAGGTCTGCCCCTGTTTTATCTCCACATAACATCTGAGCTACAGAAGTAATAGATTCTGATGAGTAGATTGTTGTGCCATTTTGGTTTTGTGATGACAATGTGTGGTGTGCACATCACCAAAATTTTCTTTAAACCTTTATGAAGAGTGTTTGCTTGTAAATAGATCAACATTGTAAACCCCAAGCTCTCGGAGGTTTGGTGGCATTGATGTTGCTCTCATTTTCTATGTAAGGATTACAGTGATCCAATTACTTTGCAATTGCTCCACAGTTGCAATTCCACCAATTGCTCCACATTTATACAGCACAGAAGTAGCACAGAATTTCAGTGATCATTAACATCTCCAACATCAGCATTTGTGCCCATCTTCTACATTACATTAAACGGGAGAAACAGGCAAACATAAATCACAGCAGATGCACCAGCCGTGTTTGGGATGACGGTGAAGCAATCCTGACCTTCTCTGTGTGGCTGTACAAGTGGGCCCACCTGGGAACTGATGGAGTGAGGACCCCAGGACCAAGGGACAGCTGAACCTGCTGTACTAAAGAAGCACAACACAGAATGGGAGCAGTGAGGCCAAGATGGAGGAAAGCTGTAAGTCTCAGCCCACTGAGCCACTAAACCCTTCCAGGGTCAGCAGCAGCACCTGACAAGTTGGTGAATTGAACATGGCCCATCTGTCAGTCACAGCCATGTGAGCTGCTCCTTTGAGCAGTCAGGCTGCTGCAGGTCTTTAGCAACAGTTTTAGCAATTCAGCTTCTACCAAAATACTAAATATTGTCAGGTCTTGGAAAGAAAATGACAGCATCGCCCCTTCCCAGCTAGAGAGTCCAGTTGGAAGTCTACCACAAGCTAAAACCTTAGTTCTCTCAATTGGCTAAATCATTAAATCCTTGAGTGTTAAATGCCCCAAGACAGAAAAGTAAAGCTGCTATTAATAATTCCAATGGCTAAAGAGCACATTATTTTCAAATGGCTTGTTCAACAGCTTATGGCCACAGCTACTGCCATCAGTCACTTGCACCAGGAGGAACAGGTGTCTGAGTAAGGCACAACAAGACATTCAAGGGAGTTCAGATTGTTCAGACTAAAAGGAAGATAACAGAAATGATTAACCAACTTGGCCAAAAGCCATTGGAGAACATGGGAATATGACTGAAAGGGCAGATTATAAAGCCTTGATGTAAGTGGATAAAGCCAGGGAACGAGCTGGTGAGAAAGCCTGTGGAAAGCTGACGGAATTCTAATCAGGGGTGCACAATGGTGAGGAAGGATTTTCCTTCATTATGGCTCCGATAATCATTCAGGGAGAAGAGGTGTATTTTATACTGTCCTTGCCACACCACAATTCGTGCCCATTATTCACAAGGCTGTTGGAAAAGATTGAGTGCTGCATGTATCAACAGCCAAACATCACTCCCTTTTCTCCACACTGCTTTGCACATTTTAAGGGAGAGTGGGGGGTGCAGCCCAGACATGCTAGCACCTGGGCCATGAGCTGGTTGCCCCTTGGCCCTGGGGGAGCACAGGCCAGGCCCTGCCCACCCTGAGCTTGGAGTCCTTCATCGCTCCTTGTATCTCCCTAGTCCTCTTTTTTCTGTCACACAGCCTAGCATGCCTCACAAAAATAGGTCATGGAGATAGCTCTGGTGTAGGGTTACACACCTCAGAGACAAATATGGACAAAACAAATCCCATAAAAGTACCGACACAGCAAATATAATGTCACAACTCAGAGGGACCATGATGAGAACTAGGCATGGCATCTGAGGAAGGAGAGAGGTACCGTGAGCATTTATGAACAGAAATAACATGATTATTGTTATTTAATTACTTGTCTATGCTGAGCCCTCCATCAGCTCTTCCCTGACCCTCCTGGTCCCAAGAACCACAGAGCTGAGCCCCCCCCCAATCCACTGCCTCTTCACTTGCACTGTCCCTACCCTGAACAAGAACAGAGCATGGAGCATCCGCCACCACTCCAGCTTGGAAAAATCAATCCATTTCCCCTCTACAGCAGCTGTGAGTTTCCTCTGCCACCAGGCACATTCGTTAAACAAAACCAAACAAAAATAACTCCAAAACAAACACCAGCAGAACAGTTTGAGAAAAAGGGATTCTTTATTGTTACAAAAAAATCTAAAAATATTTTTGAATTGGCTTTTCATTTTTACATAATTCATTTTAACATCTTGGAAGATACTTATTTTGCCTTTTTTTTTCTATCTTCTTCAGGTTTTTCACCGCATAGATGGTATAATCAGTTAAGAAGCACAGGTGATAACTGAGAAAGCTGCTGAAGCAGAAGTTTACCAGATCTTCATAGGAAATTTCAAGTACTAACTCAGCTAAAATTAGTAGAATAAAATAACATTCAGAAATTTCAGTTTTATTTACTGGCATCTTTCTGCCCTTCAAGCCAAAATTCTTCCCTGCACTTGGCCTCAGCCCTCCAGTCTCTGCCACTAACTGTGGGAGCGCTGGGGGACCCTGGCTGGGAGGGTGAAATCCTTTGAACAAATGGCACAGAAGTTGTTAAATTAAACAATTTGCAAAAGCTACCTATTGCAGTGGACCCGACAGACAGGGCTGGTGTAATTTATTCAGCCTTGAAAAAAGGCTGGGTGAATGAAACACATGTATTTGAAGCTCCAGCGTTTACAAGAAATGTTCTACAATCACACACCTGGACCCATAGCCCCAGGGCTGACCACATCCAACACACATGGTTCCCCAAACCCCACAGCCCCATTACAAAGCACAGACGAGTTTTCCAGGATGCTTTTTTTCCTGTACTTTTGAATTGTTTCTTTACATTTACCTTTATTTTTAAGTCAGGCAGGAAAAGCTACATTTCTTTTTAGTTTTACTTAAATTCCTTTTTATCAAGTGGTTTTTATTACATTCCCTACTCTCAACAGAGTAACAAAAAACAACAACAACAAAAATCGAAAGCTTTGATTAAAAAGCAGCTCCTCATCATAGCTACTATTGCCATCATCATTGTATCATGATGATAATTACGATTATCACTGGATTGGTCAAGGTGAAAAGGCTCCTGGATGTCATGGATGTCACAGATGTCACAGGCAGATGTTGCAGCTGTTGAAGGCCATGCATTGACACATCTGAGGGGAAGAGAACCAGCCTGGGAAAAATTTTCCTCTCACCTGTGCTGCAGAAAGGAAAGGGAAAGCATCATATGATCAAGACAAAGAGTGGAAACAGAGAATCAAGAACGAGCGATCAGTAAATAAAAATCAGTCCTGCAAAATCCCTGCATCAAGACATTTTTCTGTCCCAAAGTACAGGAGAAAACTGCATTGTTTGGTGCTCTTGCAAGGCAGGAGCAGCCTGGTGAGCCCAGGGCGAGCGGCGCCCCAGCGGCTCTGCCCAGCCCGTGGGCTCTCGGCACGGCGCGGGCGGGGGCAGGAAGGAAAGGGAGCTGCAGACAACCGCGTTTGAAGGAACGCTCACAGATCTGCGGAGAAAGATGCATGTTATGGGACAGATAAGCCATCTGCTACATGGGTATGTTGTAGATGGGTCAAAATTCATAAGGAATTAAAACACTATAAATGGAATAAGTTATTAATGTGAGATCTAAAATGTAAACTATATCTTGTAAATTGTATATATGTTTAAATTAGTTGTGTTCAGAGTACACCTTGGCAAGTCTCATGACATCT
>JACBWW010000069.1:858507-870591 GCA_020086605.1 Lanius collurio
CATTTATAGTGTTTTAATTTCTTATGAATTTTGACCCATCTACAACACCCACAACCTCACCTGATGTGCCCCACTCAGGTTTGCTGACAGTGGGTTGGGCTGGCTGTCTCTGACATGAGTAACAGCAGTACTCAAGGACTCTACAGGACAATGAGCACCTCTGGAGGTGTAAAACTGTTGTAATAAATAGCAGTGCTTATTCTGTCAGCATTTTAGCCCTCAGTCAGTTCTCAGTGCCTCTGACCTCTGTGGTATGGTTAGCTTCAGGACCACTCACTGCAGGCATGTCTGTGTTAGACAGCCAGATGTCTTGTCTTCCCTCTCAGTTCTGAGCAGATTAGTGATAAATGGCTGTCCTGGTAGGGCGATGCCTCAATAAAATTCTGCACTGACATTTATTTGCACCCAACCAGACTAGTGAAAGGTTTCTCAATGGTTTCATCAGCCACTGAGGGTAGTGCTGCAGCTACCAAAAGCTGCCATGAAGGTGTCCTTTCACCCTGACCCTCCAAACCTCTGGCAGCAGGAGCAACTTCCCCAGCCCTGCCTGGTGCTGCTGTCACTGTGTGTCCCCTCTGCTCCTGACTGGCTCAGACCCAATGAGGGGCCCATCCTGGCAGGGTGAAAGGACACCACACATGTCCAGGTGGGCAGAAGTGAATGATGGCCACAGCAGCCTCCAGGGGAGTCATGAAAGACACAAGCACAGCAAACACCATCAGGCAGCAAAGTGCTCCCAGCACCCTCTGAGGGTACACCAGGTGAAATTCAGTGAAGATGAGCATTAATATGATGGACATGCAGAAAAAAAATCTGGGTTTTACAAAGACCCTGATGAGCTGTGAAAACTGATCACTGCCATTCAGGAATGATAATGTGAGTTTTAATAGCAAAAAGAACATGTCAACTCAATGCTCTTCAGCTGCTGAAAAGAAGGCTCTCTGCTATAAATTGTCCATGGGAATGCTGTGCGACTGCACATCCGAAGGGATGAACCCAGAGGTGCCACTGCAGCCCCACTCTCCAGCTCTGCCAAGAGGTGCCAGCAGCTGGGCCAGTCCCAGCAGCCTGAGCAAAGGTAAAGCACTGCCAGTCCTGTCATGGGACAGGAGGGACACTCAGGGACCACTCAGGCAGAACCATCTCAGATCCCAGGGCGGTGATGGAGCAAGCCCTGCTGACAGCCAGGCATGGCTGGGGGAACAGCCCTTGAGGACAGCCAGCACAGGTGTACTGGAGGTAGGTTGTGCCTAAGGAACCTGAGAGCTTCCTGAGGGGAGACGGTTGTTCTGTGGGTGAGGGGAAACCAGTGAACAAGTATGGTTTGTCCTGTTTTCATCTGTGTTTCCAGCACAGCCTGCCAAGTCCTGGGAAATCAAAAGAGGGACACACACCCTGGACAGGTGGAATAGGGCAGTACAGCAGCCTGACTGTGACAGTGTCCCTGCTTTGAGCAGGCAGCTGGATCAGAGCCCTCAGACATCCTTTTCAACCTAAATTAATATGTGATTCAAAAAGGGGAACAGAGAATAGGACTAAATAATGTGTAAATGAAATAGGGCTCCTCAAACTGGCATGAAAGAGGAAAATGTGTGCCAGGAAGTGCTGGAGGTCTGGAAGAAATAGCTGGTGTGGAGAAAGCAAATCATCTCCTTGCTCTTTCTTTAGTGAAGGAGCTGGGAAATAAAAATATCAGATAGAATTCTGAAGCAAGAAAAGAAATGTGCAAATAAATGGGGTCTTTTTGCTGAGATGGACTGTTACAAAGACCAAAAATACAGATAACTGAGAAATTGCTAAGACAAATTCTCAGAGGAAAATTCCGCCAAGTCTTTAACCTTAAATACCCTGAGCACAGAGTGGTGGATCACAGGAGATTACACCATGCAACACAGACTGCTTCCAGCCTTCCTGTCCATTGTAGCAGGCTCACCACCCTGCCCATGAGGGACAGCTGTGGGGCTCGACAGACCCTTTGTGCCAGGCTGTGACCATCCACGCACTGGCCAAGTCTGTCAGAGGCTCAAGTGTTACGGTGTATGGCTCAAGCATTTTTATGAAGGACTTTTGCCTGTTATAGCAAAATTGTATAACAAAATACTGCAGAGAAGACCACTGCACCCTGAATGGGTCTCCCATCTGAGGCCCTGGACTGCAAGTTGATAGAGATAAGAAAAGTGACACTGTTGTTCAAAGCATCTGGAACAGCATCCACAGCAGGGCTCGCCCCAGCACCTTTGGGGTGGATGCTACAGCCCCAGGTTTATCTGCTGCCAGGCCTGCACACACTCCCCCAGCCCAAGGGGAGGAGGAGCGGTGTTGAGTGTATGGCCAAAAAAAGCCTCTGGTGAGGTGAACACCCATCCTCCACTGTGCAGACCTGCCCAGTTGCGGGGTCCCCCACCCCGGGAAAGCCACATCTGGGGGATATACACCTGAGGGACAGCAGAGGGAGTGTCATGGCTCTTCAAAGGCCCCCCAGAGAGTCCCCATACCCTGCATCGCAGCACTGCACATGATGAAACATGATGCAACAGATCCACAGTGTTGCAAGGGACAATGTCAAACCCGTTCCTCTAGAAATAGAGATTTTTGGAGTTCACTTGAATTAACAAAATAAATTAAAACATTTAAATTTTAGTTTGTAGAATTATGTGTTCAATTTTAACCTTTTACTTGTAAAACCTCTGCAATGGTACAAAGGGCATAAGAAAATGCAAATCCCTAAAGCTTCTTGCATAAAGGACAATGCCAGAGAAGACCAAGGAATGCAAAGACCCCAGATAAAAGATCTCCTCCGTCGACAAGCTTACCAAGACTGACAGATAAGCACCAAAGGACCAACAGTGCATGCCCAGAGGAGAAAAGTTCAAGAGTTCAACAGGAGGAAGACCACGATCTTCAGCCTCAGAGACCACCGAGAGACCCCTGTGAGACCACCACAGCAAACCACGCATGCTCAGAAGGGCGGAGACCTATTTAGCATGAGAGGCGAGGACAGGCGGGGCCAAGGGTTGAATATGCATAGAAAAGTTGTGTAATGTATTGCATATGGAACACCTTTGTGAATAAAGACATGGGTCAGACTGAGGATCGGGGCACAAGTTTTTGGAGAGTTACCTCACTTGTGCCGGGCGCCCACATACCCACTTCATAACTATATCGAGTTGTGGAGTCGATTTATTTATTCCGCATATCACATCACTCTCAGGGGAAGCACATGGGTATTCCCACCTGCCAAAACGTATCCATTGGATTCTGTATGCTTCGGCATGAGACCCTCACCACCAAGAAGACCAGATGGAGGGAAGCAACAAGATGTGTTTGGGACCCAAAGAGGGGTGATGTGTTTCTATTTCATTTGTCTCTGTCACTCTCCCTGTCCCCACACACACACCTCTTTTTCTATTTCTTTCTTTCTTTTTTTTCCTCTTTCTTTCTCTTTGCATCTTTTACTATTAAATAAGATACACCAATTTTTTGGTATCAACATCTGACCTCATTTGGTTTTTATCTCATTTTGGGGAGTATTTCGAACCTTTCTGGGCTTGTTCCATTATATTCACAGAGAGTTAGTTCTCTTTGCTCCTCTGTGATTAGAGCGGATTGAGAGTCACTCCAGCCTCTGCTCCTGGGCCTTGCCAGCCCATACCTCTGCAGACCCGAGGCCTCTTGCCATCTGACTCAGCCTCCCACTGCAGGACCTACAGCAATCCCACCCCAGGGACATGTTGCTCACCCATTCACACCTTGAAGGGACCCTGCAATGTCTAAGCACATGACTTTCAAACTGAGCTTGAGACCAGCTGCAACAATGGATTTGCATGAGATGCTCCCAACATGCTGACTGCTCAAAACCTTGAGTTTCACCTTCTGTAGCATCTCAGGCTGTACATTTTGGGGACTCACTGCCCATCTGGGCCAGAGCTGCAGTAGGTGCTGGACCCTTGGCTGGCAGCTCCCTTCTATATCATGGAGGTGGGAAAACAGACACAGAAAAAACTTGGGGTATAGATCTTAAATAATGTGGTAATTCTCTTTTTTTTCCTGCATCTTCTCTCTGCATGGATGTTTTATAATTAATTTGCATGCACTGAGTAAAAGAAGGATATGTTTTAGATGGCTGTCATCTCTGCAAATGAGATTTCTTCACTAAACCTCCTTTAATGAAACCCAGTAAGTGAGGGAGCACTGTAATGCCCTGATGTGCACAGCTGCTGGGAAGCTGTCGCCAGCCCCTGCACTTCTGCAGTGGGACTAAGGCGCTCAGGTGTGCAGGTATGCTGCTGATTAGATGCCTGTTACTTAATCTTCCAGGCAACACATTTCCTTTAATTACACCATACATGACAGCTGTTGCCAGCAGCCTCAGGACTGTGTGATATCGAGGACTCTTAGCACTTGTCCTTATTTAGTCATATTTTGAGTCCAAGAGCTGGAGTTTTACAAGTCCATACATACACACAAGGAAATTCTGCCACTGAGGCAAAGGGCAACTCTGTCCTAAAAATACAGTGGCCATAATGGTTGTGTCTTCCTTCTCTTTTTACCACAGCACTTCTGGTTGCACAATGAGATACACTGTTTTGGTTGGCTGGTTGTGCAGGATTCCTGGTGGTAACATTCTGGAGTGGCATCAAAGGGTCTCACACTGAGCCCTCTGCCCTGAGGTCCCCAGGAGATCTCAAAACCCAAAAAGCAGACAACTCTGCAGAGGAAAGGCCTGCAGCCAGTAAGAGGAGCTGGTCACTGCTGGCTTATGGCACTGTCAGAGGCACAGCAGGGTCCTCATCACTGTTTGCCTGGAAGGGGAAGAAAGGAGGTTGTATATCAGCTTGAAAGGAGGTTGTACATCAGCTCCCCCCCTGCCAGCACCTCCCAGCTCCAGGCCAGCCTGACACAGTGCTTTTGGAGGATCCAGCTGGCCCCATAGTGCCTGTGGGGCTTTGGGGCCTCTCTGCACTCTCTGCCCCCACCATGGGCTCCTGCCTGGGGGTCTCCCTCTGCAAACAGGTTGTGAGAAGTACAGGACTGATGGAGGCAGAGCTTCCTGCTGGTTCCACACTGGACTGCAGGCAAAGTCCTGGGCTGGTGTAAAAGCACCACCAAAGTGGCAGGGCACCCGAGCTGGTTCACCCAGAAATCACCGTACTCTGTTGGGAGGCAGCAGTGTGGCAGCAGCAGCCACTGTACCCAGCACCTGCAGCTGCAGGCAAGGCAGATCTCCCAAACTCTCCCAAACACACTGACACGGGCAAGAGGAGCTCCCTCTCCTGTCTTGCTCTGCACTGGACAGGCTGTCAAGATGCTGACTGCAGCTGGTGCCACCACAGCTCAGGCCAAAGTTTGCCTTCAAATCGCAAGCAGCATGCCAGGAACAATTACTGCTTCACTAAGAGTGTCATCACTGCACTAAGAGTGTCATCTGGGTTTGGAAAGGCCTCTCCACACCTGCAAAATGAAAGTATCCCCAGAATTGCAGAAATAAATGTGTTGCAATGAGTTAATTATTTGGTACAGCCTGCTGCAAAGCTTTTGCCAGTCTTCAGAAAATGAGCTCGCTGTTCCATCTCTTCCTGGGCTGCTCTGCACAGCTCTGCAGCCACAATCACCCCTAACACCACCTTTTCCCTCAGTTAAACAGACCACTCAGCTGATGTCCTCAGCACTAGCCAAGAAAAGGGGCAAATAGCTTTCTGAGCTGCCTTGTTAGTCCAACATGCCTCTGGAGACATTAAAGAATTGCTCAGGGTTTTAAAACACATCTCTGATGTGAGCAAGAGAGAGACTTCTTCCACCAGCTCCTCCTCCTACTCCTCTTCCTTCTCCTCCTCCTAACTCCTAAATGCTCTGCAGGACCCCAGCAGGATCCAAAGCAGATGCAGCATTTTAGCGGGCAATATAGCATGGATGAAAGCTCATCCCTGCGGCACACATGACATTTGCAATCTTGGGATCACCAGGTTCGTTCCAGTTGCAGCGGAGTAACAGCACAGTCTGTGCTTGTTTATTTTATAGAAAGCTCCCTCTCCTCAGTGCCATGAGACTTCATGAACGCTGCTCTAAGTCTCACAGAAAATTATTTAGCCACAAACCCATTTCTCCTGAAGGTAAGAGCAAGGAAGGGGCCGGCAGTATGGAATGCTGAGAGCAGTACTCGGGATGCCGTGGCATCTGACCAAACCCCAAGAGCAAGAATCCCTCGGCAGCCGCAGCAATGCTGCAGAGGCACTTTGCGATTTTAAACTAGTGCTGTTTTTGTCACCATCGTTACTAGACGGGACACTGCACCTCTCTTTGAATGAATTCACAATGAGCTCTGCTGGGAGCCCATTGAGCAGGAGATAAACAGGTGATTATCTCCACAATGTCCTGGTGAATGGGGCTGCTCAGGGAATTGCGTGCCATTTCCACAACCTTTTATGGAGGTTCCATAAATCACAGCAATCAGTGACCAATTAGAAGCCATAACCAAAGGAGGAGAGCACTAACTTTTAGGAATAAAACTCGAAAGGACTGACAATGCCAGCTGCCTCCTGGCACAGAGCAGAGAAGGTTGATGCAGTGTGAAGACTTGAGCCATCAGGTCCCTGCCGAGGAGGGGTGAAGCGATTCATGTGAAAATGCCACAAAATAAGGGAGAGATGCAAAGGGCTCAGGACTGGTGCTGCAGGGCACGTTTAGTAGGATAATGAGTACATTTCAGGAAAGGTGCATCCTTCAGGACTTTTCTCCAGGGCTTGAAGATAGCACATAAAAATTAAAATAATACTAAGAAAAGAAAGGGAAAAAAGAGGGAGATACTGACTACTTTTACAAAGGGGTAGAAAAAATCGAGTGAGTGGGAATTTAGCAGTGGGAACTGGAATGTCAGAAGGTAAAACGATGGGAAATGGCTGGAAATTAAGGTTTAATTCCTGAGAACAGCAGCTGAGTCAATGACAGGGTCAGGAAACGGCAGATGCCTAACAGGCAGGGAAGGGAGTGCAGGCAGGTAGCGAAAGGAATGTGAGCGAGGTGTCTTTACAAACACACTGTAGGTCTGCTGGTAGCTAAAGCCAGACACTGAAAGGTGAAAGAAGCACTGGGAATTACCATAAATTCCAGAGGAAATCCTCTAATTGACACAGACCAATTGGCTCATCCCAGGCAGTGATAAATTCCTAGATTTGGAGAGAAAGAATAGAGATATAAAGAGAAAAAAAAAAAAAAGGGGGGGGGGGGGCAGAAGAAGTGGACATTAGGAGGGGATCTGTATTAGGCAACTCGGAAAATCTGTATCTCTCGAGTACCTCAGCCAATGGAGAAAGACAGAGGGAAATGAGGCCGATAAATTAGGATAAAAGGGAGGCTGCACCCTACAGCAATTTGAGAGACCCCAGGGGAAATGCCCATGGCCTCTCCCTTTATTTGAATAAAGTTACAGGACTCCTCTGTCTCCTTTTTGGATATAAATCTCTGGTGTTTCTGGATTCATTTTCCTAACAGCAGGAACATGGGAACTATTGTGCCCTTCTGCCAAGAGCAGTGACGTTGGGCTGCAGACATCTGAAATTCTGGAGTGATACAGGAGGGTTGGTTCTTTGCGTAGAAGAAACACAATAGAAAAGATCTAATGGCTTGGTTCAGACACAGTCTGACTCACAGGCAGGAAAACAAGTGGGATGAGTAGGACAAACTACCCTACATAATTTTAAGTTCTGTTTTAAAAAAATCACTTGTGATATCTTGAGAAAATGCTGTAAACCAGGACTTTGTGGGAACTAATGTGTAATTAATGCTTGCAATACTTATTGTGTAGGACAATAGTTCCGAGAAAAGCACTCCACAGTATGTACATCATGTTTCAAGGCATCAGAGGAATCAAATAAAGCTGCCATTCAACTAGGTTTTGTGTAGAACAAAGACAAAATAAAGGAAAACATTCCAAAATACTCTCTAAACACAAATTCCTTCCACTTCAGACCGCTTAACAGTGTTACATTGCAAATTCAGACACTAAAACATAACCAAACCCACAGTTCAGCTGTGTTAAGAAGTAAGAATAAAGAAGAAGAGTTCCTAGAAAGTGCTTGCCTGATTCATTTGTACTTTGATAGCAGCTGGAGAGCCGATGCCAAGTGTGGATAGAAATGAACACCTGTGGGACACCCAGGGAGGCGGAAACATCAGCTCTGCCATGGCAGCAGGGATGTGACTCCAGGAACTGGGGACTCCAGTTCCAACACAAACTATTGGGTGGGGAACTTCCAACCCAAATTATTCTATGATTCTGTAGTGCTGCGAGGCAGAAAAAGGCACTCAGATACAGAGACAGATAATTAAGGTGCTCTCAGAGTGTTGCTGAACACACACTCTAAGCTGAGGGGGGTGCAAGAGAATTACAAGTTTGTTTGAAAAGCTGGCGGTGTGGTGCTGCCAACTCCTTGCAGGAGCCATCCAGGAGCTCAGATCTCACCAGTGAGGCAGTGACAAAGTGGGGACTGGGTGCCAAGAACCCTCTGCATGGTGACCAGCAGCTTATGCTTCCTGTGACAGAAACACGGGTTCCAGGGCAGTGATTTAAGAAGTGATTTCACTGGGGTGAGAGCAGAGGGGGAAAGGCTGGACTGGGGACACTGCACCCCAAAAAGCTGACAAGGAGATGAAAAGGATCCTCCAAAAGACCTATTTGAAGATAGACCTGTAAGGGGAGAGCAAGGAGGAGACAGAGCTACAGAAGATGAAGTACCAAAAATTGTGACATAGAAGAGACAGCCTGCCTGTCTTCAGGGTGGTTGAATAGTAATGGGGGAAAACAAGCAGGAAAGGGCTGAAAGGTTACAGTGAGTTGTAAAGACCCTGTCAGCACAGTCTCTCCTGACTTCTGTCATCAAATAAAGATGCTCCCCCATAAACATCTGACCAGTGCTTGAACATCTCACCCCACTGATGCTTTGTGCTCTGGCTAAGACAAAGAATTTAACAATCTCCCTCTCTATTCTTTAGAGAACAACATTTACAGATGGCTGGGAATGCCATGTGTAATGTGTGCTTTAAGTGTTTGTTTGTCTTATTTGAATGGACCTTTTGATGTTAGACAATCCATTACTTAAAAGCCAATAAGTTAGAAAACCATGAAGGAAAGTGAAGTGGCCTGTATCATTTAGTTCTGCACAGTATTTGTGAAGATTTCATTTTTTTTTCTGTAAGATGCAGGTGGTTTGAAACTGAAAAGCTGGGCTATTCCTTTTGTTCTTGGAATGAGCTTGGCTTAGTGAAGCAAAGCAGGAGGACCTCTGATTAATGGCATCATCTATCTTTAGGGAAAAAGGTTGTCATTAGACTGAGCAATTCTGAAATGTTTTAACATTGTGCTTTACATGACAAGAGCCTGAAAAGGTTCCTTCTTCTGGAGAGATCAAATCCATTTGGGGGGGGGGGGGGGGAGGTCATCACTGCTCTCTTGATGGGGTGGGGAGAACCCAGGAGCAGCGACAGCAGGGAATACCTGACAAGGGAACACCCAGGGTGCAGCTGGCCTAGAGATACACCTGTAAAGCCAGATGGATTTGATACTTAGCCTCAAAAGAACAACACTCCAGCTGGAAATTAGAGATTCTGGTCAGTTAATGAGGGAAGGGAATAACCAAGTGAAAGGCATGACAGACTGGGACAGTGTGTAAGAGCGTGGGGCCATGGACAGCCCCAGCCCAAGCCCATTACTGCAGCTGGAGCCAGAGCAGAACTGCTGTTCCCAGGGGTAGATCCTGAGCAGGATTCCTGGATCAGGGGAGCAGGGCTGTGTCACTCTCTGTCCTGGTCTCAGGAGCTGCAGCTCAGCACCTGAAGAGCCCAGCTCCTGCTGCCCACACAGCACAGCCCCTGCAGCTCTTCCCAAAGTGCTTGGCTCCTCCAGCTCTCATGGCCAACCTGGCAGCTGCAACCAGACCCAGGCACAGTTTTCAACTGTTTTCATACCACACAACAACCATCACTTCTGCTGAAAATGTCCACAAAGCTCGCTTCTCAGCAGTGCATTTCCCAAACCTGAGCTCATCCCAGCCTGGCAACCACAGGGGACCATGTGAGGGGCAGCAGGTACCTCGCTGCCCACCCTCAGCAGGGAGCTCTGACCCCACAGCAGCTCCCCGTGCGTAACCCAAACCCCGGGGGCCTCGCCATGGCATGCTAAGAGGCACTGGGGCTTTGAAGAGCTGAAACCCCTCCCACCAGTGCTCTTGCTGATCCCAGCCCCAGTCTGCAGGCTTGGCTTTGGTGTGAGAGACTGCTCACTGGAATAGTCCCAGAAATCTGCTGTTGTATTCAAAAACACACCGCTTGCCCGAGTTTTCTCAGAAAGGCAGAGGCGGAGTGTAGCTTTTGAGAACAAGCTGCACTTTCCTCTCTCCATGTGCAAAATGATTTGTGGCCTTGGGAAAAACAATTGAACAGTGGATATTGAAGAAGATAATTAAAAACCTTTTAACCCTCATGGGAAAAGGTACATTACAGAGAATGAAAAAATGTGGGATTTTCAAAATGGGATTTCTTTTCAGGTTTTTTTTGTTTGTTTGTTTCAACAAGATTTTTTTTATTATTACTGTTTGAAGATAATATACAGAACTTAACTTTTTACATTACGGTGATCAGAAATGGGGATTTTAAAAGCAAACTAGATTAGTGCAGTGCAGGAATGTGAACTGAAGACACCAACTCAGGGCAGCTGAGTCTGCCCAAGAGGAACTGGCAAAACCAGACCTAGTGTGTCCATTCTGATCTGTTTGACAGAGGGAAAAGAGGCTGCAGAAGTCGCATGTTCCACCTCAAAGGTTTTATAGGATTTTAGGCAATGTCTATTGGATTTTGCTGAGTGGAAATGACTTGTACATCTTTGATCATTTCTGAGAGACTTAAGTCTCTTCAGACACCAGAGTTCAGGAGGCTGTTCGTAATTTTTCACGCAAGACAACAAGCTTCAGCTGAGGTGAAAGTACATGTAAGAGGGAACAAAAGTTTCAGGTAGCGGGAGACAGAGTCAGTTTTTACAGTAATCAGTGGAGAGTGTAGGAAATGTAGACCCAAAGAGATTGGGGATCCCTCAGAGAGCCAGCTGTCCTGGTCCCCAGAGCCCAGGCATGGTGGTGTGCTGGCCATGACCAGCCACTGGGATCCCAGTACAGGGGCCTGACCAGGCTGCCTGGTGGGCTGCACCCTGCCTGTGGGTTACACACTTGGTGTTCCTGGTGTGGGTAGTATTTTATTTCATTTTACACCTTGTTGGCTTGGTGCTATTTCTGTAGGATATTCTGCATTTTAAAAGGGCTCATGTTTTCATCCCTCAGCTTTGGAGTAAGAACTGAACTAAAATACATCCTCTAAATTCAAAACCAAGGCTCATCTAATGTCATGTGATGTTTTACTCCTCGACATATGGCAGACAGCCACAGCAGTGCACAGGCTTTTCCATCTGGGAGAGAATGCAGTGACTCCAGCTCTGGTTCAGCTCCTTTCTCCAGACTACTCAGCATTCTCCAAAGGCACTAAGGGAGCAGTCAAACAGCTTGTTTTAGATCTACACAGTGCATAGACCAGCTTTTGCAAACAATTTTGAGGAAATGGAAATGTTTATTCATCCTGTGACAGCCACATGAACTGCTGAGAGGCGGCAGGTAACAGGTGAAGCCTGTGGGAAGCTGGAAAGGGCTACAAAGTGTTTTCAGAGGAAATCAGTAATCCCTTGGTACCACTTGCTGCATAACACCAGCAGAGAGATGCTGGCAGCCACTGAAGCTACACAGGTTCTCATCTTCTCACTTGATAGACCATTAACTTTAAGGACACTGCCCAGGCTGCCTGCTCCAGTTGTGATTATCTTTCCAGGCAAATTAATCACTGACATATTTCTTTATTTTATCCTGAATGAACTAATAAATGAATTTACTAGGTGATTTCTTCATTTAATACTGCAGTTTAAACCAAAGGACAACAGCAGAACACTGGTTTATTGAAACTTGCTCATTGCCTGTAGCCAGTTACATGGTGCTGGTACCTGTAAGTCCTCACTAAGGAAGGCTGAGTGATGCTTCTCAGCTGGAGCCCACT
>JACBWW010000069.1:880559-897853 GCA_020086605.1 Lanius collurio
CTCCACTGTTTCTTGTGCATCTCAGAAAAGTTTGTGTGTGAGAAATGAAAAAAAAAATTGAGGTAATGGACTGGCGCAACCCCTGCTGTAGCTTTCATGAAGTCAACATTTCCATCAGGCAATAAGCAGCCCCATTTTGCCCAGTGTTGGCCTATTGTACAACTTTACAAACTAATGATGCCTTCCAAGCCACATGAGCAGCAGTACATTAACAGGCAGCCAAACAAACAAGAGCAGACACACACGCAAAGACATTCCTAATATAATTTACGACAAGGAGTGTAGTGGGTTGAATCTGAGTTGATAGACAGATTTTTAGACCAATGGCACTTCTCGAAAATTTGCTCATTTAAGCCACACAGAAAGGCGGGAGCTTCTCTTGTTCCAGCCCGCCTGAGGAAGGTCGGGAGGCCTCAGAGCCTCCGGGCCCTGCCGGGCCAAGGCCCTGCCGGGCTGGGCCAGGCCAGGCCGGGCCAGGCCAAAGTCCCAGCCCCCATCTCCTCTTCCTGATGCCGCAGCACGGACCCTGGGCCGCTGGGGGAGGAACCATCCCAGAGCCCAGGCAGCTAAACTCAGCCAGGGACTGCTAAACCCAGCCATGGACTGCTAAACTCAGCCATGGACTGCCAGACAGCCGGACCCAGCCATGGACTGCTGCGCAGCTGGGACCTTTTCAGAGCAGCTTCTTGGGACCGGCGGGTTCTTTCACCTCCCCCCCTCCTCCCCTGCTCTCCACGTGGAGCCGGCAGGAGCCTCCTTTCTGCAGCCAGCACCCTTCGAGCTGAACCACCATGCAGCCAGCAGCACCAAAAGAGTGAGGTTTTCTTCACCATAAAGCCTGCATAAGACCATTTTTTCCAACATAAAGGTTTCAGAGTCAGAGAGAGTGAGCCATGTGAGACGGAGCTGAAATGGCGGCGGAGAAAAGGGGCGGTGCCGCGTTCTTCGCGCGGAGCTTAAAAATCCTTCTTGCATGCGGTGGTAAGAATCTGTAATATCTCAAACTGTTTGTCTCTGTAATCCATTTGAAGTATATGGGGGGATGGAAGACTTATGTGTGGCCCTTGAAGTTTGTGAAGAGAGAGTGCGAGAGTGCCTATGCCAATATATACATAGAAGCAGTGAGAGGCTTTTAAGGATTTGTAGCAGAAAAAGCCTTTGTGTTCAGGCCAAAGTGACCCATCCTTAAAAGGTTGATAACCCCACGTGTTGGCCCATGTGTGGCAGTGTGAAAAAACTGATATTTTTTCATAGAAGAGATGTATTACACCACAGCAGATTGTTTCTTTCTGGGCGGGTCTGTTGTTGGGGGCAGCTTGAGAAACCATGTGAAGCAAGAAGAAGAAACCCTTTTTTCCTTAAGCATAAGAAAGAGACTTTTTTTTAGAACTGTAACACTGACTAGAATCCTATGTTGTGTTATCTTGTGTGCTAGTTAAAAAGGAAGAGTAAAGTGCTGAGAAGAAGGGAGTGGGGGGGAGAGTGTGTGTGTTTTAATTTCTTGTTCTATCTTTTAACTTTTAATTCTGTTAGTAATAAACATTTTTTTTCCCTTAGTACTGCAACTGTTTAAGTGTGAACCTGTTTTTTGCCTCGCAGCCATCTAGCTTTCCTCAATATTTTCTTATTTTGTTTTCCTTATAAAATAATTGATATTTTAGATGCTTGACGGTCAGTTGTGTCAAACCACAACAAGGAGGAAGAGAGGTCAGCTAAAACCCATTCTTGCACAGAATAAAAAAAAATTAAAAAAAAAAAGAGAGACTGGATTTGGGTCAGAAAATGCTTCAAGGTAGTTTAACCCTCACTTTCTTCATAAACCTTAGTTTTCTGGTCCTTTTGAGGGCTTATGGGAACTGCCATAAAAGTCAAGGTGACAATTTGCTCCTTCAGTCTTCCTGATGCTGAAGGAAGGGAAAGGAACATACCAGGAAGTCTTGCTCTGGTAAAAACTTTTATATAGTATTTCAGCAACACTTTGCAGTCACAGGTGGCTATATGTTCAGGTTTTGGGGCTTTCCAAGAAGCACTTCAAATGTCTGTGAAAGCCATTTCCAATTATCTCCAAAAATAACTGTAGAAACAATGCTCTTAAGCATATATTTGTGGGAGTGTGTGATTTATACACGGGACATGAATCCACAAAGCTCCAAGGATTCCAGAAAGCTAATAAAAAAAAATCTGATACGATTACTCAAGGAGAGGATCATTTCAGGAGAAACTCCTTTGCAGCTGCGCACAGGGAGAAGGAAACCAGCACAGAGAGGAGGTGAACTTTCAGAAGGGATAGTTTTGCAAATTAAAGGTATTTTGGGCTCCTTATTGACTCTCATGCTTTAAGCAGTTAAGGGGCAGTGCTGTGTTCAAGCATCTCTTTGAAATGGCAGCTCTTCAGCAAGCACAGCAGCTTGTCCCTGGGCTGTGGCCTCATCAAGGTCTGCCAGGCAGACAGCTCAGCTGGAAACAAGGCCCCAGACAACTGCAATGCACCTGAGGTCAACAATGCACATGTTTATGTACACTTACATCAAACTGAAGAGGAGAGATAGAAAGAAGTACAGCTGAAGTAGTTTAGAAAGCTGTACATTAATAGGCAGGGTGAGGACTTGCACAGACCTGAACCCACAGGTGAAATGAGTTCTTCCCTGGATACTTGGCAGCTTCAAGTCACTGCATCCGCAAGGATTAGCATCACTTTCCCCTCTGCCTTCACATTCCTGTGACCCAGCACTGTCATACATGGCAGTCAGCACACAGCCTGTGCCACACACACCGCCAGGATCCTCTCACAAACCTCATGCAGGTACGAGGCAGGCCACAGCAACGAGATTTGGGTACTGAGAGAGAAGTGGTACAGGATGAGTGGGTCAGATTTGAAGGGAAGGTGGTGACTTTCCACAAGCAAGACCCAAGAAAAACACCTCATACTCTCTCTTACACTGGGCTTTACCAAGTAACACATTGAACTTCCAGAAAACAAAACAGAACCAATGTTCCTGTCCTGAAAACTTAAAAGATTTGGAGGTTTCTTACCACAAAGACCAGGACTCTCTTACTTCAAGCTACCTGTATCACAAGAGCAGTACTCTGAAGACCATGTTGGCTGCAGCCCAAAGCGTACCAACCCACCCTGCCTGAGGAATGCACAGCTCATTTTCCTTCAGCTACCAGGTGCGCTGTTCAGATAGCCACTACCTCTGAATGCTCCAGAAAGCGGAGCTAACCAAGGCTCCTCAGTTGGAAGGGAGGTCAGATACGCAACAAGAAACACTAAGTGGTCTGTGGTCACAGAAAAAAACATGAAAAGGAAGAGAAAAGGACCAAGGACCTCAGCCAGACCTACAACACTCAGTGCAGCATACTGACAACATGAACAGCACTTAGCAAATCTCTCACTGAACTGTAGATGGTGCAACACAACTTGGGGGGTTTGGGATTTTTCTGATTGTTGTTGTTGAGGGTTGGGTTGGTTTTAACATTGGAAAGGCATCACTTCAGCTTTCCCAGAGTAAGAGCACATGCCTGTTCCCAGGCAGGTAATGCAGTGAGCCAGTGGACCCTGACCCTGGCTCATTGGTGTTCCCAAGCACTGTGAGTGGTTTGGACTTGCCAAAGAGGGAACGCTGACATCCCCTGGCACCATCTTTCCTCTTCTTTGATCACATGCTCAAACATATACAAAATCCACCTCTCATCCAGCATTTCTTGTATCAGCATCCATGACAGTGCTCCAAGGCTGTGACAGTTGTGCAAAAAAAAAAAACAAACCAGCTGTAAGAGGGATTGCTGCAGGTTCAGCAGTTCTCTCTGCTATCAGTCACCAGCCAAATGGGGAGACGACAAGCAAAGAAGGTTGAATCTGATACAGAAAACAAAGGAGGCAGGGAGCCAGCTAAAGGGAGATGGGATGGCCTGTGCTGGAATGAAAGAAAGAAATCCAAAGAATAGTTACTAATATCAATGGTCTGGATCAATTTGCTTCTCAGGGCTGCATTGCAAGGGGGAGCAGTGCAGACACCTTACTGAAATGGCCTGCAGCAGTTCAGGGTTGTGCAGGAAACTGTCTCAATATACAAGTTGTTGATGTTGTGCAGTATCCTGGGTGACCTCTTCGAGAAGCAGATGGACTGAAACAGCTGACAAGGAGCAAATGGATTGAGACCGACCTGATGTCTGCAGGTGCAGTTACTGTTGGTGCTTCCAATTTATGGAGCACAGTCAGGGAATGCCATAACCTGCCAGGCAGAGGAGAGGTCTCATCTGGAGGGGCTTGAGAGCTGTCACCTGTCCTTGCCATGGTCATCCTTCCTGCAGCTGCTCCACAGGACTCAGACAGGCTGGCACACGAGCATGCAGACCTACAGCACATGCAACTGTACCATGGGCACAGCAATGGGTGGGAGGGGCCAGAAGTGGCAGAGCTCCCTGTGTGGCCTTACAGTCCTCCAGCATCTCTAATCCAGCTTCTCCAATGCTCTTCTGCTCTCACTGATGCCAGGAACACACTGGTTTCTCCATGGCACTGCACTCCTGCTGCTACCCACTGTCCTCTCGAAACCCAGCTACCTGCAGAGCTGGGGCAAGCAGGATTCCTGGGGCAGGCAGGATGCTGGGATGCTGTCAGGAGCAGGACAGCACACATGAGACAAATCTAAATCAAAATAATCCAGTCACACCTCCCCTGAGTACAAAGGGAAGGGCATTTCTTATGCAGACCAGCGTGACTGTTGGCCTTGATATAACACTCACACCCAGATCCCGCTGGAGACTCCAATTAGCATTTAACAATCAAGAACAAGGCTTTTCCTGCAGATCTATGCTGTTTATGTTGTTTTCGAGACACCTGCATTTCCTTCAAAGAGAATAGTAAAGAAAATCCATGATATCTCATTATTCAAAGAATTGAGTTTCAGAGCAGAAATAGCTTCTTTCCAAAATATTACATTGATCACTGGAATTTGAAATTTAAGTTGAATTAAAGGCTTAAAATGCCTTTATTCAACTTTACTCTTTTCACGTTGGTCTTTGATCCATGATATTTCTGTGCCATGGAGGGAAAAAAAAAGGGAAAAGCCTACAAATGATCTCTCCACCACTTCAATCCCTCAATTTTAGATTTACACATGAAGCAACAAGGCAGGAAAGGTGTTTCCATCTTCTGCACCCGATTTTCTGCTTTTATTTTGATAGCTTCTGTGTATTATTGAAGACAGAAAATTAACTCACTAATGTCAGAAACAATGATCTGTTAATGTGTTAATTATTAAAGACTCTAAAAGCCTGAATTCATTTGTGCTTAATAAGTGTAAATTATCTAACAAACCCTTTGATCATGACTTTCTGAGCTTCCCCCCCATAGGTTAGTCTTCTCACTTAACAGCCACGTCTAAACTATAGACTATTTGTGCATCCATATGGAATAAATCAGGCTCCCCAGAAAGCCCCTCGCTAACCTGCTTTGAAAAGACCTACTAATCCACAGGTGAGAGGATGTGGGAATAAGCTGCCATCTTCCACATAGAGCAGCCTTACTAGAGGAGTTTTCTGCTTTAGAGATTTCATGACTTTTATAAGCCATGTCAATTATTTTAATTCAGAGGGTTTAGGGATCAGATTAAGGTTTTTATATGCATTTCTATGTAGTTTATATGCAGTTATGTGAAGTGGCTTTGTGGTTTGGTTTCGGGTTTTGATGGGATTTTTTTGAGCTACAGGGTGGCATTGTGGGGCAGAGCCAGCCCCTCTGAGCACTGGAAGAGCAATCTTCCACTCCAGGGGTCCCAGCACCCCCTGCCATCAGTGCTTCTCAGCCATCTCCCAGCCACCTGCCAGCCCTAGGAAGGCATTTCCCCTTTGGCTATGGCCACCTCACACTCCTCTCCATTCAGACAGCAGAATACCCTGCCCTCACTGAGCCTGGCCAGAACTCCCACATTGCAGGAGTCACCCACAGAGGTTTAGCTCAGTTTGGGATTTTTTTATTTTTGTATCTTCATACAAAACCTCTCAAAACAAACCAGCCAGGGGTATAACTTGCCCTAGCTCTGCAGAACACTTAGCACTCCCTGCCTCTGGAAGCATCTCTTACATACCCTGTGTAAAAAAAGTAGATAGAGAAGCTGAGACCAAACTGACATGAACCAGAATTGTCAGGTGTCACTTTTTGGTTTTTGGGTTTTTTTTTCATTTTTACGTTTACAGGCAAGGGTAAATAATCATTGAAAAGTGTAATTTCCCTGGCCAAAGTGAGAAGTCGGGCTTATCAGAGGGAACTCCCCATCTGCTGGGGACCTCTCTCCTCACAACATCACCACAGATGACCTCCAGAAGGAGAGCCATGAGACACTGGGAACAGTAGGAATCTCATAAACTTTCCTCTAAGTTTCACTTCACCCAGGAAAGGACATGTGTCCTACAGGTGATGGTGGAGCTCTGAAGTTCATGGAATGAACCCTTCAGGCCAGTAATGGGAAATGAGCCAGGCACTCCCCTGTGAAACACACACAGTCCATAACTCCAGTGTGATGCCAGTGCTGTGGAAGACCTAGTGATGTCTCATGTAACAAGTGATCTATTTTTACTGGCCCAGAAAAAATGCACTTTCTTTGATAGTTTAGAAATGGAGCCTGAAAAATTTACACACAGCCTCACCTTACCCTCATGTACAAAATCTGCCCACTATGAGTAAAGATTTCAATAGTATGATAATCACCTACTTACAAAATTTAGTGCTTCCATCCCTAACACCGAGGGGCAGAATTCAGGGAAAGTGTTACCTTTAAGATCTGCCAGCTGTTTCAAGAAACCCACAGGTGCCCAAATAGGGAAACAGCTGTGTCGTTATTCCACCTTCTCTTTATTCCACCTTCAGGCACATGAACAGGACGACATGGGGCAGCTAATGATGTGCACTCCTCTATCCTGAGCCTCTGAGCTTTTGTTCTTCAAGTCCTGGACAAGTCTATTTATGCAATTGTAGATGCTGGGCTATGGGTAAGACAAGCTGTTATTTTGTTCTAGAAACTGCATTTTTCACAAGCACCTTTAATTCAGAATTTATGATATATTCCATTTGAGTGTGTAACAAATATTTATGTAATGCCTTTAGCTGGAAAAAGTTACCTTTATGGTTTCCTCTATTATTTTTCTTACAGGTGGTGCCAAGGAATCAATAACCATGTCACACATTTGAGCAACCAGAGCAAGGGGCTTTGTATGGGACCATACAGCACCTGCCTTTACACCTCTGGAAACAAAGTCAGAATTTCTCCTAACTCCTACTTTTTAACCAATCATATGCACTGTCAATAAAGTTAAATTGAATGCACCTGCTCACAGCTCTTGACCTGTTTCATGTCTAGTTTGTACCAGATCTCATCCTGCACAGCTTTAAAGAGAAGCCAGCAGAACCTCAGCAAAGTGTCAGCAAAAGTGTCCCCAGTATGAAGGTCACATCTTCCTTTAACCTTTGCCATCCCCTCACACTGCTGTGACCTTCATGCCACCTTGGAGAAATCCTAGTACAAGGGAAGAGTTTCATCGTGTGAACAATAGTTATTACACTTCATCTTTCCCATGTCTCTTTTCCTCCCAACCTTTAGAAATCTCCAGGCATTTGCTCAGAGCATCAAGCCTGAATCCATATTCACCAATCCATCCACTGAAGCCATGTCTCTCCTGTAATTTAAGGGGATGGCATACAGAGCAGTGCTGACCACCTGAAGCCTTCAGAGGCCTCAGTCCTATTGATCTGCGACCTGAGTAAGGGAAGGCTGATATAAGCATTAGTGGATTTGCTTCTATGTACCTGGTCTTTTCTGTGCTCAAACTCATTTTTTTGTATGGGAAGTTGAACTGGAATTGAAAAGCATGAGTTAAATATTTTGTGTCATGCTGGAATATATAATTCATGATCAAATTCTTCAGAAGGGAAAAGATAAGATAGAGCTGTAGAAGTTCTAAATAAAGTGTTTTCTGTACCCTCTAGACAGACTGATGGAAAAGTGCTTTCCCCCTTTTCTGTTGGTGTTATAAAGGAAATTAGAAAGTAAAATGATAGCAGAAAAACAAATACTCCAAGTACATTTGAGAAATTGTTATTGTTTGTAAAGAGATGTAATTAATGTTTTATACACACTTATCCTGAAGTACTGTGTTGCACTTGGTTCCTCCACAATCCACAGCTTCTCTTAAGAACAAGACAAATTGGCCTCAACCTGTGAACATCTCCACACATTGTTGTGCTGATCCAGGGAGCCCCAGACAAGAGAATGTGATGGTGCAGCTCTGATAGAGCTGCTCCACTCCATTCAGAGGGGTGAGATTGTTCCACAAGTCTGCACCATGAAGGGTTTGTCACACCGGGATGGTCTGTGGGATCACAGAATCATGGAGTGGTTTGGGTTGGAAGGGACCTTAAAGCCCATCCAGTCCCACCCTCCTACCCTGGGCAGGGACACCTTCCACTATCCCAGGGTGCTCCAAGCCCTGTCCAGCCTGGCCTTGGACACTTCCAGGGACGGGGCAGCCACAGCTTCTCTGGGAATCCCCTGTGCCTCCACACCCTCACAAGGAAGAATTTCTTCCTAACAGCCCATCTAGCCTTGCCCTCTGGCAGTGTGATCGTTAACAGGGCCTGCTAAAATGTCTTTTTTTTTATGAGTCCCCTTTAAACAATGAAAGGCCACAATCAGGTCTCCCCTGGACCCTCCTCTCTGCCAGGCCGGACAATCCCAACTCTCTCAGCCTCTCCTTGCAAGAGAGGCTCCCCAGAGCCCTTCGCTGGGCTCTTTCCAGTTTGTCCATGCCTCTCCTGTGCTGGGTAGCTCAGCTCTGGACATGGTTCTGCAGATGTGGTCTCACCACTGCTGTGTAGAGGGGCAGGTTTGCCTCATTCCACCTACTCTGTCTGAGCATAGACCTTAGCAGGAACAGTTAAAAAGTTTTTAAAAATCAACAAAAAACCCCCAACAAAATTTCAAAGCAATAATCATTTTGGGGGCTGTTTTTCACACCCATAGTGGCAAACCAAGATCTTGGATTAAAGATCTTCAGATTTTTCAGACCATGATTCAAGCAATTTCCAGTCCAACAAAAGCCCAAGGGTGCATACCTGAAGCAGGTCACTGAGGGCAAAATTTGCTTTTGGAAACTGTAATTTGCCCGGAAGAGTTTGTGTACTGTCCTCCACCACTCCTCTGAGGTGTGCAGATTTCAAACATTTCTGAGAGCACTCACTTCTGTTCAGCATCCCCAGAAAAGTGCTCTGCTTCATTTGGTTTCTGTAGCAAAGATCCAAATTGTCCACTGGCAGTTTAGAAAACAGCAAGTTAATGCTGGGCTCCCTTCAGTTTGTGGAGAAAATAATCACAGAGCTATGACAACTGAACAACAGACAATTGCATGTTGTCTTTGTGTCTTCTTTGAAGGAATAGGAATCAATACAAAAACATCAGCAAGATTGTCACATCCCGTTAGTCATTCCTAGGAAGCACCATTGAAGTTTTTGCGGATGGATGATTTTGGGCTGATGTGATGGAGCTGCCACAGAAATAGCTGGTACTCCACACCACAGCAAACCACGGGGCAGCTTTTCCAGGGACATCATACGTGGAAAAGCATCAGGATTCAGTAGTTATGGCACATCTGTGTAAGCAATGAAGCTACAAGCGTGCAATTAACCTGAAAATGAAGCAATTTAAAGGCCTTCCCTTGCTATACAGAGAGGTGCCTTGTGTGGATGACTGTGCACTCCAGTAGATACAGCCACAGCCCTCACACGGAGCCACAGTGGCACCAGGGCTGAGTTCTCTGGTGGGATATTGCTGCCTCTCCCATGCTTTCCTCTTTTAAAGGTTTCCCTATTACCTTTCCACGCAGACATTTGTTACAAGGAAGGCAGAACTGGGAGGGTTTTTTCCTCCTTGTTCCTATTTATAAGACAAATAAAAATTTGAATTAATTAGAAAAAAAAAATCACAAACGTATCTACAGCCTTGGCAAATAAAGTCTCGTTGAGAGCCAAATGCCTTGAAACAACACGTGCCTCAGGACAGACTGAGGGAAAAAGCAAACAACAGAGTTTACTTATAACACCTGGCAGAGACAATTCTTTCTGGAAAATGTTTATAAAATACATAAATGTTTATAAAATAGAGTGACAAAAGGAGAGGAAGCAACATGTGATTTCTGTAGAACACAGTATCTCAGGGATCTTCTGGTGCCCATGCCAGAGACCAGAGGGCCAAAGTCATCAGGCCTTTACAGACCCACCTGCCAACAGTGTGGGTTGGGGTGGCCTCTCCCAACCACACCACAGATGCCAGAGCAGGTGGTGTGGTCATCTGGTGTGACATGCAGAGGATGACATCCTGGGACAGTTCCATTGGGCTCAGATGATGAGGTGGACATCAGCATTTCTCATCAGGGAGGACCATGGGGGGACAGCCATCCCAGAGCCATGGGGACATCTTGGCTCACACCTCACCTGCAACACCGAGCTCCCACAGCAAGAACCCAGTGCTGCCTGTGGCTCTGTGGTCAGGTGCACGATGTGATACACCCCTGACAGAGCCCCACAATAAAGTCAGTGCCTGAACAGCACCTCGGGAAGGCAAAAAGTGCAGGAAATACACAGACAGACCCCTCAATAGGGCCAAGAATGCCAGCAGGTGACATCAGTTAGCATTAAGATAAAGTTAAAAAATTACTGGTGGTGTTTCACACAATAATAAGTAAAAAAATAACAGCCCTAAAACAAACCATTTGTGTGAATGCAAAAAATGAAATCTGCAAGCAGGGATCCCACAAAAGGGCACCAACATGGGGCTCCAGATAAACAGAAAAAGTATCAAATTACTGTAGACTTCATCAATCTTTTATTCTAATTCACTGCTTTTCCAAGCTTCCCCATTGTGACTGCTTTTAGCCTGTAAGTTCCCGCTATCCATGAGATGCAAAGATTATTGATTTTTGCTAAATGAACTTGGATGTGAAATCCCTTCTCTTCTCTTCTCTGCTGAAACAGCTTCTTGGACAGTGTTAGAGTGAAGGATCCACATCATCATATCGGTGTCCTTGACAACTTTTACTTAGATCTTTAAAACATCTCTGGATGAGGTTACACTTGGAATTGAATGGCTCTTTACTGCTCAGCCTGTTAGTGCGTTAGAAATGTCAGCCTTTGAAATAGGCATCACAAGGAATTTAGCTATAGAAAGCAACACAATTTTATTACCTGACAAAAACAAGCTTAAAACATTTCATTTAAGAGACACAGCTGATTTTCATCTAAATAGAGCAGGAGAAATACATTGTCAGTTGTTTCCCGAAGCTAACTTATCACAAAGCTGATGCAGCAAAATTGAGCTTGTGAGTTCCTGGGGAAAAATAATTTTATTTTTTTCCTTTTAACAAAATGTAAGAGCACGTGGGAAGTGAAAGAGCCAGACATACAGCAGACACAATTGTGAAGAAGTGAAAGGTGACTAGAAGAGGTCAGAAAGAAATCAGACTAGCTATACTTGTCATTTCATTGATTTTCTGGTCAAGCATCCAGGATCCCAAGCTCTCTGCCCATGCCATCATTCATTACTGCACAGACGAGGTCACAGAGGTTTTGCTGCAATTCTTTGCACTACATGCACTGCTCACCTGTCCAGTTACCATTGCACTGTCACTTCTATCATCTTGGCATAACCTATGACACGGACATGCCATTGAGCCTGGTGGAGAGACAGAGTTCTCATCAGACTTTGGTTAAAATTAATCATAAGCAAGCTTTAAAGCAAAGACATCTTCCTTTCTCAGAGTACAGGTCCTTGTGCCCAGATGAAAGCTGCTGTATCCTGTTCCACAAAAGCCCCAGTGAACCTCACACTGGCAGCATCTGGTCAAAGCCAGGTCCAGTCTTCATGTCATAGTCAATATTTTTTTGTACTGCACCTTCTGCTCTTTGCACCACACATGGTCCCTGGTGATGGACACTCTGTCTGTGGCAGTTGCTGTGCTGCACCTTCTGGTTTCAGTGCTCACCCTTCCTTCTCAACTTCAGCCCTTCTTGTACACATTTGGGCCACTACAGGAAAATGTGTGCAACATTCAGCAAGCATCTCACTGTTGGTCAATGAATTGGCTTTTTTCTGCCTTTTCCTGTATTTCTGTTTTCTTTGAGAGCACCTTATGAGACATCCATGCAGACCTGCACAGACATTGGCTTCTTAAAGATTTTCACTACCCTTAATTTGACCCTAATCTCAGAATAAAAAAATGAGATATGGATAATTTCTAATTATTCAGGAAGGGATATCCTTATATTGCTGGTCTGGTTTTCCAAACACTAAGTGCCTTCTCATAGCAAATTTGTATTATTCTCAGGGGAATAGCTGAGAAAAGCCAGTGAAAACAAAGTTAATTGCTGCAGCCATTAAGTGCTGATAAAAAGAGCTGGGTGTGAAAGAGGAGTCCTGGGTTTTGAGTTATCAGCATTAGGATCATGCTGAGAAACTTGAGTGGAAGGGACAAAGAGCAACATTCAGCAGAGCAGATTCTGACTCCAACGTGATGATAAAAAAGACCATCAATCATCAGCTGTGAGGTAGGAACAACAAAAAATGTGAAGGGAAGCCTACACCTACTGTTAGACACTTGAGAAAACTTTAACAAGTCAGAGATATCTCTGAAAATAATGTGTACATGTGTGTCATGAATAATGGAGAGCTTTTAATGGAATAAATGGAGATAAACTGATAATATAATTACTAGCATTAATTCAGCAATCAGATTTGTTGTCAAATATTGATGTTTTTTTCAGAAGTTTGACAAAGACATTGCCAGTTTTTGCAGGGAAGTGAAACAAGATTTATAAAATTTAGTCCAAGCACTCCTTCTGTCTTCTCTGGTGTCTGACCAAAATGAATGAGGAGCACTGTGTACTGCACACCCCACTGACCAAGCCTCACATCCTAAAGAAAACACTTCCCTAAAGCCCACGGCACAACTGTTTGCTAAAATGAATAAATCTGACCTGTCTATTGAGGATCTGCCTACCTCAAATGTATGTTCAAAACTTTTGTGTGTTTCCTCCTTTCCCTCCACTTACCACAAGACCTATCTGTGAGTCCATGGGCAACAGGTTTGGTAGATCTTAATTTGAGATTAATAATGATAGGAAGAGGTGTGGGAGAGGGAAAAAAAAAACCCAGATTTTTTTACCCAAAAGTTTTACAAATATTGGATGAAGCAGAATCTGGATCCTGATGACCACTAGGTCCAAAACCCAAAGTGCCACACCCTTGCTGGCAGGGAGGGATGAGGAGAAGAGCAGCCTCTAAGGCTATGAGCACCAAAGAGCCTGAGATCTCTGCTCGTCCTGTTGCACCACTACTGTGAAGAGCAAGTGATTTGGGGGAAATGTCAGTTTTAGCTCTGTTGTAATAAAGAAATGTCAACCCCTGGGGCAGTGCAGGGGCAGCGATCACTGGAGGAACTGTGGCTAGCACAGTGTGACAGACACAGCAAGAAAATGTGAACCTTAGTAGGAAATGGTACCATCAAAGTATTTTGAATAAGGAAGGGCTGTTTCCAAAGCAACCAAAATGAAAAAAAGAAAGAGAGAGGAAAAAATAGTCAAGAAAAATTCCAATGCTCTCTTCCATGTCATGCCAATTTTCCCAAAATCTAGACCAGCAAAAAACTGGCCAGTAACAGGGAATAGAGAACACTCACACAGTGAGTGTTGTCCCCTTCATAAAAGTTCTTGGGCATGCACATCTTGTGAAATGGAAATAGGATATTTGCCAGACTTGGTCAAGGAAAAATGCACCTTAGTTATTAATAATACATCAATTTTCATAGTGATAGCATTTCATCAATATGTACAATATCTTTATCAATTGTCTGGGTGAGGGGATCAAGTGCTCCCTCAGTCAGTTGCAGATGACCCTAGGTTGGGTAGAAGTGTTGATCTACCAGAGGGAAGGAAGGCTCTTCAGATGGATTTGGACAGGCTGGCTCAATGGACCAATACCAACAGTATAAGAATCAATAAGGCAAAGTGCCAGGTCCTGCACTTTGGTCACAATAACCCCATGGAATGCTTGGGAAAGAGCAGGTGGAAAGCTGTCTGGTGGAGAGGACCCAGCGATCTTTGGCAGCCTTCCAGTGATGTGCATTAGACAGAGCAGTTTTTCTTCCAAAGCAATATAATTGTGTGCTAAAGGATTCAGACCATTCTCCTTTATCCACGTCTTACATCTGTACACGGGGTGAAATCAGTCTTATATGCTGGCCCCTCATGAGTTCATATCTCTCCATGTGGAATTACGCAGCCCTCAGTGGGCATCTCCTGCCAGCTGTTCTGTGATCGTCATAATTTTCTCTATTTTTGGGGGAAGCTATTGGCCGAAGCACGCGGAGCTGCCATACTGCAGCTGTTCAGGTTCACTTTCCAGGTTGGGCTGGAATGCCTTCAGGAGTCTCCCTTCTAACCAAATGACTTATTTCACCAGCTGAACATATGGCACAGACACTCTTTTATTAAATCAGTTCTAAAGCTCTCTAATCAGATCAATACTAAATCAAATTTTGCTCATTATTTGTATTTTTATGTTGCTAAAAATGTCAGTTGCTAGTGCACATCCCTCAGCTGTTTCCAGGGCAGGATGCAAACCTGAGCAGACTCTCCCCCACAGTTTGAGTGAAGAGTTACTATGAGCTGAGCTCCCTCATGTGCTTCTTCCCCCCTTATACCCACATCTCACATGCAGACTCTTCATGTCTTCGTGTCACATTCTATAGCAGGACCCTGTTCTCATCTCTGCCTGCAGTGCTAGTCTGGGTGCAAGCCCAGCTGGGAGTCCAGGGGCCCTCCAGCTCTGCTCGGATGATCCCTGTGCCATGGCTGGTCTAGTCACAGTGCTGCCTTCTGGATCAGCAGTCTTCCTGTCCTGTATTATTTTGTGATGTAACTATAGTTGTTGCAGCCATGACCTTGTTCCAATGTGTTATTCTTTCCAGGCAAGACATTAAGAGAACAGGAAGGACTCTGGGCAGTGGATTGTACAGCACAAACATGGAGGTGGAACCTGCCTGCTCCACTTTCCCACTTTTGCTCTAATTAGCAAAAATGTTCCCACCTCCAGCATTACTATGGCATTCAGGATCTCTCCAGGCAATTTATAAGGGGGTCCACTTCCAGCAGCAGTGCTTGCTGCCATTCCCTTGCTGCTGCAGCTGGTGGCCCTGGAGATGCACCAGCAATGTGCCAGCATCTCTGGAGACCTGATATCATGGTTAATACCCTGGCATCACAATCTCATTACATTTATCAGTGTCAGGAGAAGGTCTTTGCACAGCCAGACTTCCTCATCTGGCTCCTGCCCCTCCTCAGCCAGTCTTCCCAGTGAGTTGAGAAGGGTTTCCTGATGTTAGTACCACACCAGGAAGGGCAGCTCTCTTGGCCATTCCCATGAAGGAACAAACAGAGAAGAACCCTCTCCTACAATCCATTTTTTCTAGTTAACAGTGTAGGAAAATGCTATGAAAACAGTGTTTGTGGGTGAGCCTCTGGAAGAGGACAAGGTGGGCTGCAGGTGCTTCACTCTGCTCCAAGCCCACCCCTGCACATACAGCAGGAGTCAGCCTTGCCATGGGCCAGGGCAGATCCAGCCATCACACACCAGGACAAGCTTCAATAGTAGAGGATAGGGCTCAGCCCAGATCCAAAGGCATCGTGTGTTCCACCCACAGGTGCCAACCCTCTGGCAGCCCCTCTAGGGTCTTTGTGCTGAATGGGGTGGTGCTTTCCCATAACAAGTTTCCACAGTTCTCCCTGCTCAGACCTCATCAATCTGCACAAACAAAGCCTCTTCCTGAACATTTTCGTGTCAACACTACTTAAAATATGTACCATTCATGATTACCATTTATTTAATTAGGAGGCACTGAAGATTTTACCCAGACACCATTGTCTGACATTCAGTGTGACTTTGGTCTCATAACACACTCTGATCTCTAATGGTGACAGTCACTATCTCAGTGCAGGACCACTAGCAATGCTAGTCCTTTGACTGAAGACTCAGTTCTCTAATGGGAACCTGGGTGATCTGCAGAATCTTCAGCGCTGCCAGTACTTACCCCTTGCTGTCCCACTTGATCCATGAGCCACCAGGGAGCTGGGGTAGGACGGGATATTTCAGCAAGAAGATATTCATCTGCACTTACACTTGCACTCCCCTGCCTGGATAAAAATGGTGGAGGAACAGGGGAAGAGAGTTCGGTTTAAAATTAGGACAAGTATTAACAATGCATTTACCTTGGAGGGACAGCAGCCCAGTGACTTTCTTGCTGGGTAAAACCATCAAAACACATAAAGAGGGTGCACTGTCAGGAGCTTCTGGCCAGATGTTGAGCCAAGCACAGTTCTGCTCATGGGGGATTTGGCATCACACATGGACAGAGCCAGCAGCCTGAGGGAGGGCAGGACTGTGGGTTGGTCAGGTCCTTCTGTCTAGGAAGGGAGCCAGGGCCTCTCTTCAGCCACCTGCCCTCCCCTGGCTGGCTGTCCAGCAATGTCAGCAGTGCTGAAGGCTCCAGTGGTTCACACTCTCCTCTGACTGACTTCATCCAGTTGCACACAGCAGGGACAGTAGCATAGAGATCCCACAGCTGCTGGAATGGAGACCCATGTCTCTGGTGCTGCTGATACCTGCTTTTATGCTTTGGTTCATTTTTCTCTTTCGTGCTTTGTAAACTGCACCCTGGAAAGAATGAAGACCCTGCATGTGCCAGTTGGGTCTCTGATATGAACTATATGACATGGAAATAAATTAGAAGGCTTGCTTGATTTTTTCATATTTATGCCCATGAGAAGTGCAAAGGTGAGAATAGACACTCTTGGTACAGACTAATGGAAACTGGGATTGATCCTCTGTGAATCACTCGTGTTCCTTAAAGTTCACTTCTTCTTTCTGCTGGACAATTCTTTACAGCAATAAATGTGACTCTCTGGCCTTTCTGACTGTAGACAAGAGAATGAATTGGACAAGAGGAAATAGTGATCAACAAGAAATGTGTGTAGTGCTGAGCTGGACTCTCATGGTGCCTTGAACTGCAGTGACAGTTCAGAAAAGACAACGACCCTGGAACGGCTTCGCAAAGCACAGAGTAAGGCAAAAGAGCTCTCCCTCTCTTTGGACTGAACAAACATTGAGAGTCATGCCTGTCTCCAAGGAATTTGCTACATTTCACCCTTGCTCTTGTTGCTCTGAGGGGTGGTGTGGGCATCATGAGGGCAG
>JACBWW010000069.1:907255-1031805 GCA_020086605.1 Lanius collurio
AGCCAGCTTTCATTTCTATTTCACTTACAGATTTTATATTTCCAGAATCTTTTGCCAAGCAGTCATATTTATAGGGTTTCCCTATTTCATCCTCCCCAACAAGCAGAGGCTCCCAGCAACTACTGAGCCAGTGCCCACACTTGGCATTGACTTGGAGAGTGCTGCAAAAGCGCTGAAATTGGTTAAACCTTCACACCAAGTCTAGACTGAGAATGGAAAAAGGCAGATTATCCCTCTGCCACCTGTTTAAGCTCCAACATCAAGATGCACAAAGCCAAACATGCTGATGAAATGCACACCCACATATTCCCCTTGTGCTGGCACTGCTGAGGCACCTCCAATCCTGGGGCAGTTTTGGGTTCCCCAGAACAAGACACTGAGGGGCTGGAGCATGTCCAGGGCAGGGAATGGAGCTGGGGAAGGGTCTGGAGCCCCAGGAGTGGCTGAGGGAGCTGGGAAAGGGGCTCAGCCTGGAGCAAAGGAGGCTCAGGGGGGACCTTGTGGCTCTGCACAAGTCCCTGACAGGAGGGGGCTCAGGGAGGGTCAGGCTCTGCTCCCAGGGAACAGGGACAGGACAAGGGGAAACAGCCTCAAGCTGGGTCAGGGGAAGTTTAGATTCAATATTAGGAAAAATTTCTTCATGGGAAGGGTTGTCCAGCCCTGGCAGAGGCTGCCCAGAGCAGTGGTGGAGTCTCCATCCCTGGAGGAATTTAAAATCTATGTGGATGTGGCACCTGGGGATATGGATCAATGGTGGCCTTGGCAGTGCTGGGGGAATAGGTGGACTCAACGATCTTAGAGGGCTTTTCCAACCTTAATGATTCCATGATTCCATCTTTCAAGAGGTTCCTCACAGCTCTCCAGCCCCTCGGCTCTGCAGGAGGGTAGCTCAGAAACTGCTGGAGCTGTTGTAGTGGCTGGAAATCACCCAGGGAAGATGAGGTCTCATGGCCAAGACCATTGGCAGAACAAAAAAAGCAAAGGGCAGAAATGCCCTACAGAATATTTTTTCTGATATTTTGTGTTTCAAAGCTCATCCCTGCAGGTATTTTCCTGAAGCCAAATTCACTGGTGCTGTCATGAGGGTTTTTTTCAGCCATTCCTTCAGCAAACCTTGCTTACCTGGCAGCTGACCTCCTTTCTTGCTGGTGATTCTTATCTCTGAGTTGAGCAAAGCACATGAAATATGCTTTCATCTGCTTGGGAAGCAGGTAAGAAGGATAAGAAGAGATAAGGAACTTGCTGGCCAGTGTGAGATGCAAAGGAGATTACAGGAACTTTGCATCAGTCTTACACAAACAATAAGGTGGCTGATGGAGCCTCTGATCAGCAATGATCAGGGCTCATCCCAGAATATCTGGTTCACCTGATGTGCATTTTAATGACACTAAGTCTCTGCCTTTTTTTTTTTTTTTTTAGTGTATGTTTTGATTATACACAAAATACTAAAATAAAATCAACAAAAAATACTCCCTGCATTACTCCAGCCCCCATGAGCTGGACAATGAAATTTCATAGAACCACAGAATGTCCTGACTTGGAAGGAACACACAAGGATCATCGAGGGCAGCTCCTGGCCCTGCACAGGACACCCCAAGTGCCACACCATGAACCTGAGAGCATTGTCCAAATGCTTCTGGAACTCTGGCAGCCTTGGGGCTATGTCCACTTCTCTGAAGAGCTTATTCAGTGCCCAACCACCCTCTGTGTGAAGAAATTTGACCCAATTCTGAAGACATGTAACCTAGTCTAGCTCTCCAGAGCATTAGAAGCCAGTTTAAGTGACCTCTTCTCTCCTTACACATTTACTGCCCTATTTCAGCCAGTAGGTCCCATTAATTTTATTGTTTTCAGATCCCAGTTTTACAGGGGGGAATGTTTGGATTTTATTGTTATCATATCCTGTGAAGGTTTCACCAAAACCTACCCTAAACAAGAGCATTGTATAAAAAGAAAGTGGCCTTTTCAGATCCGAGGACCTTGCACAACAAGCCATGAACATTTTGTAACAACAGCTGGTCCAGGGGTCCTGCCAGGACATGATCCTGGCTTTGCTTTTGAGAAGGAATTCTTGGCTGTGAGGGTGGTGAGGCCCTGGCACAGGGTGCCCACGGAAGCTGCCCCTGGATTGCTGGAACTGTGCAAGGCCAGGTTGGATGGGGCTTGGAGCAGCCTGGGCTAGTGGAAGGTGTCCCTGCCCATGGCAGGGGGTGGAATGAGAGGAGATTTAAAGGTTCCTTCCATTCCAAGCCATTCTGTGACTCCATGACAAGGGAGCAGAGAACCACGTGGTGTTTACTCACACTAGGTAATTTCTGGACCAGAGCAGCTTTGGGAACATGCCTTGCTTTATGCCCAGAGCAGCTGTAGGTCCTGCTGACACTCTGAATCACACTGAACAAGGCTGGAAAAAAAAATCTTGGTCCTTCTGCAAACCCAGCCAAACTCCCATCATCTTCCCCGCAGCCAAGATGTTATCCTGGGACTCTCCATACCACAAACTGTTCCATGCAGATGCACTTCTGATCTTCTTCAAAGCTCCACTGATTTTCCAGGGGCTGCAGATGGCTCTGGGGTCTGCTGCTGGAGCAGGGCTGGAGCAAGTTCTCAGAGGAAGGAGCCAACAAACAGCGACTCCAGCTCGGAGGGGCTGCTGTGGCTGTCCACTGGCTTTGCAGATCCTACATCCCTCCAGAGCCTCCCTGCCTGGACAGTGGGCAAGAGGGGATCCATCAGGAATCAGGAGAAGCCAGGAGCAAAGTTCAAACCTGACCATGTTCCTGAACACTGCTTGAAATTCCCTGGAGATTTCAAGGATGATGAGGGAAGTTAAACACCTCCCTCCCTTGAAGTCCACCTTTTCTAAACATCACTATTTTCCACACAATGGAGAGCAAAGTATCCTCTCTAATGTGTGGTGAAAAGGTCAAATTTCCTGTGATTTGGGAATATAATGCTTCTGACCAGGGCTTTCCTGGGGAAAACATTTCCCAGAAATTTTTGACATTACCAATCTTGGAAAAGTACTTCTTGAGCCATAAGCGTTGGTATCAGAGTAAAAACAATCAGGAAGATATCTTGTATGACCACGAGATGGCAGCTGGAGCCTGGGAAGTCCTTTGCAGGCTTATTTTTCCAGTAGCTCCTATGGAAAACCAAGTATTTTGCCAACCCAGTCCACACTTGGGAATATGCACCTGCACCATGTTGCCTTTGAACATTTTGCATGTGCACTCCAAGTTCCAGAATATCTGATTACCCCTTTCATTTCCCTGCTCCTCTGAGCCTTCCTCGATTAGTCAGTATCAAATAAATGGCTTTAAGCAACGTAATCCCTGTTGATATGAAAACAGCAGCACATCTGGTCTAACACTGCTGTTGGGATCCAGCCTGCTCCAACATCTAATTCAGTAGAGACTCGGAGCCAGATGCTCTGCCAGCCTCATGCCATGATCACTCCTGTCTGCAATTTCTTCTGGAGCTGGACTTTAAATGGCTGATTGTGTGTGTTGTTAATCAATGATTGTGCTTCATTCCACAGGAGACCACATTTCAGCAGCAGTTTAAGCAGGCTCTTGGATGTCCTTCATCCTGGCAATGCAATGGGCTTGGGCTCTGCAAAGCTCTGGTGAAGATGCCCCCACCAGGATTTGGGAGAGGATTCACAAGCAGTTGAACACACCTTGATGAAGGCAGTGTGAGGCCTGAGGTTTCTCAGCCTTGTTGAGATCCTCACAGGGATCAGAGAAATGTGAACTCAAAAGTGACGCTTTAGGGCAGAAATTATTTATCCTGGAAGAAGGAAGGAATGATCACTTACATAGATGGATTTTAAGACTGTGAAAGAAGCACATGTGATGGTCAAGGTAGTAGTTTGGAAATCCTGCTGTGAAGCCATTTGGTTTGGAGCCAGCCTACATGAGAAGTACCAATGCACTTGGCTGCTTTTCCCAGAAGTGACAGCTTGGTACACTCCATCCCCACCTTCCCCAGCTTTTGTGCATATGCCAGTACAGCACAGGAGTTCTGCCCTTTGCATAATGGACAACATTCTAAAATCTCCATATTTCTGGCTGTGGGAGATCTTCACGTGGTGTTCACCCACTACTGCCCATCTTCACTCCCTTCCAGCTCTGTAATTCCCTGTTGAGCTGGTGTTCTCCCAAGTGGGGAGTTGATAATCATGACAAAAGCTGAGAAATTTCTCAGCTGAGCCAGGTAACAGCACCTTCCACTTCAGAACCACCTTAAAGAACAGAGGAAAATGGTATTCAGTTTGTAATCCCTGCTATTGTGCTGGTTGACACAACTGGAGCTAGAAAAATTCCCCACATCCCAAGCTAGGACATATATAACCCCTATAGCCTGGTACCCTCCAAGATGACCATGTTGCCCATGATCTCTCCTGCTAGAAGAAAACATCCCTGCTCCTCTCCCCCCTTGCTTTCACATGCCATGAGGAGATATTGCCTAGGAACTCTCATGTTTCTTGCAGCAGCAGGAGGAACTTCTTGGCAATTGGGAGGTGGTAGGAAGGAGTTGCAGTGGGAACACCGAGCAGAACAAGGAGGAAATTCTTACAGGCCCTGGAAAAAAGTGAAGAAACATCACAATGATTTCTGCACTTCTCAAGCAGTTTGGTTTGTGGGATGGGAGCTGCCACTGCTTTCGGGTGAATTTTAGTGAGCTTTCCTCTCTCCTAAGGGCAGAAGCTGATTTTATAGGACAGGGGAACACAGCCAGATCAGAGCTGTTCACTTCCTTTTTCCCTGACCCATTGTGAGTTATTTACAAAGGTTTAGACCAAGTTAAAGCAAAGATGAATTTTGGAGCCTGCAGATTAATATTTTGCAGCTGCTTTTCTAAGGCCTGATCCAAGGACCAGCAATGTTACCAGGCACCTTTCCTCTGACATCAAGGGACATTAGGATGGGATTTATGCATTTGGGAGAGGTTTTCTAATAACTTATTTAAACACTGGGGATAGCAGCAGTGATTCAAGTCAGGCTGAGGGTTCAAGATCAGAGATCAAGAAGAGTGCCAAAACCTGTGGGTTTGCATGTAGTTTGGAAACAGGGCACTAACCTTGGGAATGGTGCAGTCTCCATGAGGAAGAGACAATTCATGCCCCACTCTCCCCTCATCTTCTAGGTTTTTGCAACCCAGTGATATCCCCTTGTTGTCCCTGAGGCTCTGTGGACTCTTAGGAGCCAGATTAAAGACTCATGGGATGGTTTGAGTTGGAAGGACCTTAAAGATAATCTCATTCCAACCCTCTGCCATGGGCAGGGGCACCTTCCACTGTCCCAGGTTGCTCCAACCTGGCCTGGTACACTTCCAGGGATGGAGCAGCAACAGCTTCTCTGGGCAATCTGTGCCAGGACCTCACCACCACAGGGAAGAATTTCTTCTTAATCAGGTCTCCCGCTGAGGGATTCACACTGTTCCTGTCCCACTGCTTTTGGAGCATTGTCCTTAACCATTAAGTTAACTGCCCATGGATGCAGACAAACTTCAGCTCCTGGAGATGGTTCACCTGTGCAGTGGGATGCACTGAGTCTGTGAGTCATGATGTGAAACTGGTTCTGCAGCCAGGAGCTGGGATACCACTTGATGTCCCATGCAGGAGAAAGTGGAAATTAGAAAAGAGGAACGGGACCTTATAGGTCACATCAGGAATCATGAACTGCAGAGCTTGAAAGCCAGGAGATGGGTAAAGAATCATAGAATCCTTTAGGTTGGAAAAGCCCTCTAAGATCACTGAGTCCCATAGTTCCCCCAGCACCGTCAAGGCCACCACAGACCCATGTCCCCAAGTGCCACATCTACAAGAAATTGAAAGGATACATTGAGAAAAGTTAGCCAACGTCATCTCCTGGTCATTGCAGGGGGCAGTGTTCCCCTGCAGCAGAGCTGCTTGCAGGCTCCAGTGATGGGAATGCCTGGCTTGCTGTGGGATGGGACACTAGAAAGGGAATGAGCCTTTGCTCTGCTAAAATACAGGTCTTGTGACTCTTTTATGTCTCCCTCAGCAGCTCCTGAGCCCCGCTCTGCTTCCCAGTATGGGGCAGACCTGTTCCACCACAGCAGTGCCAGTAGGTGGGTGAGAGCTCACAGGTGCACAGGGAGCTCCCAGCAAAACAAAACTGCTGCAGTTCTGCTCCCCCAGGGCAGATGCAGTGAGAGGATCAGTGGGAAAAGCTGTGGGCTGTAACATCCCAATTATACCCTCTACTAGAGGAGATCCAGTAAGAGACTGATGGAGTGCTTCACAGAAGTGGGTTTGGAACTAGGTGTTCTTTAACATCTCTTCTGATGCAAACCATTCCACGATTCTTTTTGCTTTCCTGTCCTGGCAGTGTGGATTTGCCAGACCAGCAGACAAAAATTTGGAAGATGTCCTGGCTTAAGACCAGGCACATGCAAAGAGCAGCTCCATCATGCGACCTGCTCTCTTGAAGCTGTTGAGGCAGCTGAGTTCTCTTCAGACATGAGCATCCGCCTCTTGCTGGGGTGTTGCTTCTGCAGCCTGGCTCAGAGAAGCACTTGCACAACTTTCCAGCCCTTCCCTTGGCCCAGCACAAGGAACTTGGGCTGCCATGGGTCCTATCTGACCACGGGCAGGCTCACAGCTGTGCCCCAGTTGTGTGGAAAACTCAGGATCATAAAAACAGCTGAAAAATGGGACACCCCCGAGGGTTTGTTTCCATAGTCATCCCCAGCCATAAATACAAGGGCTGTGATTTCTAAATCCAATCCTCCAGATTTCTTTCTGGCAGATGTCTGGGTCCTTTTCTCATTGCACTCTTTCAGTTTTGTGGTGCCTGGTCACAAATTCCTGTGCAAGGCAAGGGATGAGTTTGTAGATCCAGGGTCTGCAGTGAGCAGGGTTCTATCAACCAAAGCAGGAGAATGCTGAAAGCAAGAGGAGTAAAAGGCCAGGTTGGATGGGGTTTGGAGCAACCTGGGCTTGTAGAAGGTGTCCCTTCCACTTGGAGTGAGATAAACTTTAAGGTCCCTTCAAATATCCAAATCTTTCTGTGAAACAGAGCCATTCCCACCCTCAGGAAACTGGATCAGTCTATTCCTTCTCTGAAGATGTGCCCATCGATGCTGCTTCCTTATGTCTTTCAATCACCAATAAACAGAAAGAGAAATCAGTGGTTTTTCTGCAGCGCCCATAGCCAGAGTGAGAATGCTGGTGAGGAAATGTCACCACTGTGATGGTCCTTCAACCTCTGGAGGACAGTGCACTCCTGCCATCTCATGGACATATGATGAACAAGGAGGAATTCCTCTAAAGGAAGAGGGGATTATGATGAATTTTTCTTCAAATTTGTTTCAACAGTTGAGAATTTAGCTAAGTATTAAATAGATTTTTCTTTTTGCCTTTTTTCAGGCTTTTGATTATGCAGTTTTCATAATGAACTCTGTGGTTGTTTCCGATTTGGCCCCGTAGCATCTGGCAGGGAGCCTCTGTCTGAATGCGAGACTTGCTGCATCCAGATTTGATTCCTTTTCCTTGGCACAGCTTTCCCTCCTGCTGATGGAAGCTTTAAAGAAAAAAAAAATACCATGACATCTGAAACACTGCCAAAATACATCAACATGCTTTCTGGCTGCCATCTATTGTGCAACGCAAACCTCTTAAGATTTAATATTTCTAAAACTGTGGTGCACCTGTTTGCAAGAAAAACTACCTTGTCACATGATGACGTTTGGCCAAATCACTTTTTAAACATTTTTTATTTATTAGCTTTAGAGTGTGATCTCCCTCCTTTTCCTCCCTTTTTTTCCTTCTCCTCCCCAAGATCTCTCCATGCAAAAATCCTTCTTCCAAGAATTGCTATCTGTAATTATATGATGCATTTCCCACCCTCTGGTTTTGACAGATCCTTGTCTTCTATCTACAGTGAGAGCTGCAATGACAGGGTGCATTTTTCTGGAAGACACTGGTGCCTGCTATACCCAGTTTATACCAGATAAACCCCAGTTTGGCCCAACTGGGAGCTTGCCAGTGCCTGCAAGGTCACGTTGGTTCAACCAGCTCTTCACTACCCATCAGTGGACTGAAGAGGGCTCTGCTGTCTGGCCAAAGCTCTCTGTCTGCCACAACAGAAAGCTTCTTCCTCATCTTGAGATTTTTTTCAGTTGTTTTTCACAGTAGGTTTCAGCTCCACAGCTGCTTTGCTGGGATGGGAATCTGAGACAGAGCTGGATGTCGCAGGTGGGCTTGGGTGCACCAGGAGATCTCACAGTGAAGAATTCTCCTGAGAAACAAGTGGCATCACTTCATTTTGCTCCCTCCTGGTAGATCAAAGTATTGCTCAGTGATAATATCTTGCAAGCCGCCTTCCAGGTGTCACAGAGATAAGGTGCTCTGCTCGGGTTACACTTGGCCTGTTGCTGGTCTTGCTGTCACTAGAACGAGCACAAACAGCATGTGCTCACTTTGGGGATTGTTCTTGAAAGTCCTTCTCCTAGTTTTCAGAAGGGTGGCAGCATGGTCTCACTTCCACCTCCCTTTGCCCAATTGTTTTTCTGCTCTTCAGAGAGCAGAAGGGCTGGGTGCAAATTGGCTTAATTTCAGATCAGACTCAATTCAGCACTGTAGGTCTGGTTGAGCTCAAGAAGAACTGGTACAATCTAGATTCTGGAAGAGCAGAAAGATGGTTTTCTTCTTCTTTGTGGTCTTTTTCTTGATCATTTGCCTTAACTTTGCTGCCTTCTGCTTAATTTCTGGCCCATAACCCCACATTTACACCTTATCTAGGTAGTTATTATTTAGCAGTATCCCTCCTGCCCCTGTTTCATACCTCCTCCTGCAAGTCTTTTCTTGAGTTCTCGTGTCCTCTGCTTCAGCTCTCTTGACCTCAGCTCGATCTCTCCTGCCATTGTTCTCTGCTCTATGGCTTCTGTTGTGTAGATACTCCACAGCCCTCCATGGAGCAGTTTGGGTGTGGAGTGTGGACCAACATAAGCTCAGAGTTCTCCTCCTCATCCTTGGGTTCCCTTTGCAGAGCCTCAGCCCCGTTGTTCTGTCAGGGCCCTGGGGAGGTGGGATATTCCCCGAGGGGATTTCCCTGCTGTGTCCCCATTCCCCCTGTGCCTTAAGTCCCCGTGTTGATGTGGGCACAGAGAGGATGGGGACTCCTGCCTGCCCCGTGTCCTGTCAGCCCGTCGGGCCTGTGCCAGGGCAGCCGGGCTGTGATTCCAGTCCTGTGTCCCCCTGTCCCTGCTGTCCCCGCTGCTGCCCGGCTCTCATGGCCTGTTACAGCGCTCCACACACAATACAGCCATGGTGGCCCCTGAGCTCTGCAGGGACCTCAGTGACCGTCTGCTTGGTGGCACTCCTTATTTTCTTGCATTTGGCATCGCACACACCTGAGGAAGGATCCCAGCACGATAGAAACAGCTGCTAGAGGGGAGGAAAGGAGGCTCTGCACGGCAAAGGGGTGTTGTGGTGCCCCTGTGTAAGGCATTTCCAACAGCTGACACCTGAGGGGCATTCCTGGCAGTGCTGCTTCTAAGCTGGCTTTGGGCTGTTCTCTGCTCCGTCTAGTCTACCAGACCATTCCATTTGAGCTGTGCACAGCTCTGGGCATGAGCAGATTTTTCCACTTGCCCCAAGGCAGGAGCACAGGCATGTTGGGGAGCCTCAGTTCCAGCAGCAGGGAAAGCAGAGCCCAGCAGAGCACCCGTTCTGCTGCCAAAGGCTCCCCGGCTCTGCAGCAGCAGAGGCTGTACAGCCTCACCCTCTGCCCGCCATCCCCAGCAAGTGACGCCCTGTGGACACTCACAGACACAGTGTTTGTGTAAGCACCACCTTTATTGGAATTTAGCACTTCCCAGAGGGAAGGGATTCTCCCAAGATAGGAGGGCAGTCAGTGTCATTTTCAAATAACAATCATGTGTCTCCCGCATTTAAAATATAACATTAGAATGATAATCAGTATCATATTAACAATTTTGCAATTAGTTACAAACAATATATTAATCTATACAATTATAATTTAATTTTAATCATGAAGATGATATCAAATCCATCAGTTAGGATAAAAATATAAAATACTTCAATACCTCAATTAGTTAATATAATTCATATTATTTGTTATGAATGATACTTTCTATATAATAGAATCTATACTTGCTGTAAAACAATTATTATTTATTATAAATATCACTATCATTACATTGTGTAAGAGTAGTATTGTAAATTAAAGTAATTTAAATATTGTAAAATTGTTGCAGTGAGGGGAATCTTGCAACAATATATATGACGACGATGGGGTTGGAAGGACGGATGAAGCAGTATTTTTGTAGATGTTCAGGGATAGTTTTATTTCTCCAGCCGCATGGCCAGAGTTTCTCAGCAGACTCCCCTGGACCTTCTCCCCCCACCCAGCTCCCAGGCACCCAAAACACCCAATCAGGAACCGATATGGGACACACGTGACCTGGGGACAGGGACAAGGATCCACCTCCACAATTCACCCTTTCTTATTAAATAAAATAACAGGGGAAATAGTTGGATAAACAACAGAACAATTTCAAAGGAAAGGAAGCCACTGTCTTGAATCTTCAAATGTCCAAACAGATTTTCTTTGGAGTACCAGAAGGGAGACAGGACATGAGCACACTTCAGCTGGAAACTGAGGAAGGGATTTTCCTTTTGTACCTGTTGGAATCTTAGAAAATGATGGTTAATTTCTTCCCTCCCTCCTTTTCATCCCCCTCATCGGCAATGCAAAGGGATTAATGGCAAATGAAAAGGACTGGTTTTGTAAGGGAAGCCAGAAAGGGAAATTTGGGCTGGGCATATGTGGGGGATAAAGGGACATGGGATAAAAGGGGAAAGTGGAATAGGGGAAAGAACAGGGATTATGGGGATATTGTCCAGCATATCTACTACCTTTCACAGGGGCACCCTCAGGACCTGTAACACATGCAGCCTGTGGGCCCTTCCTTCCTTGCACAATTTTGAATTCTACTCCTTCTCCTAAGCTTGGAACATCACTTTTGGGGTTCTTTCTTACAATAGCAGATTTATGGACAAAAATATTTTCTGCAGTATCATCTTTCAACAAGAAACCGTAATTTTTCTTTACATTATACCACTTTACAGTTCCAAATACCCTAGTTGCGATAACCTTTGCATTTTTTCGAGTTCTTTTCTTCTTGCTTTCACTTCTTCTCACGTTGGAGCTGCTGCAGCCAGGACCGCCGGGGCCGCCAGCGCGTTTCTGTCTTGGGGTCTCGACTCCTCGGGATCGTGTGTGGGGCGGAGCCGCAATTGGTGCCATGCTCGCTCCCCCTCTGGAGTTTCACGTGACTGTTCCACGCTGTCCGGGCATTTGCGCGGCTGCACGGCCGCGCCCTGTGAGGCGTTTGCGTGTGCGCGGCTTTGTACCGCCGGCACCGCCGCTGCTGTCATCGGCTGTGTATCCGTCGGCTAGCACGGTTCCCTTCGCGCCCCCACACCCCTCTGGCTCTGCTCGGCGTGTTTCACCACGGTCGCCATAGCGACTACTACAATCGCCGCCGCCCTTATCAGTGTGGAGCTCGAACCATCGCTCGCCACACGGCGCGGGGCGGCCATCGCCGGGATGCGCCTCGGCCGCCACCGCCCTCGCTGCTGCCTCAGGGCGAACACTGCCGGGCCCGTGCCGCCGCGTCGCTCCTGGCTCCACTCCCGCCACCTCTTCTCTCGCCGCCGCCCCGTCTCCCGCCGTGCCTGGCCTCACTGCTGGCTCTCCCACGCCCGGGAGCTTTCTCGCCGCCGCGCGCAACTCACTGGGCGGTCTCGGCCGGGGCCGCGCAGTCTCCATGATGGCGGAGGAGCCCCCTGCAACGCGCGGGCTGCTCAGCCACGTGTTCGCTGCTGATACAGCAGCAGGACAAAGCCGATATTGCTCAACAGCTTCTGTAATCAGGTAATATTCATGGAAATAATCTTGCATCGGAGTATTTTTTGATTCAGAAATTAACTGTGTCCAAACATTCTTCCAAAAGTCCTTGGTAAGAATCAAATCCCAAGAAACATAGAAGAAGTTTTTAAACAGCCATACCAAAAAGTGTTTTAGCTCTTTCTGAGCTTGAATCAAGCTAAAGTCTACATATTGCTGTTCCAGAACCCTTTTTAACTTAAGGTAAATGTCTCTTTGTGGTTCGGACAGCCATGAGTCCTTCCATGAATCCTCCATCGTTCATCAAAAAGAAAGTAAGAGGAAATATCCAGAGTTACTCACGAATTATCTTCTCAAGGGATCGTTTTCCAGCATTCTCCACCATTTGTTGCAGTGAGGGGAATCCCACAACAATATATATGACGACGATGGGGTTGGAAGGACAGATGAAGCAGTATTTTTGTAGATGTTCAAGGATGATTTTATTTCTCCAGCCGCATGGTCGGAGTTCCCGAGCAGACTCCCCGGACCTTCTCCCCCCGCCCAGCTCCCAGGCACCCAAACCACCCAATCAGGAACAGGTATGGGGTACATGTGACCTGGGGACAGGGACAAGGATCCACCTCCACATAAAATCTTGTTCTATCAAGTGATTTTTAAATAAAAGAATTAAAGTATCTAAATTATTTATAAACTATTGAAGTATTTCAATCAATCTCCATCCATCTGGCCCAGTCCTCCATCACAGGCCTCCATCATTGAGCAGCTCCAAGGCTTCTGCAGGGGAAAGTAGCAGCAGCCACTAAGGTGACCAGGAAGCCAAGAATGGCCAGAACTACATTGGCCTCATGGTGGACTGGCACCAAAGTGTAGAATCTCCCCCACGGTTATGGAGAGTTCCCACAGTCCCTTACTGGGGTATATAGATTGTTGCTTTATGCTCAGCCAATTGGCCCTCCGCCTAGTTCTTGTAGATCCCGTTGAATATGTATGGCCCCCAGTTAATATGGATAATGTTCGGGAAGTTTCTCTGCCTCTTGCCACCTCATTGGTCCCCTGTCCCTATTCCCGCCTCCCTCCTTTCCTGGTTTGTTGTTCCCCTCTCACTCCAGGTTCTGGCCTCCCTCTAGCCCTCACCTGATGGGGTTCTGGTGCTCTGCCCACCCTCATGACCTTAAGTATAAAATCTCTGAACCCTCCTTGGTCAGGGCCATTTTGTCACTGGAACCTCCTGTGTGTGTTTTGGAATAAACCTCATTAGAATCTACAGAAAAGGCCCCCGCCAGCCTCTTTATCTTTGGTGACACAACTTTTTAATCAACAGGGCTCGTGCAACACGAGGCCTTTGTGAGCAGAGCCTGGGGCTGTCATGCTGAAGCTGAATATCTGGGATACCAGTGAAAGCAGCCCCAACCAGGACGCTCTCCAGGAAGGACCCGGCGGCCCCCCACACCAATGGGCTAGAGCACATCAGTTAATATAGGTACAACTCAGAGGTACAGTGAAGAGATGCAGGCTCTGGCAGGAGCCCTGAGCCTCTGCCCCGGGGCAGCTCTGAGCTTGGCAGCAAAGGGAGCTCTGAGCGCCGGCTGCTCACAAAGATGGGCAGCTCACCTTGGCCAGCCCAGAGAGCATCTCCAGCAGGAAGCTTTTCTTCCCACAGGCTGCTGTCTGTGCTCCTCTAAAAGCCTGCCGAGCTTACCTTGGATGTCCTGCTCATCTTCCTATTCCATTTGTAGACCCTGGTAATTTCCTTCTTTATGACTTTCATGGTCCTCCACATTTCCTTTATGTTTTTGTAGTGCTGCTTGAACAGAAGCCTTCTCCGCTCGATTTCCATCCTACGCCTCAAGGCCTCTGCTTCAGCTCTCTTGGCAGCTGCTCTCTGCCTCCCGGCTGCCATTCTGCGCCAAAACCAGAGAGTCAAAGGCAGGAGCAGCGCCTCAGCAGCAGCCCAGAAGGGCCAGTGCTGCAAGGCAGCCTTGAGCAGGGCTCCGCAGCCAGGGTCGGGCGGCTCCGGGGTATCCTGCTCCAGCTCAGCCGCACGGTGCTGCACATCCTCGTCAAAGCCGTTCACCACGGGCTGTGGGAACTGGAAGAGAAGCAGCACCACCAGGGCAAGGACTGATTGGTCTGCCATGGTCTGCAGGAGGAGAAACACAAGGGCTTCAGTGGGGCTACCAAGGCAGCGTGTGGTGGCTGAAGTGAGGCCCACAGGCGCAGGAATGTGAGGGCAGGAAGCAGAGGGTCCCAGGCAGCTGGCAGGCAGCAAGGCCTGTCCCGGTGGCCCAGCAGCAGCCCTGTGCCCTGGCCAAGGCGCTCGCACGACGGGCTGGCCCTGAATGCAGGGGGGACAATCCAGCCCCAGGTGCGTGACTTATGCCCCGGGAGCCCCACCGCGTGTGCACTCACCGCTTGCCCAGGCTGTGCTGGGGCAGCGTTACCTGCCGGGGCCTTTTATAGCTGCCCCCATTGTGACATGTCCCCCCGATGTCACAGGGGCCAGAGGCATCACAGCGGTGCTGGCCCTGCCCTTCGTCCCCAGCCCAGCTCAGTCACTCGAGTGGGCCCAGCAATGGAAGCCCCGGCAGCCATCAAGTGCAGCCCCTCTGGGAGGGAATGGGCCCCCAGGGCCTCCCTTCACAAAGCAGGCAGAAGCCTGCCAACCTCTTGTCAAAGAGAAAAGAATAGAATCAATAATGTAGAATAGGATACATAATGTCAGCTAGGAAAGCACCAGAGGTGCTTTTGTGATGGCGCTGGTTCTTCTATGAGAGGGCTGGGTGAGGGTGGCTCAGTTCTTGCTGCTTGACTATTCCCACATCCAGCCCCTCTGAGAGCTCTGGGAAACCCTCCCATTATCAGACATCCCACATAAGGAACTGCAGCCAGAGCACCTCCTGTCTCCTTTAGGTCAAGAAGCAGCAGAGGAATGGTTCTGGCAGGGAACTTGAGCTGCTCTGCACAAGAGTAGCACCCATATGTTAGTTGGGATTGGCCACTCATGTTCTACTGGAATGCTGGAGCAAGGGGTCAGGATCTCGTGTCAAAGTGCATTGAGGTGCTCCATGTTGCATGGGACCCCTATGTGCAGGAATAAAGAACACCTTTCCCTCAGAAGGGATCTGCTGTGGCAAGGACCCCTCTGATTTTCTCCTCCATGGAGTGGTTTATATGCAGAGTGTGGGCGGATGCAAGCTCAGCATCTTCTTCCTCATCCTTGGGTTCCCTTTGCAGAGCCTCAGCCCCTGTGTCCTGTCAGGGCCCTGGGGAGGTGGGATATTCCCCGAGGGGATTTCCCTGCTGTGTCCCCATTCCCCCTGTGCCTTAAGTCCCCGTGTTGATGTGGGCACAGAGAGGATGGGGACTCCTGCCTGCCCCGTGTCCTGTCAGCCCGTCGGGCCTGTGCCAGGGCAGCCGGGCTGTGATTCCAGTCCTGTGTCCCCCTGTCCCTGCTGTCTGTGCTGCCCTGCTCCCAGAGCCCTGTCCCAGAGCCGTTCCCTCCCTGGGCACGGCCCATGGGGGCTCCCTGCTGTGGCCCGGCCTGGCCCCAGAGCAGGGTCCCCCTTTGTGTGTCCCCGGGGTGGCCGCGTGTCCCCGGCCGGCTGTGCCTGGGCAGCGGCCTCGGCCGAGCGGGATGTGGAGCTGCAGGAGCCCAGGGCTCTCTCCTGGGAAGACACAGTACATACAGCATCTCTGTTTCTGCTTTGCCAATGTGAGAGGACATTTATTCTGAAGAGACAATTCCTAGGGGTGATGAGCAGTTGCAGGCAGCAATTTCCCTGTGGTCCTCTCCCAGTGCCAACAGAGTTTACTGCATGTCCAACAAGTTCAGTTTTTCAGTGCCAAGGCTCTGTTCAATATCTGGGATGAACAGAATCTTCGTTGTGTCCCCAGTGAACACATGGCGGTCACAACAGCACTTCCTCTTTCCTGTTCCCTGCCCGGCCAATGCTGCTAGCCGAAGTGAAATGCCCATCATGGCCTTTCAGTACAAAGGGATTGCAGGACAAAAAGCATCTGTGTAGCCACCGTCATCTTCAGCTGGTGCTGTACCAGGGAAGCCATTGAGAAGATGACACTACTGCTCTTGGCAGAGGACTGCTGTGCCTGGATGTCCCTTGCCTTGCTGAGTCCCCATCTTTCTGCCTGTGGTCAGGTGAATGCCATCTGATCCCAACAGACTTGGCTGTTCCAAGGTAGATCCACAGTCACGGAGTCCAAAACCTAGAGTATCCCCTGAGTAGCCAGGCATTCAGCTGTTCAGTATGTCCCTGCCCATGGCAGGGGTTGGAATGAGATGGTTTTTAAGCTTTCCTCTGACCAAAACCATTCTAGGATTCTAAGATTTCCCCATGACTGACTTTGGTCCCCTCAAAAGATCTCCTATCTCCTCTCTTCACCCCACCTGTGGAGAGCACATTCTGGTGCTGGTGTTGGGACAGGCTGGTCGATACTCTTGCTGCCATGCCATGGGTGTAAGCCTGACTCCTCTCTGAAGTCTTTGTCCCTGAATCAGTGCCTTCAAATGACAGTTATCTCCCTTCCCTTTTCCATTCGGCACTTGAGTAGACACAACATTTGTGATCGTTTTCCACAGAACAGCACAGGTCCCAGTTCCCATATTGTGGAGCCCTCTGCCATAAATCAGCCTGATAGGTTTATTCTCTACGTAATGGGAAATTATGACAAATGCAGCTGTATAATCTAGTTAGTAACTCACCATAATGACTACTTCTGGGGTGATTTATGGGTTTTGTCATAAGTGAGCTTTCAGAACTTTAGAGATTACATTTTTCACACTTTTTTGTTGGAATCTCAGTTTATTAGACTTTACTGCAGCATTAATCACTTGTAGTACAACCCTGGACTTCACAAATGTGTCACATCAGCATGAAAAAGGCAGAGAAAACAAGAACTGTTGTGAATTAATGAGCCGGGTAACACATGTCTCACAACCAGTGATGAAACAACCTGTGTTCTTCTTCAAGCCGCAACAGAAAGCCCCAAAGTCTGGCTTTTTTTTTTTTTTTTTTTTTTTTTTCCACAAAACACAGGCAGCAGCAAAGAACTGAAACAACACAGCCAGGCTTGAAACCTGGAAGATCTGCAAGGCTCTGTCTATCCTAGTTAATGGTGAAATGATGTGTGAATCTGTCCTAAATGTTCAAATAAAGAAGATTGATTCACAGTTATAACATGGCTTATAAGCAAAACACTAGGATTATATAGGAGAAATGCATGTGTCATGAAACAACCGATAAATCAGAGAGACAGTTCCAAGGTCTACTGTGAAGGTCTGGGAAATGTTCAGAGTTGCCATCTATGGAGTTCGGTGCAGGATAAACTGGAACAAAAGGCCATCATTACCCAAATTGCTTTGGTTTGGGCTGTTTTTGTTTTTGTTTTTTTTGTTTTTTTGTTTTTTTCAGATAATGCTTCATAATGCTCCCAGAAATATGTTGAAAAAGTCACCATGATGCATCAGACACAAGCAGGGGGGCTGGGGTTGATGCAACACATTCCTTGTACTGGGAGGGTAGACAGAGGGAAGGCCTGTTTTGGGGTAAATCAGCATGGATTAGGGAGGTGGCTCAAACCTGGGCTGCCCAAAACCTTAGAATCATCCTGAGCTGGAAGGGACCCACAAAGATCATCAAGTCCAACTCCTGGCCCTGCAGAAGACACCCCCCCAAGACTCCCACCCTGTGCCTTGGCATGTGCTGGTAGGCAGGAGCACACAGCTGACTGTGGTTTTGGGTGGAGGGGTAAAATGATCTGCAGGTGGTGAGGAGTATCCCTGAGCTCCTGGAGTGCTGCAGACACTGATAACTGGTAAGGATACCAGCCAGGGGCATGACCTGGGGCTGGTGAACTGGTGTCTACTTTCTGCTGAAGATAACAGCCTGTTCCCAAGCTCTTGTTGCTGAGGTGATAAATGGCTGGCGAGATTCTGTCCCTGTTTTTGTCTGCACAAATTTTTATGGTTGGCACCAGGAAGGATGGGGCCAGAACAGAGGGATTTGGGGTCACAGCCCTGGGGCTGAGATGGATAGCCAGGCAGAGCAGCTCCTACTGGCTGATGCAAAAATTAGCCCTGTGCTGGACAGGCCAATGATCCATGGTTATGGTGGTGGTGGGTATTCCCTGGAGAAGAGGAGGTGTAAAATGAAGCTCTCAAAGCTGGTTGGTGGCCTGGACGCTGGCCAGACCCCACCTAACTATTGTTTGGCCAGCTGAGCTGATGGAATTTATTTGGCTGTGCATGGACAGTCTGTGGAAACATGGATATGAAGGACCTTCAAGGGCATGAAATGTGGCCTCACAGTAGAAACAGCTAGGCTGAACACTCCTTATTCCAACTACACTTCGTTGCTCTCAGGAGCAACAGATTTCACCTTTCATGAAACTGGAACTTGGTTTATTATTATTATTATTTTGAGGAACACAAAGGACCTTTCCTGTTTATTTTATTCACATTTTTAATTCATCTTGTTTGGGCAGGACACCCATTGCATGAGAAGCATGAAACATCTGATATTACCAGAGTGTGGCACCTGCAATGAGATGTAACTGCTGAATCTCCTTTTGGTGATGTGAAGATGTGGGAATCAGGGGCTCAGGTCCTTTAGTGACCAGCAGGAGATGGTAGACATGCATTGAACAGACACAGAAGGTGACAGATGTCCTGGCCAGAGCTTCCCTGTCAGGTAAAAGCAACTCTGCTTCTACATGTTTTGATTTTAAAAACAAGATGAGGCAAAACCATGCTCCTGTGTTTTCTGCCTTTAGCTTGATACAGGCTGGGACAGACTGTTTCCATGAGTTTGTTGCACCCATTCCTGACTTCAGGCACCAATGCTGGTCCTCAGCAGATAAAACTCTGCTTTGTAGGACACATTGCCACTTCGGATACAATTTGGAGCAGAAGTGTTTGGTTGTAAGGACCGGGCAGAGACAGCCTTGCTGGGCAGCCAAGGGCTGGAGGCAGGCCTGGGAGAATCACCTGTGTCCTACCAGGCAAATGTGGTGGCAAGAGGGTGTGGGCAAGTATGGAAAAAAATCCTCATTTGGGCAACTCTTCAGTCATTTGGATCAGGGTGGTCAATACAGAAAAAGTGGAGACTTCAGTGGATAAACCCCAGCAAGTGCCATTCTCTGCAGGTCTCAGATGATGTCAGCAGAGTCTCCATGGAAACCCAGGGATGAGGCAAGCAAGAAGAGCCTCCATGACTACAAAGCTGCAGGTGCTCACTGCAGTATCACCTCGAGCCCAGGGGACCAGCAAAGCCTGCCCCTCACCTGTACCTGCCCCTGTGCACAGCCAGAGGCAGGAGCTGCACCAGCTCAGCCCAGCTCTGTCTAACCCAGCTGTACCAGGCCAAGAATAGGGTCCAACCCCAGGCTCAGCCTATGTGATGTGGGAGAGATTTTAGCCTTAACAAAAACATGCTCGATGCTTTACATCCAGAAATAACCTATGGATGGAGGATGCAGGACATGGACATGGGAGAAAACCTAAAAACCCAGCACGCAGCCCCAGATCCTTAGGTCTAAGCAGTGTGGCAAGGGACAAATCCAGCTCAGAGCTTCTCAACATGAGCCTCTTGATCCTTAGGAGGAGAGTCAGGGCAAGGAAGGGGAGTGGTAGGGTAGAAGTTCTCCGTGTGCTGCCCTGGTGCCTGCTGGTGCAGGAAGAGATGGGTGCTCATTCCCAGTCCTCCCTCAGTGGCAGGAGCCCACCAGTGCTCCAGCACAGGCAGGGAGGCCTTGGCTGCTTTGGGCAGCTGCTTGATTTCCCTGTGCCTTGAGCTGTCCCGGCTGGATGCTCTCAGCTCCGACATGGTCTGGAGGAGAGAAAACAAGAGACATTCCTGCTGTGTGAGGGGAGCACAGGGAGCAGAGCTGTCCCCTGGCACCGCACGTCACCTCCTGCTGACAGATCCTGGCTGCAGCAAAGAGGCTGCAACCCAAAAATAGCCCCTTCCTGCACACTTGAAATGAATAGGTGGGAAGGCCTACGTGCAGCCACACCTCCATGTCCTGTGCTGTGTCCCAGCATCAGGAAAGGGGTGCTCCCAGTGGCCTCTCAGGAATGGGGTGCACGTGGCAAGGCTGGTACAAAGATGCCAGCCTGGCCTGATCCTGCATCCCCACACCGTGTGTCCCAGCTCTTGGACTGCAGCACCATGTGTATCTCCCATCTTCCACCAGCTCTGGGGCCTGTCCCCATCATCAGAGACCTTCTGCTCTTGGAAGGTGTTTCTAGTAAGTCCCATGTGATGTTTTACCTCTGTTTTTTGCTTTACATTGACAGAGGGCAGGGCTAGATTAGATTTTAGGAAGAAATTCTTCTCTGTGAGGGTGGTGATGCCCTGGCACAAACTGCCCAGAGAAGCTGTGGCTGCCCCATCTCTGGAAGGGTTTCAGGCCAGGTTGGATGGAACTTGGAGTAACCTGGTCAAGTGGAAGGTGTCCCTGCCCACGGTAAGGGGTTAGAACGAGAGGATCTTAAGATTTTAGGATTTTCTATGCAGCACAGAGCAAAATATCCCTGTTAGGCTTGCTGGCATCTTCCTGTTGCTCTGCTGAAAGCCTATTTTCTCCCTGCTTCTCCCCTTCTTCTTCCTTGGAGGAAAACAGTCTTTTATTTCCTGCTGGAGAAAATGGAGACCCCTTTTCAGCCCCAGCTCCGAACACTGGGGAGTAAAACAGAGGTAGTGGACTGACACCATTAAAATTTCTTTGTCCCCATGCCCATATCTCCATGTCTGCTCCCAGCCCAGGGTTGCTGGACTTCCTCCTGGTTAGCAGTACACAGAGAGTGGAAAATTGGGGGTGAATTGTTGAAAAGGCTTCATTTGCAGCTCAAGTTGATGCCTCTGTTCTGAGGTCAAGGACCTGCTGCTTTTTCCAGCAAAAAGAGTCCAGATGTTTTTCAATTTACACAGGCGAGCTTGCCGAAGGCAGGTTAGCACTGTCAAGATGCACATTTGGGAAGGACCCCTTCTTCTCCAAGTCTCTGGAATAAAATACACTCTGTGAAACAGGAGGTCAGAGTGCTGAAGTGATTTAAGAGCCTTTGCTCTGACTCAAGGATTTTGAAGGGGTCTTCGTGTTTGTTGTGTTTCTGGATTCTAATATCAATGAGAGAATTAAATCATTATATTAAAACATCAAAACACTAATGCTTTGTTTTCATTGGCATGAACCAAAATGATCTAACTCAAAAGCCATGAAATATCAGCCTTTTTTTGCCGATGAATAATAAGATCTCTGGCTGCATGTGATAGTAAATTTAATAATGTCAGTTATTTGAAAGGTTTGAGTCCTGAACGTGAGGAAATGTGTTTTACCCCCTCCTCCCTCTACCTTTTTTCTCCCTTTCCCCTGCACTACTGTCAGGAAGTTTTGTGGTAAATAAGCCAAAATGTGTAGATGAGAGCCCATCTCATGTACCAGGTGAGTGCCAAACTCCACATACCCAGTGCAAACCTCCATCTCCCAGGTGGTCTGAATTTGCTTATAGCTGGGTCCTGTAAGCAGATTTAATATTTCATAAGCACTGCTCCATCCCATGCCTATATTATTGACACCACATGGAAGTCAGGAAATTGGTTCTTTCTGGGAACAGTTTGCAGAAATATGCAGCCTGTCAGCTCCTTTCTCCTGGGGTGCATTAACAGAGGGGCTCGCAATTACAAGTAATGAACCTTCTCCAGATGTCTGCAGTGACTCAGCTCCAACTTTATCTTCGATGGACGAGATGGACTTGACAAGATGGATTATTTGTGGATATCATGTAACAACTTTGCAAAACGTGGAATTCCCAATTATTGCAAGGCAAGGCGAAGTAATCGGTAGGAGTGAGAACGCCGAGGTTTATCCACTGGATAAACAACAACAACCCAAAAGGAAAGAAGCTGTGCCATTTCCCCCCTCTTGAAATGACCAAAGTTCCCATGCTGTTTTAATTCTTCCTCTTTATGATACCGTTTATGTTTCACACATTAAAGTTAAGTCATGTCTTTAATAAGACGGAAACTGGAAGTGAGATTTTGAATGAAAAGGAGCTTGGAGTCCTAAATTTACTCTGTGCTAGGAGGTAACAGAAAAAAAACAACAGAAAGGATGGGATATACCAAAGAAAGCAATTTTAATTGTCATCTTCCATGGAAAATTGAATCCAGTTGTTCCCCACCACTGTGAGTGCCAGCATACTGTGCTATATATGGCTGGGTGCTTATTTTAGCAGTTCAAGCTACACAGAAAAAAGTGTAACCAAAGTGATATTTCTCGGGTAAAGTTCTGTCTGCAAATGATGCATAGGGTTTCCTGGGTTGTAAATTTAACAACAGGTATTTCAAGGCCTTCGTCAGATAATTGGGACAAATCTCTTTTACTTTGTGTTTGACTAAGAGCGATAATTTCATGCTAATGCCCTCATAAGGAATACTTGTCAGGCATGGATAAAGAGATGGTGAATTATCTTTCTTTTAAATCAGAGGTCTCCTAGTACCCGAGTTGTAAGACTGGGGTCTCCTTGGGGAAGTATTTGTAGATCTTCTTGGGCTGAGCTGCAGGTTTGTTTGATGTGGATCTTCAAGATAAAATTACTGTGCTCCAGATGTTCCAGTTTAAATGTTTGTACATAGGGATTTCCTTGGTTGTTGAAGAGAGGAGACTCAAAACAGACTCGATCATTCATGCATCTATTCCTTGCACATGTTTTGCTATGTTTGAGGAGGCAAATGTCAAGAGGAGCTTTTATAAACAGGCCTTTCTTTCTCAGAGCATAGTTTGTTCACCAAGTAACGTGCAGAGCAGGCTTCTGCAGTGCTAACAGCAAACTGTTGATTTAAACTATCACGCCTCTCCCACCAGCTCCAAAAATCTTCCTTTCTGGTCAGGATGAGAAAATAAAGGGGGAAATTCTATTCCCTACCTGTTGCTTGCCAAGGGTGAGTTGCATTCTGCCTGCATCCCTACTGGAGGCTGTTGCATCTTCTGCAGTGCCTTTTTCCAGATGTGGGAAACACTGAGCTCTGGGGATTCTGGACCCAGCCCGGCCCCAGGTGGTGTTGACCCATGAAATCCTGCTCCCATCCCTGCTGCAATCAGGCTCTTTGTCCCCCTCATGGTCTCCTGGGCTCATGATATTAATGCTTTCTCAACAAGAACTCTCTCAATATTGTTCCTGCAGAACACAAACTCTGCTGGCATTTGGGAGTTTTGTTCTAATTTAGGAATGAGCAGAGAGACCTTTCCCATGTGGTTTTGTGCCAGGGAGGAGGCAGTGGGCTTGCTTTCCTACTGTGACTCTTCATGGGTGTCCTCAGCAATTTGGGACAGTAACGTGTCTCCAGGCAGCAGCAAACATCTGTGGAGGCAAATGACTTCAAAGGGTGGCTGATAATTATCAAAAGGAAAAGCCAGCTCTTTGTAAATAAGAACAAAAAAGAGCCCACTGCAGGATGGGGTCTATCCTGATGCCAATTCTGGTGGCATTACACACAGCAGTGAGGGAGCAGGGCTGGGTCCTCTCTTTTGGGTGTCTGCGGAAGTCAATGTAAGGAGTTGTGCTGCTTAAGGGTGAGCCAGGGGCTGGTTCAGCAGTTCTGATTCTCATTTGGTCATTTAGGTTGGTCTTGACATCCCAAGTGATGGCTTTGTCAGCCTGAGATGCAGAGGAGGGATTTAATTCTTCACTTCCACATATCCGCAAACCCTGTTTTTTACAATAATTCAGAAATTCGGGGAAGAGAAGACAACCTAATTAAACAACGAGGCAGAGCAGATGCAGGGATGGGGGGATGAGGAACAGGGTGGTGGAAAAGAGCCCTACTCCGAGGCTGGTGCCAATCCTCTGTGCCCCTCAGCAAGGGGGAGAAGTTTGAGGTGAAAGCACAAAGCAACTGCAGTTCGCCCCATCTTCCGAGGGAGGAGGGAAGTGAGCACCGCATGGAATTGCCCCTGCAAGAGTGCACTCCCTCCTTCTCCAAGCGCAGCTGAGCGGTGGCCACAGGCGAGGTGACCCTGCTGCCTGCGGCCACCTGCACCCAGCATATGTGGAGGTCTCTAGCTGGAGCATCTGGGGCTCAGGCTGCCTCTTTCTGGGCACCTCATCCCTCTCCATCCGTGGTGGTGGTCTGGGATGAGCCTGCGGCCGCACAGCATCTGCCGGTGGCAGGAGCAGCGCTGCCGGCCCTGGGCTGCGAGCGGGCGGCTTCGGCGGATGTTTCCCAAGCGGCCCGAGGCGTTTGTAGTGAGAAAGGAATGTTCTTCCTGTCCCGCCCCATCCCCTTTCAAAGCCCCGCGTTTCCCAGCCAGCCATATGACTCCCTTCCCAATATATTCTTCCCTTCAGCTATATTTTACTATTTTAGGGGTTTCTCTAGCCTGTAGTAATATAGGCAGTCATTACGCTGTCCTTGGGGAAACATTTCTCTGCAAAACCCCACGGAGAAGAGCTCTTCTACTTGCCCAAATGAGGGATTCACCTGCAAAGTGCATGTGGACCTCTCTGTGACCTTTTTAGATGCAGCCCTTGGAACAGGTTGCCCAGACAAGCTGTGGCTGCCCTATTCCTGAAAGAGTCCATGGCCAGGTTGGATGGGGCTTGGAGCAGCCTGGGATAGTGGTGTCCCTGCTTCTGGCATGGAATGAGATGAGCTTTAAGGTCCCTTCTCACTCAAACCATTCTGGGATTTGTCTCCTCTCAGGCATGTCCATGTGGATACCTCAGACTTGGGCTTTCACACCATCATTTCCCACTGGAGTGGCAGGAATTCTGCTGGCTTAGTGATCTTTTACATGCTGCTACAATCCAGACAGAGGAGCCCTCATCCTGAAGAAAGGCAAGATTGTTCAATTTTCTTGCTACTGCCACCAGATTTTGGACCCTCATTCTCCACTGCCAGAAGAACACATTGTGGAGGTGCCTTCCCCTGAAATCCTGGGGGGAGGGACCCTCCAGGGTACTTGTCTGCCTCTGTCCCTGTCCCCATGTCCCGTGTGCCCCATACCTGTTCCTGACTGGGTGGTGTGGGTGCCCGGAGGCTGGGGAAGAGCAGGGTCCCATGACTGGGAAGCTGCCTGGGAACCCCATCCATGCTGCTGGAGGAATAAAATCATCCCTGAACATCTACAAAAATACCGCTTCATCTGTCCTTCCAAGTCCATCACTGTCTTATATATTGTTGTAAGGATTCCCCGCACTACTACAACACATCACCCAGTCAAGGGGCCAGCACAGAGGGCAAGCAGAGCAGCTGTGTGCTGGTGCCTGTCCTCTGCAAGGTGACCTGCTATGCTTGATGACAGCCCTGCCCCAGTCCTCACACACCAGTCACTGGAGAGCTGCTCTGGGCATTGCTACAAGCTCCTGGAGTTTGGGCCAAGGCTTGTCGCAGTGCTATGGATGTCAAATTCTGCCTGGCCAGAGGATGCCTTGATAAACCGAAGACCTAAGGAGAGTGAAAAAAAACCCTGAAATTAAGAAATAAAGAAGGAACAAGAAGCACAAGAAGGATTTTAGCCCAGAGATGTGATCTTTCCAAAGCTGGGCAAGGAAAGCTTCTTGATGCTGCAGCATCTTAGACTTAAGTGTAGATTATTCTTGTTTGGTTTAATCATGACTTTTGCTTTCAGCACGTGATGATTTTTAAACCAAAATAGCTGAAGTACTGAGCTGTACTTTTGCTATCCTGCACAGGCTCTCCCCAGATCCCCTCTACAACATCACTCTGCAGCTCTCAGTAGTGCTGTTTTAGGCACAGAAATCCTTGGTGTGTGCAGGTGCTGACAAAAACAGTGGGAGAGCCACAGGCTGGGCTCCAGAAACTTGAAAGCTCTGTTTTACAGTGGTTACAGTGACCTTACATGTGTGAGAGAGGAGGTTTGAACCTCTTCACAATATCCACTCCAACTGCAGTTTTCCAAAGAGGAAGATCTTCCCTGGAAGACTCCCACAGGGTAAAATACTCTCGCTGCAGCCGAGGGCAGAGGTTGTGTTTAAACAGGAGGGTGAGGAGCAGGTTCACTCAGCCATCCCATGTGGTGAAAAGCAACTTCAGACCTTCTTGCCTGCTTTTTCAGCAGCTCACAGGGCCATGGAATTGCTGGATGTGTTTTTGTGGCCCTCCCCCACCAAGAGGTGATGAGCATGAGGGCATTGAGCCCTCTGCTCACTTGACAGAGAAACCAAGTGACCAAGTCATCTGGTGGATCTTCAGAGCAAAACCCTTGGACACACCCACAAAAGTGATGCCTGCCAGCAAAAACCTTGGATTTTTTTAGTATGGGAAGATATGTCTCAGGATTGCCTCATTCCCACAAACTCAGCACAGTGCAGCACAGGGGAACACTCTGAAAAGAATGGGCTTTGCATTTTTGACACCTCTCAAAGCTCATGTAAAGGATTCCCTGGGGAATGTACTCCTGGCTCCATCCATACTGACTTCTCAGTCACTCTTGGCATTGCCACATCTTGCTTTGTCCAAGTGTGGATGTCTGTGGCTTGTATGTCCCAAAGGGGACAGTCCTCCACTCCATAGCTGTGTTTTCTCCACTGAGTGGATTACTTGCTTCACTCCTGAGGTAAAAAACAGCATACATGCAAAACAGGCAAAATTGGTTTGAGGGATAAAAGCATCCAGGGAATGATGGGATGGAAAAATGGCAAAAAATAGGGGAAAAACAAGCCTGGCAGTATAAATGTAATTCTTAGGGCTAAGAACCAGCAGGTGACAAACAAGTGCAATTCTTCTGGGGTAAAAGGAGCCATCCCACTCCAAATAGGGTAAAAATCTTGCCTATGGTTGGGTTCCATGGGCTGTGCCTCTCTCCCTTTGAGCCATGTAGGAGACTGACACCACGAAGGACAGTCTCAGGTGTACCTCGTGTCACTATCCTTGGCTGGCCAGTGGTCCCCTTTGTTCCCTGGCGTGTGGCACAGGGGGCTCAGACCCCGTCACGGCCATGCAGCCGGAGCAGCAGGACTCCCACCGCCCCAGCCCGGAACACTTTGTCCTTGGATGCCGCTCGCGAGGACAAAGACCTACAAACCAACATAAATCATCGTTTGAAGTCTGCAGTGACAGCATGGAGAAACACTAATGGGATCATTTAATAAAATCCACATTGTTTCCATCGGGAAGCTGTATAAACAGCGCTATCAGGAGCTGCCTCAGCCAGCCCTTGGAGGCCAGCAGTGCATGCTGTTTGGATCGTGCTCCTTGCACGCGGAGGGAGGCAGGGAGCTGGATCGAAGGGCTGATTAATCAAACAGTAGTTTGGCTCTGGGATGGCCCACATGGAAGCTGGGATGATGCACAAACACACCCTTCCCTTTGGCGGTGAGCTGGCCACCTCCTCAGGCCCAGCTGTAGGTGAGGGATGCACAGAGGAATGTGTGACGCCTCTTGTTTGCATTCACCCTCTCATCCAGGGAGGACCCTTTGTCCTTCTGTGGCTGGTCCTGGCTGAGAATCTCCCTTACTGCTCTTTCTGGGAAAAACAGCTCAGTTAATCTGTGCCAGCTTCATCTCTTCCTGCCCATTGTTGTTTGGGGACTGCCAACTCCCCATCCCTACTCGACGCATCTGGAGTAAGGCTGGGTGTGGACATATCCATGGAATCCCAGAATAGTTCAGGTTGGAAGGGACCTTAAAGCTCATCCAGTTCCACTCCCTGCCACGGGCAGGAATACCTCCCACTAGACCAGGTTGCTTTAAGCCCATCCAGCCTGACCTTGAACATTTCCAGGGATGGGGCAGCCACAACATCCACATATGTTAATGAATTTTGGCCTCAAGCCAGCACCTAAATCCATTTCTCCTTTATTAATCTGATCATAAGATGTATTATGATCCAGGGGAATCAAGGAGTTCTCAATACCTACCCTTATATCTCAGTTCTCAGAGTCATGTGACTGAGAATTTCATTGTTTGTTTAAAAACTTTTCTCAGATAAAGTGTGAAGCCTGGGATCACTTTAAAGACTCAAAATTTTGCTATCAAGACCAGAAAATTTGCTTTATAAAATGCTGGGGTTTGAACGAGTGCCACAGTTTCAGGGAGTTTCAGGTGAGGAGTCCACAGCCCCATCAGTGCCAAGCCTTCCCTTCTTCTGAGGACTTCTTCCCTCCCTTTTCCCCCTTTCACATTTTAGAGAAGTAGCAGAGGAAGCTGGAGCCAGTGCTACTGTTGCCATCACTGCTCCTGGAATTTCCTTGGCAAGTATGGTTTTTCTCCTGATTTTGTCCCTGCTGACTTCATCCTTTCATCCCCTCTCCTACTTCTGGAGGTCTTGGTGGGCTCCATCCTCCAAAACCTCAACTGGCCTTTCAGGAAATCTAACACTTCTTCCTGTAAGTCCTCAGTTGAAACCTTGTGGCTGTTGCCCCTTTCAGTGACACCAGAAACTTCAATTTATATCACTTCAACTTATTTCTGACTCCCATAATTAGTTTATCTTGCATTGATAACCACCCATTCTGAATCATGGATCTATTGCTGTGACATTCAGTGTATTAAGCTACCCTCTGATCCCCAAGGAGTCTCCTGACTTTCCTTAGTATTTGGGTTGGAACTCTATCCTGGTGCAGTTTTCATCAGATTTGGACCAGAGGGTGTTGGACACTGGAACAGACTCCCCAGGGAATGGTTACAGCCCCAAGGCTAATGGAATTCAAGGTTTGGACAAGACTCTCAGGCATATGGTGGGATGTCTTGTGCAGGGCCATGAGTCAGACTCATGATCCTTGTGAGCCCCTTCCAGCTCAGGATGTTCCTGGATTTGTTGGAGTCAGTCATGGTTATGGACAGGACACCTCAGGGTGGGTCCCTTTCTCTGCTCTCTGGTATTTTGCTGTTTCCTGGCTATCTCCAAGAAATTTGCTCTGCACTAATCTTTTTTTATCAATTGCAGCAGCTTGCTGGGTTTTCTTCTTAATCTTCCAGCTGTCTTTGATCAGCCATGCAAAACACTAAGGTGTTTTTATTTTCTCCTGATTTTTGCTTTTCTCTTGAATAAAAAGTTCAGCTATGCTTCCTTAGGAGGCTTTCTTGACACAGTATCACCTTCTTTCCTATTTTATGGACAACATTTTGCCTTTTAATTTCACCAAGGTGAGACCTTGGTCGGACAGGGCCAGGTGATTTCTGCATTTGGATCCAGTGGGACTCTTCTACCAAAACCAGATCATAACATCACACAGCAACAAAAAAAAAAAAAAAAAAGCAATTCACTTCCTGGGTCCATCATCCTGGGGATTTAGACAATGCTGTCAGCAAGGTGGATATTTTTCCTGCCCTGCTTTACCTCCTCAGAGCTCTGGGAACAGCACATGGCAGAATAAGCTGATCTTTATGAGAATTTGCTGGTTGGTTTATTAACTCTTTGGCAGCCTTCATCTGCCCAAAATGACACTGTAACTTCGAAGGGCATAAAGGAAAACAGAAGAGAGAAAGAAAAGTCTTTGTTGAATCTAATTAGTTGAATCTAATCAAGGGCTACAAACACAACCATGCTCAAATTATAACTGCGTCATTATTTCGTGACTGTAGGGCAGAGCTAAAGAAAGAATATCCTGAATGAACACACCCTGGACTGGTTTGGATTTCTTTCCCATTGCAATTTAATTCTGCTTTTTCTGACCCTAGCTCCTGGGGCTTGGGATGAGTCCAACATCTCTATAATGGTGTTTCTCCACCTGCAGCTTCCACTTCAGCCTGGTTCTTTACTTGAAATTGCTTATTTTTCAGAATTGCAGGAAAATCATGGAATCTCGATGGTTTGGCTTGGAAGGGACCATAAGGATCATCTCATTCCAATTCCCCCACCATGGTCAGGGGTGCCACCCACTAGATCAAGTTGCTTAGGGAAGACCCCAAAATCCAAAGACCCCCTACAGGACCAGCCCCCACTGTGGAAGAATGGGCACCCCTGCTCCCTTCAGTGCCCTCCTTTGCTTCATCCTTCTGCTATCCTGACCACTTGGATCCTACTGCACCTTGCACAGCCTCCCCTGTCACTAAACCCCACTTTGTGCCTCTGGACAAAAGGTGCAGCACAAGGATCAGTAGAGCTATAATTGAAGTCTTCTAATTCATTTAGGCCAGTGTCTAGGTTTTAGGACTGGGTAAATCACACAGAGAATACACTGATCCATGAGTATAATTTTTGGATACATAGAAAAACCTTCCTTATGATGAGGAGAGTCAGCCATTGGAGTGAGCTAGCCGAGGAGGTTGAGCAGTCTCCATCCTTGGAAGTTTTTGAGACTGACTGCATAAAGGTCTGAGTTGGGCTCAGAGGACGGATTAGAGACCTCTTGATGAGCCTTTCAACCAAGTGGACTTGTTTTTATCAGTTAATGTGTTGGACTTGATGATCTTAGAGGTATTTTCCAACCCAAAAGTTTCTATTATTCTATAATTTTGCAGACCATGTGGCCACCTACAGTTGATGTGCCCTGTGACACCTTCAGCTCGGTCCCTAAATGTGGTGGAGCCCAGCATAGCAAGTGCATGAACTTGTACCCTGGTGCCAGCTGGGAATTTCCCTGGGCATCTGGGCCTAGAGATCAGGGTTCCCACATGACGGTGGCCATCCCATCACTCCTCATTCACAGCTGTCTAAGGCAAGGACAGGGCTGCAAGGTAGAACAGACAGAAATCAAGGGGTTGTCACATCCCAGGGCTGAAGGTAGTCCTTAAGATGTGTTGGCACGGTATGGAAAACATGGACTGGATGAGCATAGCCTCAAAAATCATGTCAGCATAGCATCCATAGCATCTCTCTGGGATTTGGGTACAGCCGCACGAGGGAAGGAAACGAGGCCTGGGAGAACTCTTACCCTCTTGAGTCAAACTTCTAGTATCTTGGAGCAAAAGAGAATCCCAGGATGTTTTGGGTTGGAAGGGACCTTAAGACCACCTTGTTCCACACCTTCCACTAGACCAGGTTGCTCCAGGGAATGTGTGATGGGAATGCATGACATTATGCATACAGGCTGTCTTCCCTCCCTCAGCAGGAGCATGGCCCTGGGACACTCGGGCCTCCAGGGATCGCTCCCACATTGCTGAAAGTGCCAAAGCTCAGCACGAGCAGCAAAAAGAGCCACAAACCCTTCAGTCAGAGAGGACCCTGCTGATAAGAACAGACCCTGTCTGGGGCTGGGGTGCACTGGAGGAGGGCGTAGGGTATCATGGGCTGAAGAGGAGCCAGCAGTGCTGTGCCTTTTGTGAGCAAAGCACACATCAGGCTTGCAGGAAGACATGCGAAGTTATCCATCTGCTCCACACAGCTCCAGGAAGACCTCGGCTGGATATTGAATCCAGCTTTTGGCACCACACTTGAGAAAAGATGTGGAGTCCTTGGAGAGGATCCAGAGGGCAAGAACAAAGAGGAACAGAGCTCTAGAAAACATGACCTGTGAGGAGACACTGAGAAATTTGGGGTTGTTTAGTCTAGAGAGGAGAAAACGGAGGGAAAATATGATAACAGCCTTCAAGTATTTTGGATTTCCCCACTGGATGGGAGATAGGAAGCAGTTCCTCTGTGTCTGCTGGGGCCAGCAGATAAAGTGATTAGGTTAAGGCTAAGGGTGACCAAGGTCAGACTTCGGGAAACATTTTCCAAGGGCGAGAACCAGGATTCCTGGTGTGGGAGGAGATGGAAACTCCATCACTGGAGGTTTTCAAGAACAAGTTATTTAGCCATGTGTCTGGACAGACTGGTGGATGGGAGGACTGGCAGGGATTAGACCTCTTGGAATCTCTCTGGCCAACCCTGTCCCATGTGAATTCCTCCTAGCTTTGTCCATGTGGGCTTCTAAAAGTGCCAGAGAATCATCTGCTGGAAATCACATCAACAGCTTCTCCCACTTCTCACAGAAGTGCTACCCCAGCAGCTCTGAAGAAGGAGTGAGGACAGGGCTCCAAAAAGCACCAATCCTTGGGCCACCTGCAGTCAACATCTCCAGGCAGGAATGCTGAGGCTTGCAGGGAAGCTGGACGCTGCCACTGCACAGCCGGGTGTTGGAGGAAAACAGTGGTGTCGGGGGCGGGAGGTGCTGTGGGTGGTTTCATTGTAGTTGTTTCTGTAATTTATGGCTGGTGAGCCTGGAGTCTGGGAGGAGTGTTCCTTTTTATGCTCTTTTGAATAAATCCAAATAAATAAATTCAGGGAGAATCTCTTAGGCAACCAGGGCCCGGCCAGCATATAGCTGTTAAGATTAATATCTGCCTCTTGGACTGCGCCAGCGGACCAGAGAGGGAGCTGGCAGGGATCTCAAAGCACTCTGTAGAATGTGTTGGAAAGTCTGGCGAGTTATATGGTGCTCTGGTGGGAACTGAGGCGTTGGGCAAAACTGGTCCCACTGGAGGGTGAAATGAGGGACGTTCCAGAGTGTTTACCTTGAGTAAAAGCTATAAGCATTTTTAAAAGGAGAGGACATCCCAGCTGGGAAAGTCACACTGCTTTGCTCAGCCCTTGAAATGCCACCATTCTGTGGGGTGAGGGGATGTCATCCCCCTCTATCCCTTTGGATGTGCTGAGAAAGGGAGCAAGAGAGAAACCAGGCAGTCCCAGTCTCATTGCATCCCCACCATGGTTTTAGCAGATGGAGGAGGACACCAAGGGTTGAACAGAACAGCCAAAAGACCAAATTCTTTTGGAGGGGAACAGGGTGCTGCCAGTAAAATGTCACCGCCCAGCTGAAGCAGTGACAGAATAATGGATAAGGGTGAGCCCCGAGGAAATTTTGGATCCTGAATGGTCTCAGACACTGTGTTCAATAATTTTATGACATGGGTGTTCAGGGGAGTTTCTCCCGGAAACATTTGTTTTATAAATGGCTCATTTTCTAATTACATTCTGCAGGGTTGAGCAGCAACAAGAAAAAGGAAGGGGAAAAAAAGAAATAAAGGGAGGGCCACAAGTCCTGCCAAAGCTGACTTGACGCACGCTTGCTGCAGCTTTCACTTTGATGTGAATAAGAAACATCCCCCAAAAGCAAGCGATAGCCCTGGAGGGAGATCTCCCCCACAGGGAGCCCTGCACCTGTGGGACCAGGAGCAGTGTGGTGGCCGAGATGGCTTTAACAGGGAGTGCCCATGGTAGGGGGTCCTCACTGCAGGCGGTCACGGCTGTGCTCCACAGGCTTCCCAGCGGGCCTGGTTCCCTCCCACACAAACCATCTCTGTGGTCTCCTTGCTCTTGATTGAAGAGGGCATTTGCAAATGAATCCCATTGTGGGGCGGTAAAGGAAGAGTTAACCACTTCCTTCCAAAAAAACCAAGGAAAAGGCCACTGTTTCCTGACATGGGGCAAGATGAGCCGAGCCGAACAGCAGGAGATGGTGGGGTGACCCTTGCCTGTCGCCTTCAAAGGAGCAGGTAGAGGTTAGAGCAGTGCTGGTCCCTACCACCTCCTTCCAGCCCTTAACAGAGGAGTTTTTGGCTCGGTGCTGTGAGGCCAGGTACCCTGCAAAGTCAGGAAGGAGCAGCTTTAAAGGATGGGGGAAAGAAGGGAGGTGAAGGACACGGCCCGTCTTCCCGCTGGAAGGGAATCTGGTGGCCACATGTATCCACGTCCTCTGGCTTGATGATGATGATGAAAGATGTCATGCTAGGAAACTCTGGAGATCAGAGGCACGCGGACCACATACCGGCATTTCAACACGAGAACACAGCTCCCAGCGCCTGCCCAACCTCGGAATTTGCACCTTGTAACACTAGGAATGGACATCTGTAGACGAAAGGAAACCCCTGGTGTACACACGGGTTTTATGGAGCAAAAGGGGGGCTCTTTCATCCTTCCAACATTGTCCTGCTGCCAGCTCTTCCCTGTTGGAAGAGAAATCCAAGTTTTAGCAGCACTGGTGTGTGTGTGTGTGTTTGTGTGTGTGCCTACGTGCATGGGTGCACGCGTGTGTTATTCTGGGATTAGGAATCTTTTCCAGGCTCAACAACAAAGGGTGGCACATGGCAGCTATTGTCCTTGCTCAGCCAGGGTGAAGTCGGGGGAGGTCACAGATGTCCTGACCATATTTAGCTCTCAGAACAGGATTCATTTAGTTTAGCTGAATTTTTTCGTCTTTTCTTCTTTTTTTTTCTCTCTAAGGAAGAAATTGCTGGCTGGCTGTTCCCTTGCATGTCACAAGTTTCAGGACCAGTATTTCAGGACTAGTAAAGCTGTTGCTCAACCTGGAGAAAGTCTCAAGAAATGGCTGTTTCTCAGGGGAAGGGCAAGACCCTGGTGCTCACCAGAGCCAGTCTGTTTCACTGGTCACCTTTGATAATGACGGAGCTGTTTCATACAAAATCAGGAATTTTGGCTGGGCCCTTTCTGAGCAAGCACTGCCATCTTCTCCTGACCCTTCATTCATGTGGGGGGACAGCATTCTCCAGAGCAATTCCTTCTACCAGCTGTTTGCAAGCCTGCTCCCTTAATGAAAATAAGAGGGAGGAAAAAAATCCCGAACCCAGTGACCCTCCTTCTCCTTGCCAGATGAGCTGTTCCTCAGAAACACCTGTCTGGTAAATTAGAGTGGGAATTGTAAACGCCAAGTGCAGCATATTTTCCTTCGCCACCAATATATTGAAGTTGCATATGGTGCCCTGGGGGAAAGGGGATTGTTTCAAGTCAGATTTTCAAATCGTGAGCAAATCCTTGGGAGAGAGGTTCACTGATTTACAGTGGAGCTCGAGAACATATCACCAGCCCATGCTTCCAGTGAGGAAAATGCAGAGCAGGAGCTGGAGGGTGTTCACCAGGACCAGGACCAGGACCAGGACCAGGACCACCTTTCTGGCCAGGTCAGTGCAGAGGAGGATGGTACCAAACAAACAGAGGCTGGAATTAGAACCACAGTGATTTCCAGCTCAAACACATGTGAATTTTAATAATTATAAATTAAAAACCAGGAGGGGTCCCCTCTGCATTCAGATGTTTGGGTTTAAGGCCAGGGAATGGCTTTAGCCACATGTAAATTGCCAGCCCTGGTGGGAAGGGAAAAGAAGTAGCAGAGAAACCAAGGGATGGTTTAATGTCCCCTGTTTTGTCCCCTTTTTCCTGTCCCCAGAAGTGATGAGTCTGACCAACCCCACCATCCCAGAGATGGGAATTCCCATGTAGGAGCCATGCAGGAACCCTTAACACACACACACATAAAGGCAAAGTGACTGAGGCTTTTGGATCATTCCTGAATGAATGTTAATGCAAATAAAAAGCATTTAGGTAAGTGTTTTGTCGTTGGGTCCCTTCCTGGCTGGAGTAAGTGATTGTTCCAGATTTATGCACTATGTGTTGTTTTTCTTGGCACTTTGTGTAGCGCCGTGGTCTCCGAAGGCTTGCAATTTTAGGGATACTTTTTTGATATTTAAAGAGAACCTTTTGGCTGAATTCCACACACTGCCTACAGTCACAGATGCTAAAACTTCTTTCCAGTGACTGCCACTAATCAGGCAACACCTTTGTGCTTAACATCTTGCCCTCAAGTTGACCCAGAGACCAATGGATCCCCATTCCTGCACACTGAGCTTGTGGCTTCCCCAAAAAGTGGTGTGTAGATAAGTACAGTAAAGCTGGAGCAGCTGGAAAGCTGCTGCCTCTAACAGGTACTGGCTGAAGGAATTCAATAAAAAAATAATAATTTTTCAATAAAAAAAAATTGATATAGGTTATTCAGTGAAAAAGAGAGCAAGTACTTATATATGTATTTATATATATAAAACGAGAAAATGAATTTTTTTCTGAGTATGAGGCATTGGCAGGGTTCACTGGAGGGGAACAATTGAAAGGCAACATGGAATTGTAGAATCATAGAATCATCCAAGTTGGAAAAGCCCTCTAAGGTCCTTAAGTCCAACCATTAACCCAGAATGGCCAAGCCCACCACTGAACCACGTCCCTAAGTAATGATACAATAATAATAACATAACATAATATAATCTATTGGAAAGTATTATAATAATGCATAATAACATCATAGAGAATAATATGTACAGTGTAATAAAGGTAGAGATGAATCAAGGGAAGGACAGGTATTTGCAGTTATCACGAAAAATGGTGTAACAGATTATTTTTTAAATTTTAGTTTGTTAAAAGAAATCTGTGTGTCAAATTCAGGCATTTATGTCCCTATCAAGGCCTCCAAGGAGAAGGAGCAAACACGGATGCTGCTCCCACCTATCCCTGCTCCCAGGGCCAGGCCACTCTGCTCCATCCACTCATTACCAACCCCGCTAATTTTATTCCTGATTATTTATGTTTTTCACGAGCAGCCATTAAATGTTCATTTGTTAAAGGCTTAACACATTCCATTACACCACAAAATTTATATTTGTAACAAAACGATGTCTCAGAGTGATTCAGAATTAAATTAATGTGACACGGACTATTTATCAATATGGCAGCTGGGCTGCTCGGGAACGAGGGATGATTTAGTGGCCTGGATGTGTGCAAACCTATGGGCTCTGCCCTGGTATTTCTCTCATACTGCAGAGAAACTGATAAAATAATCCTCCAAAGTACCTCGACATATGGTTTAGATCATCAAAGAGAAAAATACTTGTAAAAGCACAAAGAAGGAAACCAATAAACATGTACATCTTACCAGTTAACTCCCTCTGTAGGAAATGTAAACCATGAAGGATGGTGGGGTTTGAGTCAAATTCTGTCATTTGTGTATTTTTTTAATTACAGTAACATGCTGGCTTAAATTACAGCGTGTCCATGCAGACAATGGCAGTGCAGGGAGGAGGCAGGAGCTGGTGCAGATCAGCAGCTGATTTACACCAGCAAATGATTGAGCCCATTCCAGCTGCAGCCCCTCCAAACCTGGAATAGAATGGTTTGGGTTGGGAGGCACTTTTTGAGGTCATCTGGTCCAAACCTGCGTGGGTTTGTCATTCTCCCAGGCCTCACTGGGTTGTTTTTACTAAAAGAAGAAGTTCATGCTACAGTGCAAAGTTTTGCAGTCTTTTTATAGTTTTAAATAAGCACAGTTTCCTGGTATGTAAGGTTTAATGTTTCTTTTTAGAGAGGAGCAAGGCTAAAATCAACCTGTGTAGTGGCAGATTTGCAGCAACACTTGTCATGCATTTTATCAGCCTCCTATTTTTCAAAAGAAATTGGAAATCTTGATATACTTGTGATTTTCTCTACCACGTACCAGACTTTAGGTAGTGGTATAGACTAAGCATACCATGATTATTTTTTAAAAATAGATCCATTTTTGCTGCACAGCATTAAGTCAGCAACCTATTTTCACGGGTGCAATGAAGTAAAAAAAAAACTCTCCTTGCATTTATTTGCATATTCCAGCACCAAGTTAAAGCAGAGAATTAAGTGAATCACATCAAGACACCTCATGGTGATGTGTATTACGCCACACCTGAATGAAGATTATCCTGAATTTTCCAAAATAGACTGGATGATTGCCAAACATTTACCAAATTTTAAGTGTCAGACAATGTTCATAGTAGAGATGAATTCAGGAACACATAAATCTTCCCTCTGGTGGAATTCTCTTTATTCTCCCATATCTTTTTAGCCACATGGAAATTATTCTCACTTTTGAATTTCAGTGTGTTGAAAGATCTGTTTTGCCATGATGTGTTTCAAATACTTTTTACTCTTTTGAAGGAGTATCTAATATTCTTCATGGGTAAATTCCCAAAGATTTTCTCTGGATTCTTTTATATTTTGTCATGTCAAACTTTGTGGTTATAGCAGAGCAGGAGTTATTTATGGCTTCCCTGAACACACTCCATTTCCTAGAAGACAATGTCTGTCACCTGCAGCAAGCAGGGAAATTTATGGAGTGCATCCCAAGCTCCATTTGTGATGATGTCACTCCCTCTAAATGGAATGACTCCTCCACTTATTGTCAATATTTCAAATGGGAAGTACCAAGCTCAACCTTAAATGGATTCCACTTGGATTTCTTTCCCATCGATCATGTAGATAAGCTCCATCATTTTGTTATCCCACAGTCTCAGTCTTCTGGAATAAAGAAATGGGATTTCTTCCAGCTCCATTCTGCACATTTCAGTCTGAGCTCAGCCATGAAATCCTCCTTTGTACCCCTCTGTTGGTCCCCAAATTCCAGCACAGATCCAGGATGTGAGCCCAGACCTCACAGGGACCCCACCACACGTTTTAGCCTGGAGCAAAGGAGGCTCAGGGGGGACCTTCTGGTTCTCCACAACTCCCTGACAGGAGGGGGTAGCTGGGGGATGGTCAGGCTCTTCTCCCAGGGGACAAGGGACAGGACAAGAGGAAATGGCCTCAAGTTGTACCAGGGAAAGTTTAGGTTGGATATCAGGAAAAAAATGGTCATGGAAAAGGTTGTAAAAGATTAAAACAGCCAGGGCAGTGTTGGAGGCACCATCCCTGGAAGCGTTCAAAACACATGTGGATGTGGCACTTGAGGACATGGTTTAATTGTGAACGTGGGGGTGGTGCTGCACTGATGGCTGGACTTGATTATCTTAAAGGTCTTTTCCAGCCTTAATAATTCTATGATTCTGTCTCTTGTCTGCTCATTTTCAGCAGGTTTAATTGTATCTGGTAACTAAAGAAGCTGATTTTAGAAGAGCTTTGTCTTTGATTTTTAATATCATGGAGTCCCAGAATGGTTTGTGTTGGAAAGGACCTTGAATCCCATCTCACTCCACCCCTGCCATGGCAGGGACACCTTCCACTATCCCAGGCTGCTCCAAGCCCCATCCAGCCTGGCCTTGGACACTTCCAGGGATCCAGGGGCAGCCACAGCTTCTCTGGGCACCCTGTGCCAAGGCCTCCCCACCCTTACAGGGAAGAATATGTAACCTGCTGGTCTCTGGAGGAGATGGGAAACTACTAGGCAATGAAAGGAAATATGGCTGAAAAAAGGTTTTAAGCAGGACCATAAAGATTTGCTATCAAATCTACTGAAAAACACAGCTTTTACTTACCCAGAATAACATTTAGAGACCCCAAACTGAGGCATAGAGAGGAGTTTGGCAGCACAGTTTCTACGCTTACTGATTTCACACCAAAATGAGGAAAATCCATCAGCAGCTGGAAATCCTCCTGACCTGAGGATTTCACCTACAATTAGAGAAAGCCGACAACTGTGTTAACCATCTGCTATTTCTTTTCTGAGGACGATCAAACACTCGAGAAAAAGGCTCCTTTTGTGAAGTGTTGTCGGGGGAACAAGTGCATGACGTGGGTCCAGATTTATTTAGGAAAGCAAATAAACCGCTCATCTTGCAAAGGGAATTAGCTGGAAACTCCCGAGGACAGAAATCCTGTGTGAAGTCAGCTGCAAGCCCCTTTTCAGGGAGTTCATGGCCTCGGTGTGTTGCTGTTGTGTTTTTCTTCAGCACACACCTGATGGGACCAAAGTCATTCAAACGCTCTGCAGTTGCTTGTTCTCCAGCCAGGATGGGCACCTTGAAGTCTTAAAATCCTCAGTCCCTTCTCGTGTTTTAATTTTTGCTTTCTGCTCTTATCTCAGGGCAACTTCCTTTAGTAATGTATTTTTCTGAACAAAATTCATGTAGCATTCCACAGCTGCCAGTGCTTGACCACAGTGCTGTTAGAAAACTGGTGAGCACTTGCTGGAAGAAAAAGAGGAGTATATGTTGGGGGTTTTTTTACCCAAACGCCAGATTTTTAATAAATTCTTTCTTCTTTTTCTTTTTTTTTTTTTAATTGAAGATATTTCTTTATTGTCCTCTCCTCCCAGCTGCCCTCACCTGCCTGATGCTCTGGGCAACCCCAGCTCCCAACAATGCAGTTGGGCAGCTTTTGTGTTCTCAGTCTGCTGTGGTCCCTGTGATGGTGTCTGAAGTCATTCTGGCTCATTTTTTTCCATGAAATTAGGCCTTTGGGTTGGGGTTTCTTCCATTTCAGGTCCCTTTTGTGAAGACACTGAGCACCTTCTCTGGGTCAGGGATAGAGGGTGGGTGTTCTGCCCTCAGATTTGGGAAGAGATGGATTTTCTGCTAACGGGAGCTTTTAAAGATTTGCCTGGAAATCCTGCAAGCATCACGAGCTTCCATATCCAACCAAAAGCCAGGAGTTTCTGCCATGCAGGCTGGTGCCATCTCCAGCCATCAGGAATTGCTTGAGCAGTAGGTATCTCTCTTTCTACCACTGCTCCAACTCAGGTTGCCTTCATGGGACGTCACATCTCCTCAAAGAAGGTTCCTTACCACACAAACACTTCCCACTGTGGGCAACAGGAGAGTGGGTGGGGTGCTGGACTGGGGGAAGCCATGGGCAGGTGGCCAAGGGACACCCCATGTCACCCCAGCTGTGTCCACACCACGTGGAGGTGAGTCTGGGTGTGTGTCTGGCCAAGCCAGAGGAGCACAGATGAAACCTCTTTCCAATACATAATAAAAGGAGAGTGAAGCCAGCTGGAATATCCTGTACATTAAGTGTGATGACTAACTGTAGCAGATGTTGGTGCATTTGTTAAAGTTTCCACCAGAGAAGGAGGGACTGGAATATGAGCATTTGAAAATCAAAGGTAGCCCATGAGGGAGAAGAAACGAGAGATGAAAGAGGAGCAGAGCTGAAGGGAGGGGCAGAAAGATGATGGGGGAAATTGTGGTGTGGGGTGAGGGGCCAGGGGGAGTGTGTAGGCCAGGGGCTGTGTGTAGGGTCCTTCCCAAGGAGGGAAGGGCTGTGGAGCTTCCTGCAGCAGGAGGATAAATGGCTGCATTCCCAAGGGTGGAAGAGATGGAAAATCAGACACACGGCTCTGGGCAGACGTGGAAAGCAGTGCTGGGGAGCTGTGGAGGCATCACCCACCCTGAGCCACCACCAGGGGAACTCTGAGGTCCCTCATCACGCCTGGATCCCAGTTGTGCTGCACCAGGATGCCACGAACCAAGAACCTCCCTGGCAAGGAATCTCCTTTGCCTGCTGTGGAATTTCAGGTCTTCCTCCTTGACAGGGATATTCATCTTGGTGGAGGTGCATTATTCCCAAGCGTGAGCCCCAAAGTCACATCTTGTTTACAGGAGAAGGGTAAAAGTAATTTAGTTCTTTTTATCACTGTGTAAAGGTCATTAATGTCCTTTCTTGTCAGTACAGTCAGTTTTCTGAGGACAGTCCATCCTGGAAAGCTGATACAACTTCTCAAAACACAACATGAGTTTTCCTGACTGTTCTCTCATTCTGACAAAGAAAGAAAAGTGGGTTGTAGAGTTGCTCAAAAAAACTGTTTTTAAAAAGGGTTAGAAGACATATTGTTTTTGTGACTTAAAATAGACCTACATGGTGCTGTTTTATCTGTTTTGATATTTCCCCAACAGTGTCACAGAATCGATATTCTGCTTTCAGAAAAAAATTAGGTCTTATGGAAAACTCAGTTTTCAGTGAGCAAAATTAGCCATGCAAAAAAAATCACAGTTTTCAGGAGAGGTTTGCAAACTCTTTATTTCTTCAAATTCTGTAAGTAATTTTTTTAAATCCTCTAAGTGATTTTTAAAAATGATGAAAAGCACAACCTGTTCTTGACTTCCCCCTTCCCTTAAACCAGTCAAATACTTTGCAAGCATAGGTGTGTTGGACATCATTTCAGCAAAATTTTAAGAGAAATCCTATCCCCCAAGGAAAGGCTAATGCAAATGGAGTAGGAAGCACCCCAAAATAATTTATTAATATGGCTGCACACCTATCCAAACTGATCTTTCCCCCCTTTAATGTTAAAATAATTACAACATGATGTATGAAGCAATTTCCCTCAATAATTAGTAATTGCCTGTTGCGGGTCTGATATAAGAGTTTGTCAGGTTTATTCAGCCAAGTGTTCCCCTCCACACAGGGCAGCACAACTCAGAGTTTAAATTCCTTATACACAAAATTATAAATGACAATGAGTAGAGAATGCATGTAACTGATCTATGTGCTCCTGAAAAAAAAGACCTTCTGGTTATTCCACAAAAAATAGATTTGTCTGTGATACATGACACTGCTAGTGCTTATATATGAGTAGTTTCAGCAATACCAAAAAAAACCCAAATCTCTCGATTTAATTTTTTTTTTAATTTATTTTTTTTTTTTAGAAACTAACCAGATCCAGCAGTTTCAGTTCTCATGTCACAGTTACCAAAGTTAAAAGGCACGGCTCTGGTTGAGACAAGTTCTTCTCTTAGCCCAGTGCACTGCACTAATAGAATAATTTTCACATGGAATATAATGCAATAATGCCTTGGCCTTCCCTTGGCAAATGAGATGAACATCAGGGGAGGAAAAAAGAAGGCACCAAGGTTCAGCTTGGAAAAATGGAATTTCTGGAAGAAAGATTAAAATAAATGAAATATCACTGGCTTGGCGAGCAGCAACTGGGGGAGAATGAAACAAATATTGGAATGACATAAATCCTGAGGAATTACAGTGTTATAAGGAAGGGCTGAAAGTGAAGAAGGTAAAATTTTAGCTGTCTAGCCACAGAAGTTTCTGGTGCAGATATCCATTAGCGAAGTGGTCTTGCAAGGAAATGGTGAAGGATATATAATGTATGACATTTATAACCAGACTAAACAAAAACTGCACAGTCCTTCCTTCACAGACAAGTGGCCCACAAATCCACCTCTGCATCCCATGGATCCCATGCACTGCATGAGCAGCCACATTCCACAGGAAGCACAACATGGAGTGGGGTCTTTTTATTTTGAACCCCAGCCCAGCCAAACCTGGGCTTTAAATGATGCTGGACTCTGATTAGAGTGGTTTGAGCTTGAACTTCAGTCAGAACCAGTGCTGAAGCTAAACATCCCCTGGCTCAACTCCCTGGTCCCAAGCCAGGCTTTGGCAAGAGGTCAATAATAGAACAGGGGTGATTCAACCCCTTCTTGGGACTTCTTGCACCAAAGAATGATGATGTGTTGGGATGGCCTTGGGTTTAGGCTATGCTTGAAAACCCTGTAAGTCTTGGCATTTAGGAAAGTCTTCCTCTCTCTGGCAAAGATTTAGGTTCTGCTAAGTTTAGGGTCTCATTAGACCCCACCACTACCAGAGCTGAGCGTGCTCCGAGAACACAGCACTCAGGTGACCTTCCTTTCCCCACTTTCTAGTGGGGTCAGAAGGTCACTGGTGTGACACCACTTGCTCTGTGAGGGTCAAGGTGGGACATTTCCCCTGCAGCAGAAGGTTAGAAATCTCCTTAATTCAAATTAATCCTTGTTTCTTCCACTGTCCAAGGCCTGGAGAAGGTTTTATCCAAGGAGACCAACAGAACTGTGATGTGCTCCTCATTGAACACTGAAGAGGTCAGTTGGGAGAGGTTTCTGCAGGGATAACCCAGCTCTCAGTCCTACATCCATGGTGCTGGTGGTCTTCTACAAGTTTGCTCCTTGTTAAACGTCCTGGAAGAGCTTTTATTGTACCTCAAGGCCTAAAGTTTCTTTTTGTCCAGAATTTGGAAGTAACTCTCTCCATTTTATCCTGCTTCTTGGAGGTTTTCTTTACTTTAGAAACCAGAGACACGCTTGCAGAGCAGGATGAAGCTCTTGGGAGCTATTTTTCTCTTCATTTTTTCTGGCCTGTAGGAAGCAAGCTTGGCAAAAAGCTGAAGGGCAATGTGCATGGTGTGGCCATTTGGGAGAGGGATGCAAGTATGCAACCAGCTGGAATGGCTCATCTGGGACTGTCTGGATGCCAGGACAGTGTCATCTTGTGGTCATTGTGCCAGGCCAGTGACCAAGACTGAGAAGGTGGAAAGGACAGAATTATAAAACTGTTAAGGTCAGAAAAGAGCTCTGAGACAGAGTCCATCAAGTCTAGCACTACCAAACCCACCACTAAACAGGCAAAGCTTCATCATTAACAGCAGCTTCATCTCCTTTCTCCTTTGTCAAAGACTTTTCCATGAGGGAGAAAAACTCTGTCACTCTGATAACCAAACCAGATAAACACCCAGCAGTACAGCAAGCTGACCTTCAGATTGTTCATGGCTAAAGTGAGATTTCAGCTTCCAAAATCATCTCTGGACACAAAGTGGAGGAGAATCCAGCTCTCTGTTGCACTTCAGTGTGCAGCAAGAGAAGCCTCACACATCTCCCACACATGTCTCCTGAAAGCCAGGGGAGACAATGGGGCCCAGCTATTGTCTTGCAGTTGCTCGGGAGTTTTTTTCCAGCCAAAAAAGAATTGCATTTTGTATGGTGACTCCTCTGCATCCCAAGGGGCAGCAGTGGGAGAAATGTTCTCATTCCTGGGATACTATTGTACTGAGGATCCCTCTGCAGCCTGTGCTCATAAGCTGGTGGGACATGTCTCCATGATGCTGGCAATTCCACCTCCTCTAAGAGTGGATGGGAAAAGATCTGTCCCGCTCCTCTCCACAGGAGTATTGTTAAATAAGAGTTAAATACAGAGCCAGGCTTATTGACCTCTGGAGGAAACATTGACAGAGCTTTCAGACATCAGATATATTTCACATTCCCTCAGTGCAATGGGATCCTCAAACAACATCTCTTAGAGCTGGTGGGGACAGCAGAGAGGTGTGATTTGGTCAAATCCAGTTTCCATGTTCAGGAAAGATCCTCATGGGCTGACTGTTACAAACACAGTGTGTTTGTATAGAGAAAAAGTGTTCGCATTAATGTAGGAGGAATCTAAAATAAAATGCCAGTGGAAATTCTGTTGTTGGTCAGCCACGCAAGCTGGAACTGGTGAGTTTGTCTTGCCTCTTGTTCCTACTCCAAAATGTCCTTTTTCGGGATCTCTTGCTACCACTTTAGCAGTGGTCACCAGTGCTGTGGCTGGTGGCACAAAACATAATCCCCCACCCAAGCTGGTCACTTCCCCAAAAGCCACTCTCCTGGAAACCCCACACGTGGTCACTGAATCCATCATCCAGGATGGGAAGTCCAAGGAAGAAAACCGTATGCCCCTGCAGACACTGCCCAGGAGAGATTCAGTCTGGGCCTATGGTGTTCTCATAAACATGAGAAACAGATCATCCTAAAATTCATGGTTTTCTGGCAATATGATCTAGCCTCACTGAGCTGAGTCAGCCTAAAAGTGAATATTGGGATCAGGGTAATTCTGGTCCCAGGCAGAAGCCTCTGCTCTCAGGATCCCCAGGGGACTTGTTTAATGGGTGACCACTTTGTTGCTTAAAGGTTTCCTTCAGCATGACAGAGAACTGCCAAGAATTAATGCCAGAGTTTGTCAGAGATGACTCGTGGCCAACTGTCGCCATCTCTGTTACTGCTGTTGTTGGGATGATGGCAGAATCCCAAAAAATCTGTCCTGCTCCTCTGGGGAGCCCAGGGCAGAATGGTCAAATCATGACATCCCAGAATGGTTTGGGTTGGAAAGGGACCTTAAAGCCAATCTCATTCCAAAGCCCTGCCATGTGCAGGGACACCTTCCACTATCCCAGGTTGATCCAAGCTCTGTCCAACCTGGCCTTGGACACCTCCAGGGATGGGGTGACAACAAATTCTCCAAAATCATGTTCCCAACACCAAGTCTTTTCTCCCTATCTACAAATTATGCCATGGCTGGTACCACTTTTGCCCCCCACCACAGGGAGAGGGCAGCATCCTGTGACCTGGCATTCCCTGGAGTGCAGAGGTACAGGGAATTTAGCCCTTGGCATGGTTAGAATGACAAACCCTTCCCTGCTTTTATTAAGCATCCGAATTGCTGACATTCCTGTCAAGTGCTAAGTGGGGACCTTTTCAGGATTTGCAGCTGGGTCAAGATGTGCAGCCTTAATGAGTTAATGCAATTTGGTCCTCAGCAAGGAAATTACTTCTCCGTGGGGAGGTCTCTGGTGTGAGGAATGCTTTGGGTTGTTCCTCCAGAAAGAGGGGAATGGATCCAGCTGGGTGGGAGAGCACAGGAAGGGTGTGAGGCAGCTGAAAACCAACCCCCTGTGGCCACAGTGTGCCACCTTCCCAAAGCAAACATGGGGGTCCACCTGATCCTCATGCAGTGGGTGGAGGGAGTTTGGTGAAAAGTGAAACAGGTTGGGGAGGCAGTTCCCAGGTGGCCTTTTGTACTTGTAGCTAAAAAGCACAGTTGTAGCTTGGCCCCCTGTGTTATGGCAGGGTGGCCCTGGAGCATGGTGATGCCACAGGTGCCTCACAGATGGCCACATGAGAGCTCCTGATGCTTTCCATCACTGTTTCTCCAGCCAGAACATTTGCTTTGGGCGCTTTTTTTTTTTTTTTTTTTTTTTAATTTTATTTTTCTTTCTTTCTGTCTTGACAATATAAATACCTTTTAAGAGCAGCACACTTTCCCTTCCTGGTAATCCTTCTTGTAGTAATAGATTCAGCAAGGACTAGAGAGACAGAGGAAGCAGCTCCAAGCTGACTCTCAGGGATACAAAAGGTGATGGCAACTCAGGTGCTGGTGGCAAAGAGGTCTTGGGTGCAGTGATGGGTATCCTGGCCAAAAGATAAACTCATTGCACTGAGTCTCTGAATAGCTGCAACCTGAATAGATGAGAAGGAGGAACGTACCAAATCCCTTTGTTATCCTTGCTTTCTTCCAGGAGATACAGGAGAGCAGCTCTGTTGTCTGCAAAGCCTGAGCTGACATGGGCATCATCTGGGAGATGGGATAAGGGTGAGGAAATTTGGGGCTTTTCCACCACTGTCTGTATTGGGACCTGGAAGAGTAGAGCTTAACAGGAGAGTTTTAAAAGGCTCTAAACCCCAGGATTTATTCTGGAACAGCAATAAAACCCACTGGAGTCTATGTTATAGAGGCAGCTAATACACACCTCGGGTGGTGAGACGCAGTCAGGCCATTGCTGTGTGGATTAATGTCCCCATAAAACACTTCCTGTGGTGTGACATTGTTGTGAGGAGAATGGAGCAATAACTCTGCCCCAGCCCCAGCTCTGTGCCTGCACATGGATCCCCATCATGGGGCTGGAGGCTCTCAGGGCTAACACAAAACATTTGTTATGAAGTTGCCCCTGTCCTCCCATTGGAACAGCCCAGCCCCAGGGCCCCTTCCCCGCTGGCTGCTCTTCCATCCCTGCCTGCTGCACCACCAGCATCGCTGGCTCCCGGGTCCCCATCTGGGGCTGCCTGCGTGGCCAGCTCCAGGCAATCCTTCAGCAGCCGGGTATGTCCCTGGACAAGCCCAGGCCATGGCAAACAACAGGTTTGGCAGGGCTGAGGGTGTAAATAAAAGAGCCTGACTCAGCCAGGGCTGCTGAGCAGCCGCCACCGAGAGCCTTGAAAACTGGAAAGTATTATTTCATTTATTAATAGGCATTTCTGTTACACTCCCCACCAGAGTGTGCGTGTCCCTGATGACAGAAGTGCTTACTGGTGCTAATGAGGCAGAACGGAGAGGAAAAAATGGCCCTGTGGGTCGGGGACTGGCTGGGGAGCAGGGAGATGTGAGCTCAACTCCTGGCACTGCCGCCGCCTCCACCGATGACCTTCCCCTGCGGCCTGAGCCGGTGCCTCCAGCACTCCCTGCCAGCTGCAGGATGGGCATGGTCCCCCTTTACCTGTGGGGTTTGGGCTCCATAATTAACGAGGGGGAACAATTCCTGTGGGTTTGCCCATGAGCTGTGTTTTCTGCCCCCTCGCTTGTCTTGTATTTGTGGGACCAAAGTCTTCTCCGTCTTCCTCCTTGAACTTTGCACCTCCTTGAGTTTTGCACCATCACAGAATGGGTTTTTCTGTAAAGGTGAGAAGGCAAAATGCAAAGGAAAGACACATAAATGGGGGGTGGATCAAGGCAGATGCTGTCTCTCAGCCATCCACCCTCTGGATGCTCCCAGCTAACACAGGTTGATTCTAACATGGGCTCACCTCCTGGGTGTTCCCCAGGGATTTGTCTTTTCTTCCCAGGTATTGTTTGATAGATGAGACACCCATAGAAATACCCATCACCCCTTCAGGGCTCCAGACCTGAACTGTGCCCAAGATGTGCCCAGAGCATGCCAAGGAACACTGGCTCATGCACCTGGAAAGCGGGGAGGCAGTAGTTGTTTTCCGGATGGGATCACAGATGCTGGCGAGGGATTTGTGGGTGCTATTTTAGGACCCGATCCCAAGGCAACTTTTAGAATCAATAGAGAGCCCATTAGCAGGCTGGGATGAGATCCTCCACGTTGTTTGGAAAAGCAGTGAGCTGGGCTGTGTTTGTCCCACAACCCCTGCTCAGACAGGGATACACATTTCCTCAGAGAGGGATGCTCCAAGACACCCACTCCAGTCCACCAGGGCTCCATAAGCTCTTTCCACGCTATCCATCTGCACCAGAGCTTCCCTCGGTGGGTGCCAAGTTGGGTTGGAACAGAGAAGCTGGTGCAAGTTGGGACCTTCTCTCCATGGACAAAATCCATGTGCAGTGCCCTGGGGAAGGCTGCAAGTGATGTGTGAAGGGTCTTAAAGAACCACAACGTGGTTCCTTTGTGCTGACCCACCTTGGGGAGCTCCAGAAGCACACAAGAAGATGTGAAGACTCATTCCACGACCACTGGAGATATCCAGAGTCCAGGCTGACAGCAAGCAATGAGACTCATGTATTACATGCTGGTAAAGGCAAATAATGAGCAGGCTGCAGTGAATTTTGACATCTTTAATTTTCTCCCCTTCCTCAGAGTGGCAATGTCTGCTCAGTACATCTTGTGAGCAGAAAGCAGCTGAAGTAGAGCAAAAATAAACTGGAGAGCTGAAACAGGAGAAGAGAGCACAGCTACAGCACAGCTTTGTGTAAAACCTCATTCCTTACTAGTAGTAAATAAAAATAGTTTTGTTTTTTTTTTTCCTCAGTGACTCAGAGTGCAGACATTGCATGGAAAGGGCACTAGAATCAACAGCCAGGGATAAAAAAATAGAGAAATGGAAAAATGATCATCACAGTGCATTTTTCCCATTCCCCTTTCATCTCTTACACCTGTGTTTGACTTCAGCCAACCTTACATAAATCCTTTAAACATCTGTCTAAGTCACTTATGAAATAAGCTGGAATGGCCTCAGCCAGGCTAACAGCTCGTTCTGCTGGATATCTGAGTGTTTAATCCCAAACAGAGCTGTGGGTTTGCCAAGCCAGGTGGGCAGAGGGCTCTTCCCATCAAACCCTGCTCATTCAGAGTGTTCCACACTGTTTGTGCCAGGACTTGTGCAGGCACTGCCTTATGAAAGACCCTATTTATAGCTGTGAACTCCAGACAGAGGCTACGGGAGTCTGCTGGAGCACAGCACCTGACTCTTGTGAAATCACACAGGCTGAACGTAGCTAGCAGGGGATGAGAGCCATGAGGTGGGCAAACAGGAGTCTGGGATAATCTTGGAAAGATGAAATCCTGCCTGAGGGGTAGAGTGTCAGTGGTCACATCCTCTGAGTGGCACGGGTGGGATGGATGTGGTGCCGCAGGAGGTCAGGGCATGCGGTTGTGGCTGAGGTGGGGGTTTTGTGCTGACACAAGGCAGGGTTGTGCTGTTGCTCTTCCACTTCTGTGTTTCAGGAGTGATTATTCCATGGAATCAGAGAATCATGGAGGTTAGGAAAAAACCTCCAAGCTCACAGAGTCCACCTTGTGGACAATCTCCACCTTCTTACTCAGGCCAGAGCACTGAGTTCAAGTTCAGTTTTTCCTTGAACACCTCCAGGGGTGGAGACTCCAACACCTCTCTGGGCAGCCCCTTCCAGTGCTTAACCACCCTTTCCATGAAGAAATTCGTCCACCGTGAGCCTCCCTGGCCCAGCCTGAGGCCGTTCCCTCTCTTCCTGTCCCTGTTCCCTGGGAGCAGAGCCCGACCCCCCCTGAGCCCCCTCCTGTCAGGGAGTTGTGCAGAGCCACAAGGTCCCCCCTGAGCCTCTTTTGCTCCAGGCTGAGCCCTTTCCCAGCTCCCTCAGCCGCTCCTGGTGCTCCAGACCCTTCCCCAGCTCCTTTCCCTTCTCTGGACACACTCCAGCCCCTCAAATGGCATTCTATGATTCTGTAATTTCTAACTTGCAGTGAGGGGCCCAGAACTGACCCCAAGATTTGAGGTTCCTCATCAGTGCCCAGCACAGGGGGACAGGCACCGTCCTGGCCCTGCTGCCATGCTATTCTTGATCCAGGCCAGATGTGATTCAAACCATTCATGTGACCATATCTGAAATCTTCTTTGCGGCCACCAGTTCTGCTGCCTGGAGAAATTAATTGCATCTGCAAAGATGATTCCCTTCCATTCCACATTCCTGGCACGCCACTGAGGGAGTCTCCACAGTGCAAGACAAGGAGTAACAGTTTGGTTTTGTGTTTGGGTCTTGACTGATCTTTAGGGCTCCTTGAGTCGAAACAACTTCTGTTCTGGCATGGAGCTTGATCTGGAACTGGTCTGGCTTCCTGCCTGTGTCTGAGGGTGTCAGAGTCTACCCTGGGACTGATTTTATTTTAAAATACATTGAATTCTGCTGGTGAACAAGGTTAGTCCCTGGTTGGTGGGTGCTGGTGCTGCCCTGCTGGAGACAGTGGGACCACAGGCAGTGTGGGGAGAGAGGCTCCTGGCAATGCCACCCACTTTGGGACCTTGGGAAGTGCCAATCTGCTTCTCAAAATGCCCCTGCACTGCATGGGCTTTATGCAGAATGGTCCTGCTGCTTTGCACAAGCACAGGCCCCCCAAAAGCAGAGACCCTCCTTCAGCTGAGCAAAGAGAACAAAGACCAGCGGCTGCCAAGTTGAGATCTCTGGCTTGTCTTGATTTACTGGTGAGTTTAGAAGTACTGGTGATTTTTCTTTCAGAACCAAAATATATTTTTCCCTTGATGCAAGTCAGGGAAAATCACTGAAGGGATTTGTTTAAACACATCTGATAAAAGTCTTCCTTGGGCTGTGATCAAGGCAGGTCGAGTTCTGCGCTGGGTTTATCTCGGCTCGTGAATTTGAGCTGTCTGCTTGCCTCTGGATTGGTTTCTGCATCTGCACAAGTACCTGCTGCTCTCCAGTATTTATTGGTTGTCATGTGGGTTTTGCTGACCCGTTTGCTTTACTGTGTGTATTCACACCAGCGTCACTTTAAAAGCTGAGGATCTTTCTCTTCCCCTGAGTCAAGACATTTTCCTGACCCAAAATCCTAACAGGAGCCCCTCACACACGCCAACTGTTGGAAAACAGCTCTGTAAAACTGAAGGATTCTTATTCTAGAAATCAAAAATTATGAAAAATTCAAATCATTTGCCCGATTCCAGGAAGAGAAAAGCTGCCAGCCAGGCACTGAGGGTCCATGTGGGCTCTCCAAAAGATCTTCAGCCAACAAGGAGAGCTGCAACATCAGCCACTGATGGAAGATGCACAGAATGGGTTGGGTTGGATCTTTAGAGACCATCCAGTCCCACCCCAGACATGGGCAGGGACATCTTCCACTGTCCCAGGCTGCTCCAAGCCCTGTCCAACCTGGCCTTGGACACTTCCAGGGGTCCAGGGGCAGCCACAGCTTCTCTGGGCACCCTGTGCCAGGGCCTCACCTCTCTCACAGGGAAGAATTCCTTCCCAATATCCCATCTCACCCTGCCCTCTGGCAGTTTGAAGTCATTAGCCCTCATTTTATCCCCCCACACCCCTGCAGGTTTGGGTATTCCTGTGTGTTCTCTCCAGGACTGAGCTTTCCCAAGCTTTGCCTGTGAAACACCGCAGCAGAAGGTGAGGTGGGGATCGGAGCCCACAGGCAGTGAGTTTGATTGTTGATAAGGTCAGCCTGGGCTCAGGCTTTGCTGATCTACCTCAGAAATCTTTTGCAGCCCCTTCTGAAGCCAACAGCATCTGCTCCACATGTGCTTACAGAGGAGATGATTTGGTATTGCTTGTTTTGTCTCCAGGGGGAAGACTCCACTCAGGTCTCCTGTGCTCCCAGACACGTGGAAGGGCTGGGATGTACCAGCAGTGGATTCATTTGCCAGACTTTTACCAGCAGGATGCTTCCCTTTGCTGGCATGAGAAGCTCACCTTCCCTGCATGGGCAGAGTTGTGAAGGAATCTAACCGTGATGAAAACACACAAAGCCTTGGTGTCCTCATTCCTCACACAAAATTAAAGCATTTTGGCCTAAAACTACTCAAAACCACTTGAACTGAGGTGCCTACAGTTGTGTTGGGCATTGGTATTAGCTTTGATAGTAGAAAAATATGAAATATTAGGAAAAGGCTCTACCCTCAGAGGGTGGTTGGACACTAGAACAGCATCCCCAGGGAAGTGGTCACAGCTCAGGACAGAGCTCAAGGAGCATTTGGACGTGCAGGTACCTGCACAACACTAAATGGGACATGGAATGGCAAAAAAAAAAAAAAAAAAAAAAAAACAGGCAGAGCAGTTATTCCTCAAGAGTTTTGTTATATTTTCGATGGGACCACCACGATGGCAAATTCTAGCAAGAGATGTGACACTGCAGGTGAAATGCACAGTCCAGTGTGGCTGCTCCTACAGGAGCAAGTGGAGATGCCTGGATGATCAGAAAAAGCTGCAAAGTTGGATAAGAAGCTGCAGGAAAATATAAAAATCTGTATAAAAATCAGAATTCCTTTTTTGAGACATCAGTAAATAGACTCCATGGGAGAACAATGTCACTGTGGAACAACATCTGTTCTAGCTTTGCTGAGAACTCCCTGGTCTCCTTGTTTTACCAAGCATCATGTTCCCAGCCACTTATCCATACTGTGCCTCTAAGAAGGATGTTGCATTCCTTGGAGATGAGATCACTCCAGGACTGGTCCAAGGGAAAGGATTTTGTACATGAAGGATGCAGAAGCTCAGAGATGTTTTGCTGTCCTTGAGCAACTCAAGGTGAGTCACCACATCCTTCAGGACCTTGTCTTTCTTTGGTAGAGCAGAAATAGAATATTTTCAGCTACTCTAGGCTTTTGAGGAGGTTTTTTTTGCTGGACTTTGCACAGTGAAGAGCTGGATTATCACTGGGAACACAGTAAATAAAAGAACAAAATAAGAAGCTCGTGAGGGAAAGAAAGGGAAATTTAGCAGACATGACTTAGGGCACTTAGAGATACTTGACTGAAGATTTTCAAATTGGCATTGCTATCCAAAGCAATAACAGTAGCAAACCCTCCTATTGGTAGTGAACTTTTTATTCTTGAATTAGAATAATTCAAGGGCCTGCTGGAATGTGCCATAAAACTAGAGAGGACAGAAACCTGCAGTGCCACCAAGTGTGAACTGGTGCATTGAGCAGGTCACTTTAGTGTGTCTGTGCTGGTTGGGTGCATGGAAAAAAGAAATCAAACCTCTGGACAACCAATAATGGGCAAAACCCTGGTGTAGAACCACTGTCACTGCCAAAACATCCCATCTCTGTGGGATGACACCACAGGTAAGGCCGTCACCAACTGTTTTCCACCTTCTCCTGGGGTGCAGGAGAGGATTGGAGCATTTTGTGACAGCTTTTCAAGGATGTGCACTTCAGGAGCAGGGAGACAGACCCATTTGCTGGCTCAGCTGGGCCCCAGACAAGGCAGCCCTCTGGAAAAAAATGGAATAAACATCCAGTGCCTTGCCTTAGGAATATGCTTCTCCTCGCAGCCCATCCATATCACAAAGTGATTTTTCAGCCCATCTGTCTAGGGATAAGGCATTGCTGCTGATACAAAGGGCACTGCCAAAACCATGAACCGAGTGCCTCAGTGTGGACAGACCTTTCCTGAATTTCACCACATTTTCCTTCTGTCCTAAAGCTCCCATGATTGAATTACTTGGTGGTTCCAGTCCTGCAGCTCAGGAAGGTGCAGACTGCACTGCAGCATCACCACAAGTGAGTTCCCAGGGTGTGACAGAGCTGGGCAGACTGTGGGGATGCAAAACCCATCCCTCTCCCCGTGTGCTCGGGTGCCTGCCCGTGATCTTGGCAGAGGTGGTGGGACAATGATCTCCCCGAGCCACCAGCTGTGTCCTGCTGCACAGGAGAACAGAGCACACGGCTCTCTGGTTTTCAGGGAGCAAAGGGAATGGAGCATCCCCTGAGGGAGACCCAGCAGATTGCCCAGAGACACTCCCTAAACAGGTTTAGCTGACAATGAGCATGGCCTCTCCCTGTAGGAAAAGCTTTCCTGGGGTTGAGAGGATACCTGTTTAGGGCAAGCAGTTCCTAACAAAGTGTCGGTAGCTGACATCCACGGATGCTGGGGTTTGTAGCATGAAGAGCACTTCATTCCCTTCATGCTGATCTTTTCCATCTGCTCTTTACTCCCTGCAAGGTATTCCCATGTGGAAAGCAGCTCGAGCCTGCCGTTTCCAAGCCTCTTCCAAAAATCATGTCAAGCACGAGCATTTTATCATTATGGGCAATAATACTTTGCACATACACAAAATTTGTCTTCTGATTATCCCCAGCTTGTATTACAATGCATTTTGTAGGCACTTAGCCAAACATTTTATCTTCAGCCAGATATATGACCTGCTGTTTTGGAGAGGCTGGTCCAAAGCCTGTTAGACCAGGGCAAACCTTTATGCTGGTTTAGCAGAATTTGGATCAGTCCCTAAATGCATCACACATGATCTGAATTATCAGAAGTGATCCCAGGCAGTTGCAAGTAGGTAGAGATCAGCTTGCCAAGGTATCTGAAGAAGCTGGATCAGGTTGTTTTCAAATCATCTGATGACAATTAGCTCAGCTTAATCAAATCCCAAGGCAGTTGGAAATTCAGTCTAGATTAGATGGAATAGAGTTATATGGGCTAGATGGAAAGCTAAATGTATTAGAAGAAAAACAAGCAAACACAAACAAACAAAAAAAGAAGATTCATTAGCTGGAAAATGCAAGTAAACAAGTTTCTGACCAGAAACCAGGTGTGTATTTTTTCCATTTGCCTAAAGTGATGTATTTTCAGCTATGCAGAGTTTTCACTTGACATTGAATGTCTTTTCAAAGGACATCCTTTACACATTCATTTCATCCTTACTGGCTTTACCACCTCTGATTTGCACAGTCCTTTTCAGTTGATTACGATTATTTCTTTTTAGGTTAAAATGTTCAACTTACAAAAATCTGAAGACAGTGGGTGTCAAACAGGTAAAGTTCCTATTCCTAGAAGACCAAAGCTTTCCTGGTAGCAGCCAAGTGCATGCAGGACCTTGGCAGGGCACAAGTGGAGCCAATCACTTTGTCAGATGAAACCATTGATGGGTTTCGCTCCAGTTACAGCTTGTAAGAACCCTCCTCCAATTAATATTTCTCCTAGAAATTTAGCCTATCTGAAGGGCAGGTGATTGCCTAGAGTTCATCATATCCAGATCATCCTACCTCAGTATAATTTCCCTTTTATTCCAAATGCCTGTGATTATTGCCATGTCTTCCATCCTGCCTGCTCCAATTTTGCTCTCTGTGTCACCAGATATCTGTTGGAAAAGGGTGGCTGGCCATGCATTCCTGCCCTTTTTATAGGGAATTTAAAAGAATTACAGCAAGGTCATCTCTACCCTGAAGCAATATTTAAAAGGTATCAGGTTTTAATTCCTTCATCTTCCCACCTTCCTCGACCCTGAACGCCAGACCCAAATTTCCTGTGTAATTTGTGGCCCACTGATTTATTCTGCACAACCACATCTCTGCTATACCAGTTAAATCAGCTCGTCTCTTGCCAAGACGAGAGTTTTCCCATGTTTGGTGGTGAACTCCTGGAATTAGCACAGAGCCATGTGGTGTTTGATGGCTGGTGAATGTTTGGCTCCTTGTCCCACTCTGGTGAAGCCCTATTTGGAGAGGTGCCTCTCTCTTCTTATTCTTTATTGTTCTGGCCACTGGAAATTCGATATTTCCCCACAAATCCTTCTCATCTACATCCTCCCAAACCTTGCAGCCACCTACAGTGCTCGTGGTACGAAATAAATCCTCAGATGTTTTCCCAGGCAATCGGGGGGGGTTCTTCACTTTGGCTGCATTCCCTCAGAATGGAGGCTGAGGTGACCAAGGCAGGGAAATGACAGGGGGCAGGACTGCAAGAGCAATCCTGTGGGTCATGCCATCAAAAATCCTGCCTCTGGAAGAGACCAAAGCCTCTACAGGCCTGAGGAAGAGTATGAGATTTGTACAACCTCCCTCAAGAACTACAGTACATTAAGGGTTGGAAGGGAACTTAAAGATCATCCCTCCCTGCCATGGGCACGGACACCTCTCCCTAGACCAGGTTGAACTTACTCAGCTCCCAAAAATTTGTAGATCAGGGATTTTCTGAGCCAGACATGGCTCCCTGTAGTTCCCTTTGGAGGGTTTCTGCTCCTCTCATCCCCCAGCACCCCGTCTGCAACCTGGTCTTGGGACAGGAGTACCCCTCTCCAGCCTGGCGATGGTGAGAGGTGGAAAAGCTCTTCACCATTGCACTCTTCAATTGCAGACCGGCCAAAACTCGTGCCCTCTCCATCAATCCTCCTTTCCACAGCAAATTCCCAAGTGTCTAACAAAGTTAAATCACATCCATTCTTCACCACCAGGCATCGACATGCATTGGCAGCCCCCCTGCATTTCAGAGGAAGCTGCTATAAATGGATTTCCTTCCTTCTCCCCGCTCTTCCCCCCTCCAGCTCTCCCCATTCCTTGCAATAGCCAGCCCTACAGCCATGGCCACGCACCGGCCCCACCCCTGCAGGCTTTTCGAAGGAAATCCGAGCTGCCTCTCTCTGTGCAAGGCCTGAGGCACTTCTCTCTCCCCTGCCTTCGGACCATCTGTGAGCATCCAGCAGCAGAAGTGCCACGCACTCACTCGCTCTCCCACCAACTCACCCTCAGCCCCTACCATCTGGAGATGATCTGTTTGTCTATTTAGACTCCAAGCTCTCCAGGGCAGGAACTGTCTCTAATTGCATGTTTGTACCGTACCTACAGCTGTGTTGGACTGAATACACCCACTGTCATCTTCTCTTGGAAACTCAGTTCCTCCTGGGAGTGTCCAGCACTGAAAAGTAAGACCACTTGGAAATCCAAGTTGCTGGAGGCACATGCCAGAGTTCCTTGGTTGCACTTACATTAGACCACAGAAAAATTCTTCCAGTGGCTGCAATAATCATCCAGCCCAATTTCTACTGCCAAGCTGACAAAAAGGACTTAAAAGCAGTGAAAATGTTGCTTAGCATGGTGGAGCTCACATCTGGCTGAAGCTCCAAATTGTGCCTAAAAATGACTGTATTTCACCAGGGAAATGCCTGAGGAGCCCAGATTTGCCTGTGCCTTGTTTGGTGACCTCTGGCCAATGCCACCAGGGAGCCAGGTGGAGAGGCCAGGAGCCTCCCAGCCAGGTTTTGCAGCCTGAATTTATTTCATCCTCGCTCCAGCACAGCAGGATGATCTCATGTGTTCATACCTGCTGCTCACTGCCTCCCTTCTTCAGGAGGATGAAGACCTAAGGTGCTTCTGTTCATAAAAAGTACAAAAATTAATTGTTTTTCTCTGCTTGCTATTTAACTTTAATTAAAAACCTTCTGTAACTGAGTTTAGGCCTCTGAGCTCCAGTCTTTTCACAGCACCCCTTATAACACATTTTTCAAGCTCTGGTTTTTTACTGAAAAAAGGCAGGTAGTGGAAAACAGAGGTGTTATCACAAAAAAAAAAAAAAAAAAAAAGATTTTGAACAAAGAAAAAAGCTTAATAAAGTTTCCAGTCTGATCCAAGAGAAAGAATGACTGTTTCAGCACAGCAAGCCTCCTGCAGATGGTGAAAAGTATCTCAATTCAATAATGCAATAAAATTAAAAAGTATATCTATATATTTTCCCATTTGGTTAACTCCGGAACACAATTTCTGCTTGTTTTGGCTGCTTTTTATTCCTGCCTTTGAGTGTAAAGAAACGGTAAGGAAGTTTATGAATGAGGTCCTGCTCACATTCCAGACTCTGCTATGTACACGGGCTGTTTTCTGCCGAGATCCTGGGATGAGGTCATCCCAAAACCACCTAGTTTGCCCAGTGTGCTCACTCAAAAAAGATTCCAATGGACACATTTGCACTTTCTGCAATGCAAACACACATACAGTAGTTTTCCTGCGTGCCAGCGTCCGCCAAACTCGTGGAATTAAAAAAAAAAAAAAAAAATTAAGAAAAATACCCACCCCACCAAAGCAGCTCTTTTTCCACTAGGAAAGGCTGTTTATAAAATCAGTTTGATCAGCTCAGGAATGAACTGAGATAATGTTTATCCACACAAACACTGAAGATCATGCAACTATCTCAACATGCCAAGCTAAGATAACTACTCGACTGAAAAAAAAAAAGAGGTTAGAACAACAGGAAATTACTCATTTACTACCAGTTGCTCAGGTATTTTAAAGAGCTCCCAGAACATTTGCTTTTGTGTACCTAAGAGAAAAAAAAAAAAAGCTGCTGATGGTGGGGGAAGCCCAGATGGGTAACATAAAAGTGACTTTCCTTGCTGAAAGAGCAAAGGCAGAAGGGGGTTGTGACAAGAGGATATAAAATACCCTGCAATTCATCAGCAAGGAGAATCAAACTCCGCCGGAGCGATCGGCATTCCTGGGGATTATGGAAAGGATTACGGTGAGTTGTTAGCAGGGCGAGGGAGCCACTGAAAGATGGGCTTTCCTACTGCCCTGAAATAAATGGGACAATTAAGACTTTGGGAAAGTTAATGAGGTTTTTTTTCTCGAATTTAAAGAGCAGCTGGCCAGCCCGTGTGGAGGAAAAGCCGTTTCTTGCGGAGGAAAGAAAAATAGGCAGCGAAAATAAAAATGTTTGCATTCCCCAAAAATATACTTCAAGCCTTCCGAGGGGGAAATCAATTATCCACGAGGCCATCCTGCTGTCGGGGAGAAAAATCTAAGGCATTTTCCAGCTCGGCTGCCCTGGGTTAGCTGATCTCTCTGTCAGATGGGTCTCATCACCGCGGCATTCGGTGCCTCCGAGTCTTTCATGTGTTTAATCTCACAACCCACCTGTGAGAAGAGGAATTACAGTGAAGGAGCTGAGGAAAGGGCCCAGGCTTTTAAAGGGATTTAGCTGCCCAATTACCTGGCTCAGGGTTAGGCTGGAAATCCCCAGGAGAGAAGGATGTTGCACCTGGGTCTGCCAAGCCCGGGATCAGGGCAGCTCTCAGTAGCAATGCCCACTTGGACCCAGGACAAGGGAGAGCTCAGTGCCCCCGTGAATGGGCCATTGTTTCTCCCTTGATTATTGTTGAGAAACATTTTGAGGCCAAAAGGAAATAAATAAATAAATAAATAATCAGAGTCTGAGTTCAGAGCATTAAGAGCAGCTCTTCCTCCTGCCGGAGCAGGGTTTCACAGCAGTGGTGCTTTTGTTTATTCCCAGGAAAATGATTTACAATTGACCTGCAAGTGCCATGCAGATGTAGAGCTCCTCTCCTGGGTCATGATTTTGCTGCCTCCTCATGCACCAACACTACTCACCCACCCCAGACCTCAGTAGAATCCTGCTAAGAGGGTCAGCAGAGAACAAGTGCAAAAAGCCATATTTATCTTTCTCCATTGGCGAATCTCTGTTTGGCACATGCAAAAAGCCACCATGATCAGTTCTGGCCTAAGCAGAGGAATTTCAGCTGTGTGACAGCCCAGGGTCACACCGTGTCTCTGCAGGTCTGGCCCCTGGCAGGGGGTAGGACAGGTGGACATTCTCTGTGATCCTTCCTTTTGTAGGTTGATTGTGGTAAAAGATGCAAGCAGAAAAGGACAGATGACAAATAACAGAGATGACAAATAGCACGGAGCTGTTGGCGTCTTACATGCACTTGCTTGAGTGTGAAGATGTACGTTTGATTTTAATTGTTATAAATCGTCATTCATTCATCCTAGAGTCTCCACCTATTTTTATCTCTGTCATGGCTTGACCTAGGAAATGCATTTCATCCTTCAGGAGTTCCGAGGCAAAATCACAGCATTCTCTAGATCATATTTTATAAGTCAGTTTTCCCTGTGAAGGGCTGCCATGGGTGGTGCATTTTGACTTTTTGCCACGGCTTTGCTATCAGCTCCCAGCGAGCCATAAACCCTCCCAAATTCCCTCAATCTGCAAATGTGCTTGACACAGAGCAGTCAGTCCCTTATAAATCCACGCTGGTACTGAGGCAGCTCCCTGCCCATGCCCTGTTTCTTATTAAGGAGATCTCCACTGGCTGCTCACACATGCTGTGTTCCACAGCCAGGTATCCAGGCAACCTATTCCAAACTTGCCCGAGTCAAAGGGAAGAGTCTGCTTGTCCCTGCACCACTGTGGGCTTTAAAGGGAGGCTGAACTCTTTGTTGGGCAGGATTGTCCATGGTTTGCCAGCCCCTTGCAGGTGCATGGAGCAGGGACAGAAGGGGAAAAGCACCGAGAAAGGATAGAACAAGGGGGAATGGTTTTAAACTGAAAGAGGGGAGAGTCAGATAGGTATAAAAAGAAATTTTATGCAGTGAGGGTGGTGAGGCCCTGGCAGAGAGGGGTGGTGGTTGCCCCATTGCTGGGAACTAAACATTTAATGTCGAGTTGGATGGGGCCCTGGGGAGTTTGGTCTGGTGGAAGAAGTCTCTGCTCATTGCAGATGAGAAGGTCTTTAAAGACCCCTTCCAACCCATTCTGTGATCCTGTGGTATGAAAATTCCAGCAGGTCGGAGTAGTCAGTCCACCTGAGTCCACGTGGCTGCTGTTCCCAGTGGGATGTGTCCCACTTTGCCCACCGTGAGCAGCTCTGATCCGCAGCGGGGCCGGGCGCTGTCGTGCGCGGCCTCTGCCGGCTCCCCGAGCCAGGCCGAGTGGAGAGGTGGAGTTTGAGACAATCGGCACCCGCCTGCCAGCTCAAGTACAAAGCCTAATTGAAGAAAGCTGTTCTTTCATCCCCACAAAGCATAAACAGGCAGTGTTATGGTGACAAACTTTCCAGCAGCTCCGTAGCTGCCGCTCCGAGCGCTCGAGTACATCGATGCTGAAAGCAGAAAAAAGGAAAGGCGACGTCCTCATTTTTGCAAATCTCCTCTGGCTGGTTCCAGAATGGCTTTGGGAGCTCACACCCAAAATCTACACATCTGCGAAGGTCCTGAATCATGTACCAGATAATTCCTGCTTGGGAACTGTGGAAAAATTGCTCTTTTACATAAGCTTTTTATTTCCCACCCTTATTAGATAAGGTTTTGCGTTTTTTTTCAAAATTTCTGCTGCTTTCTCCTCTTTCCTGATGGCCCTGTGGACATTGTGCCTTGGCCAAAGCAATTCTCTTTGCTTTACAGTCACAGACTGTCCCCTCAACAAGGGGGATTTACCCAAACACCACCCCAAGCTCTCCCAAGGGGACAATGGTACCATTTCCCCATTAAATAAACCTGATCTGGCGAGGATCTACTTTGACACTGGGATGCAGGAACCACGCTGAGGGTCTTTGTGTGAGGATCCAAGAGGCTATTTTTGGGTTTGGTGAGTGCTGGGAGGAGTGGCAGAAGGTTAGGCTTTTCCCATCACCTTCCTGCCAGAGATACGCCCGGCCCCGACACTCTCCTCTGTTGGCTGCTCATCACAAGGCCTCCTGTCAAAACCAGGATGGCTGATGAGCTACGAACAAGCTCACAGTTAGATAATAGATGAAAGAGGCTCAAGATAAATTAGGTGCCTCCAGAAAACCTGGCCAAATGTGTTTAAAACAGGAGATCCAACACCATTAATTCTCATCAAGCAGCTTTAAAAAAAGGCAACCCGGCACTTGACTTATGCTTAGAAAATGGTATCTTCCCTTTTAACAGGGGTTTTATAGTGTGTTTTGAGAAGATGATAAACAATAGGGTTATTTTGAAGTCATGCCAAACACTACATTCGCTGGAGGAGAAGAACAATGTCACCTCCTCTCTGTCAACTGACCCTGCAGCCATTAAGCCATTTCACCAACAAACAATATTAATAAAAAAAGGGAAAGTGCTGTTCTTAACTTCCTTACAACCAGAGCTTGGGAAATGTCTTTGAATGAGATATTTGTTCCTTTCAGGAAAGATCATTTTGTCAAAAGTGAAACTTTTTAGAAGAGAGCTGGAAGAGGGACTTTAGACAAGGGCCTGGAGGGACAGGACACAGGGAATGGCTTCCCACTGCCAGAGGGCAGGGATGGATGGGATCTCAGGAAGGAATTCCTGGCTGTGAGGGTAGGGAGGCCCTGGCACAGGGTGCCCAGAGAAGCTATGGCTGCCCCTGCATCCCTGGCAGTGTCCAAGGCCAGGTTGGACAGGGCTTGGGAGCAGCCTGGCACAGTGGAAGATGTCCCTGCCCATGGCAGGGGTTTGAAATAAATTGGTTTTTAAGGTCTCTTCCAACTCAAACCATTCTATTAAAACATTGATTTTTCAGGTTCTCAGGTAAAATAATAAATCCAGAAGAAATGTTTCCATAATTCTCATGGACTGTGCTGCAAAGGTCAAGGCTTCTTTTGGGGTTCTTTTCCCCCTCCCAAAGTTCAATTTCTATGTAATGTAAAATTCAAATGAAATGGATGGACTCTGAGCCACCATTCAATGCTTGGGGAGTTGGGATAATTTAAAGCTTTTGGAGCAGGGACCATATTTTTTGCTTTGTTTTACTTCAGACCTCTGACTTGCTACTGTCACACAAATAAATTTGTAGCTAATAATAATAATAATAATAATAATAATATAATATAACATGTTTTCACCAGTGGCAATCTTTCCCAAATTGTCCCCAGTCCCAGAGAAAAAAAATGTAGGGAGGACAGAAACAGCTTTTTTACTTGAACAATTGACAAAATGAGCACCTGCTCACAAAGAATCCAGCAAGACTGGGAGGTGCCTTATCACTATCATCCCGTTCGGAATATATCAACAAATTCATCTGAATATTTTCAAGGAGTGAATTCCTTGTGTTCTCTCATAATTGGAATAAGCTTTTCACAAGATGCCTCTGGGTGCATTTGGGCTGCGCTCACCAAAATGGCAAAGAATAAGGTCCCAAAACCAAAGGAGCTACTGACACAGGAGAAATTGGAGGCACCTGAGGCAGCGGAATTAGGAGCTGGTAACAGCTGCCACACCCAAGTAGAGACCAAACCGCACTTTTAACGGAAATTTGGGTGATAACGATGCTATTTCATCTTTATTGGGCTTGTCATCTTGGGCGCTCAGACCGCAAACTCGAACACAAGGTGAAGGTGGGGGAAAGGCAGCTTCTCCTGGCCCTGATCCGCTGAGTTTTCTCCCATCCCCATCAAACTCCGGGCAGGTGCAAGGAGAGCTCGGTGCCTTTTGCAACCCGATCCTGCTGCGGGCACCAGCCGCTTTCATGCGCTGCGTGCTTGGGCAGGTCCGCGTCCCGCGGCCGGCACAAAGAAATCCACCCTAAGAGAATAATTGGATGTTAATTTCCTCCAGCTTTGCCTTCATTAAGCACAATTTGGAAAAATAGCACCACGCCAGGGGAGAGCCGCTGTCCTTTAAAGGGGTGCTTTGCTTGGGGACCTGCGGGGGTGGCTTTGCAGCGACCCGTGGGAGCAGCGGCGCAGCCAAGGTGCCCAAATTCCTTGGAAAACCCGAGCGGGAGACAGCACAGCCCTCCAGCTCCCCGGGGAGGTGCTTGAGGGGTTCTGTCCTCACCCCCACGGGTACCATCCGAGCTGAGGTCGGGCTGTCCCCACCCGCCCTTGCCAAGAACCCCCACGGATGGCAGCTACCGTGCTGCTCCTGCTTAGGCTGAGAGGGGATTACTTAATTAACGATGCAGGAGTGCCAGGTGAAAGCTTATCTATCCAGAGAGAACGTGCCCCGATTCCTCGGCGTTGTACACATGTGGTATCGTTTTTCCATTATTTGGAACATACAGGACTAAATTAATAACAGTTCCTACAAGGCCCTGGGGCTCTCTGTGGAAGAATTTTGATCTCCTTAGGAAAGGCTCACCATTTCTCATAGGAGAGATGCACTTGACTCCTGACCTCTTTTCAAAGGCACCTGTGTGAGCTTTTAAAATCCACTGCCACCAATTATCCACTTTCAACCTGAAGTGTTTAAACCTCGGACCACATTAACAGAGCTTAGCACATAGCCATGTCATTGCAGACTTCCTGATGTGAGGAGATGCCTTGACACGGCTGAAAGAGAGTTTAGGGATGAGGCATGAGATTATCAGCTTCTCCTCCTGACAGCTTCAAACAAAGGAGCCTTTTAGCCACCTGGTTTGTGTCTCCCACACCTGCATTAAGACTGGGAGACAAACCTTTGTACTGCTGCCTTGATCCTATTATTTGCATGTACCTGTCCACAGTCACCCTGCATCACTTAATAGCCTTCAGAGAGACCAAAGGGAAGAAGATGCACATCTACTATTTCTCTTTCAGGTTTAATACCTTTTCTTTTTTTTTTTTTTTCCTCTCCAAGGCTGCAAGACTTTTAGGACACTACGGCATTTATTTAAACTCTAAGGAGATTTATTTGGCATGGGGGATGGAGGAGGAGAGGCTGTGAGAAGGCTGAGGATGTGGATGAGGGTTGAAAAGGGAGAGGAGGCCGTTTTAAGGGTTTCAAGCCGGGCTGCAGAGAGCAAAGCCCAGTTCCTGCTCCCAGCACCAGGCAGTTGTTTGGTTTTGGGACTCCTCTGCTGCCTGCTTTGGTTTGACACTGAGGCCACCTCTGTCCTCTTGTCCCTGTGAAGAGTCACCTGCAGCTCTCCCTGCTGCTGCCTCCAAGTGCAGACAGTGAGGGATGCTGGCACTTGAGTGCTTCACCTGCACCCCAGGCACCTGCTCCTCTTCTCAGCCCCCCACTCCTCCCCTCAAAATGGCCCTGCTTTCTTACACCTATGGGCTCAAACATCCCAAGAAATCAGCTCCAAGGCCAGACTCAGCCTGGGTACAGAGTTCAGGATGTGCCCCGCTTCCATCTCCCTCTGCCTGTTGGTGAATTAAGATTTGTGTTCTCTGTTCCAGAGCTGAAGGCATGTCTAGATTTTAAATTAAGTTCATATTCTCTTTCCCATGGAGGACAGAACATTATTAACCTCCTGGATCCAGCCCTGACTGACAAGGTTTCCATGCAAGGGGAGGTTTCATCCATAGCCTGTGCATATGCATTGCTGCATTTCAGCCTCAGCCAGCTCCTTGACTCATCAATGTAACTGAGGAAGGTAGAAATATTAGAGTTGCATTCATATTCCAGGCCTGGTTTAAATCACCAGCGTTGTGGAAAGCTCTGGATAGGTCCAAAAAAAAAAAAAACAGGGGAGAGAAGAAAAGAGTTTTCTGGTTCTAGTTTTTCACATTTTCTTTTTCCCTCTGAAAAGTGAAACCCTCCAGCTGCCCAGCATTGCACAATGGCCCAAATGCTGCGAGTTCCAGCCCTAATCCCAGCCTGCTCCGCACGCCAGGCCCAGCAGGGCTCGGCAAAGTGCCCCACTGCCATCCTGCTTCCCAGGCCCGTCCCTCCCAGAGACGTCCCTTCTCCCTGGGGTCACAGCAAGGGGCTTGTCCCCATCACCAGGCTCTGCATTTCACCTCTGACCTTGTCCAGCAGCTGCGAGAAACACAGGAGGACAAAGAACAGGGTCAGCTCCCTTGGCCATCCGGTGATTTGTGCTGCCACAGGAAGGAAAGTGAATGGAAATCTCCAGATTTCGGTCATGTGTTGGACATGCTTTCCATCATGGTCAAATGAGTGCTGCCAGTGTTCCACCAGCCCACCAGGTGGGATGAAACCAAGCCCAAATGTCTTCCCCAGCTACCAGAAGATGGATAAACTCCTTGTTCTCCTTCTGTCTCTGCAGAGGTGGCACTGCCACTCTGCTCTGATCCATTGCAGGATCTGTCCAATCCTGGGTGCAGGTGCCAGGCTTCCAAGGAAAACCACTGAGGTCCAGGTCTGGCTTTGGCATTGTTGTTTTTTATCATTATTATTATTATTATTATTATTATTATTATTACTGTGTTAGTGGCCAAGCCTGAGGTCTCTGCCAGCATTGCCTGCACTCAATGACACAGCAAAAAGTTCCACCAGGACTCTGGGTCTCTCCAGGAGGGACTGATGGGAAAAGAGGGCATCGTGCATTATGCCCATGTGCCAGGTGGTGAACTGGATGAATCAGCCAAAACCCACTCCAGTAAGGGGCCTGATCCTCAGCAAATAATCCTGCACCAAGAGCCTTCCCCGAGTGAAGAGCAGAGGCTCGGCCAAAAGTCAGTAACACCAGAGGGAAAGGATGGTCTGTGGTTAAAGATATGTGCTGAGCCTTCCAAGAGGGATGGATTTAGTTCCCCTTTTTGGCTTAATGTTCCCATGATCCTGACGTCAAACAAATCACTTCATCTTTTGCCACCTCAGTGCCCCATCTGTGAAAGAGTATTTTTAGTTTTTTCTTTCTTCTCTTGCCCTTTGCCTTTTCTGTTCTGAAGTCCTCAGAGCAAGGTTGTCTCTTGCTACACAAGGTCCATCAGAAGAGGACTCTGATCTGAGTTCCTGCTGCTGAAACACAAATTTTATCTAGATCATAATGCAGTGCCTACCATGTTTATGACACTGGTTGAGAAATCCCCATTGCTATCCATGGAAAATTTTGATTTGAATGAAAATGTTGAGTGGTTTGTTTGCAGAAGGAGAACCCAGAGCACAGTTTCGATTTTTTTCCCAGAAAAATCTCTGAAGAACATTTACAAACCCCAGAAATTCTTGTGAAATCAAAAAAAGCATTCATTAATCAGCGTTGCAGAGTCAAACAAAAGACAATATCATCTGTCCCATGGGCGGATTTCCTTCCTCTCTGCAAGGAGCTGGAAATCCTTCTCTACTGCCCAGCCTTGGTCAGGGCTCTCATTCCAGAGGAATCTTCTGCACTTGTGTGTCAAGGAAAAATCTGTTTCCAATAGGCGTGGAAGGTCTGTGCATCGTGCTTCTGTTTCACACAGGGCACTCCCAGCCCTGCACTGGCACAGCCTCACAGGGCATCTCACAGTGTTCCACCATCTCCAGAGTTGTGCCAGGTCTGGAATGCCCAGCGTGGCCCCAGCCCAGCCTGTGGAAAGGATTTGTCCATCAGCACCATGCTCTGCCCCTCCTGACCCAGTCAGCTCTTCCTGTGGCTCTCCTTCTCCTCCCAGGAGTTGTCAGGGATGGAGATGGACAACTTGAGTTGCTTCCACCTTGCTTTGCCTCATTTGAGAAGCTGAAGTTTCCCACCAGCTCAGCCAGCAGGTCCTTTGGGAAGGGCTGAAGCTACCCACGAGCAATCTTTTCTCCCTGCATTTCTAAATCTGAAACTCCAAAGGACACTCCAGTGTGCAAATTAATAACTCAGTACTTGCAGGTGGCAAAGTAGTTCAGGGACCACCAGCCAGTCTTAAATTCAGCCGCAGGACAGGATGGCACCTTTCTCCAAGCAGAGGAGGTGGGTTTGTGCAGAAAACAACACGTCCACAGGTTTCTCCCCATCACAGACAAGGCTGTGGTCTTACCTGCAAGCCCTGTTGCTCCCGAGGCAAGGAGCACACCAAGGATTTGTTCTGGAGATGTCCTGCTGTGCCCATGAGGCAGACCTTCAGAAGTGATGGGGGAGATCCAGAGCACTTTCTCCTCCTGCTTCATGCCCCATTTACCCCCAGAAGTGCTGCTCACACCTTCACCTTGTCCCCATCCCACCCCCAGGAGGGGTGTCCACCAGGCAAGGCCCCGTTTGCAAGGATTTGGGAGCTTTTTCATCACGCAGTGTTGTAAAGTTCCTCGAGTCTGGGCGAGAATTTGTTCCATGTCTCCATCCTCAGGAAGCCAGAGCATCATCAGAGGAGGTCAGGGCAGATTCCCAAAATGTGACCCATCCTCTCAGCAATGTGAGCGTAATTCAGAGCGTGCCATGGGCTCACCAGCAGCTCTGGGGGTTGCTGCCATGACTCCACAAAGTGCTGCCCTCCCCCAGGAAGAGCAATCCAAAGAGGAGGAGCCCAGTGGTGCCTCTGCTGCCCTCAGACAGCAGGGCCGTGGTTGTGCAATGTTTACATGAGCACAGAGCTCACCATGGCTACAAAGACCTCAGGAACAGCAGCTCCAGCTTCAGAGGAGATTCAGAGGAGAACAGCCCGACTCCCCTGGAGCTAGGGGAGCCTGTGCTGGCCTGGACAAGGAGCTGAGTGCTGGTGGGGGAGCAGGAAAAGCCTCACACACCCTTTTGTTAGTGTTCTCCATCTCAGAGCCACAACTTCCAAAGGGGTTGTTTGTACAACTGGAATTTCTGCAATGGCTTCATCCTTCCCCCAGAACCCTCCCTCTCATCCCAGCTGTATTTTGGGGTGTGCGTGTTGTCTGAGCTCTCTGCCTCACAGCAGCACCAGCAGCAAGCAGAGGAGGAGGGACAGGACCTGCTGATGTGGCCACCAGCAAATGGCAGGTGCCAAAGGTTCAAACACTCAGCAGAGCATTACAAAGGAACACTTCAATTCCACAGGGTGTGAATCATTCATAGAATCGTGAAGTGGTTTGGGTTGGAAGGGACCTTAAAGATCATCTAATTCCAACCCCCCCTCCATGGGCAGGGACACCTCTCACTAGCCCAGGCTGCTTCAAGCCATGTCTAACCTGGCCTTGGACACTTTCAGGGATGGGGCAGCCACAGCTGCTCTGGGCAACGTGGGCCAGTGTGGGTTCAGGGCTTTAAGGGACACCCCTATGGGGTCCTTGCTCAGCTCCAGGGTCCAGCTTGCTCCTGGCACAGTCATGTCCCTCCTCCATACTCCAGCAAAGCACAGACCCATTAATATACTTCCCCACCTGCTTATTGAGCTTCCTTTGCTCCCTCCCCACCCTCTGAGTTCCCATCTCTGCATTCAGCCTTTTCCAGTTTCTCTCACCAAGGTGGCCCAGCAATGATCCAGGAATGCTTTAGGATGCATCCAACCATCCTGCTTACAGTTCCCAGGGAACAATCTTTGAGACAGGTCAGATGGACTCCCAGATGAGGATTTATAAGGAAAAGGAGGGTAGATCCAGGCTTTGCAAAGGATTAGCCAGAGCTGAAGCATTTGCGGTGCAGAGGGAGCCTGGAGAGACCTGGCTCCTTGTAGGATGGAGGCCTGAACAGCAACTTCTTAGGTCTGTTCTTGAATTTTCCATGCATTTCTTGATTCCTTCTTTATTGCCAGCCACCACATCTCCAACATTGCAGTGTGTTATTCCCACTGGGAATGTGGAAACGTGGCTCTGTACGGATAAGGTGTCATGAAGAAGTGCTTTCAGAAGATGATGGAGCTGTAAAGTAAGCGCTGAGACCAAGCTCCACATCCAGCCATGCCTGGGCAGCTGCTGAGCTGACAGTCTGTGCTGGTGCCCACAAGCTTGGGCATTCCAGCCAGGAAAAGGACAGAACTGTATCCAAACTCCCCAGTCACCAGTGTTTGTGCAGACAAACTCCTGACTGATCGTGTTCCAGTGGAGATTATGGGCTTGACTTGATGTAGAACAACTTCTGATGGCAAACATGGGGGTAGGGTGTGTTGGCCAGTTGGAAGTTGTTTTCTTTGGTTTGTTTGTTGTTGGGTATTTTGTGAAGATTTTTCTTTAAGCATTTAATGCTGGTACCTTTTTGAGCTCCAAATTTGGATGAACAAATGTCATGGTGAACAAACCCCAAATCTTTGCCAAACCACATCTTCTGGGAAAGAAGGGGGTCGGCCTTTCAGATATTCCCTGGGGAGCCTTATGGGGACAAGTTGTACATGCTGGCATCCAAGAGGCCCTTTTCTCTAATTTCCCTAAACTCAAAATCTCACAGAACCTTTCTCTGTGTCCTGGGGCATCTTTTTTATCATGTTGGGAGAGGATTTTCCATCTGAAAGCTCGTAGGACTTTACAGGGTCTCCCAGTCCCTCAGACCCGAAGGCACAGTGGTCTTCCTGATGGACTATGACTGGACTTTTCAGGGTCTTTAACTCTGGTGCACAACAGCCCAGGCTCTGGTGGTGATGGGGATGTGTGGCCATTTCCCTTCTTCCATGTGGCATGGTTTGGGGAGAAAAAAAGCCAGCACAAAGGATTTGGAGAAGTTTTCAATGACTGAAGACCACACAGGTGAAGCCTGTCTAAGGGTAAGTACCAGAGGTGGAGTTCAAAGAAAATATAAGTTTTGTCTGTGTGGCTTTTCCACGAGGCAGGGGATCACCCAGGACAGCATTGGGAATTTTGCTGGCTGAGACAGCATAAATCAGGAAGAAGACTCCTTGGGATGACTGTTCAAAGCCTCTGGGCTTTTTTCACACTCTAAATGCCCAAACTAGGCTGATAAAGACTCACACAGAGTCATGGAGAGCCCTGAATACCAGTCCATGTTGGTTATGCTGGTCAGACTGTTGGCCTGGCATTCTGGGCATGAAAACAGGGAGGGAAAACACATTCACACACACACAAAAAAAAAAAAAAAAAAAAGAAGAAAAAAAAATTGTGCCATGGGGACCATGCACCACCCACATGGAGAGCTACAGATGTTCCCAGCACCAGCCAGCAGCCACCAGCCCATTAGACACTCGTTAACAAGTGTAGACACTGGCAGCAGCAAATTTGGGGGCCTGCAGTCTGCAAAAGTGCCCCTCTCTTCCCTCCCCAGCCCTTGCTTTGAAGCTCCCCAGCCTCCCACTGACACACATCTTGTGGAGATGCCTCTAAGTGAGAGGTTCCTCAGCACCACCCGGTGCACCCAGGGTACAGCCTCTGAGGATGGATGGTATCCAAATGTTTGGCAGAAATTCCAACTTTCCTTACTTTTAGGCGTATCTGTGGCTTTTTGATACTGTAAACAACTGACATAGGCATGGAAGAATAGTGTATCTGAAACAGTTTACACAAAAGAATTCCATCTGTCAGTCTGTTTACAGTTCACATGTGAAAAGGCAAAAATCTTTAAAAGGAGAACCCCGAGGGGAAAAACATTTATATATCTAAATATGTGTATATATACCCTGTACATATATATAGGATATGCTACAAATAATTGTTGAAGTGGAACAGTATCAGTGTAGATTTTCTTTTTCTCTTGAATGCAGTGTTATTTTCTTTTTTCCTGGTGTAAATTAAATTTTCCCAGTTTGCTTTCTAACTTATTCAAAACAGCACAAAGAAAGCAGACTGGAATTAACAGGGTGGTTTGGATTTTTTTCTTTTCCTTTTTTTTTTTTTATCCAAAACCCTTTCCAGTTTTAAAGTTGTCCTAAAGCTTCTTGAAACTGTACATAAGATCATGGTATTGCAGTAAAGAAGAAATACTGCTATTACACCCTTGAGAATAACCTTGAAACCCGGCTGCTGTGTTATCTGAAAGGGGATTGTAGAAATTGCTGTGAGAGCTTTAACTTCTGCTTGGACAAACACCAAGGAAAGCCAGAAACGATCCATGTTTCGTGTCTTTTCTCAAGGGAAGGAAAAATCCTGCATAATTATCCACCTCACTCCCAAATGCCAAAAGGCAGAAGCCTGGAGACAAACGTGGCAAAGGCCTGATTTTGTAATGTTTGTGCTGAGCTGAACCAAACCCGGGTAATGCACAGGTGTCCCACAGGTTACATGCACAAGCAGCCAGAGCTGGTTTTAGCTGTGTTTTTCCTCTCTCTGGACCCAATCCTGTGGGTGCAAATTGCATTAAAATAATCTGGTGCTTATCAGGGGTGAAGGATTTGTCCTTGGCTGCAGGGATCCCTGTATGGGATCACAAAATCACAGCATACCCTGAACTGGAAGGGACCCACAGGGATCATTCCCCACTGCTGGTGGCAGACACGTGCTGAGGACCAGGGCTCTGGATACATCACCAGGGAGGATGTTTCAGAGACCCAACATGGGTTTTCCACCTCCAGAACATGAATTTTCCATGGAAATGTGTGACAGTCCCTTTGACATCACACTCAGGGAAGCTGGGAAGGCTGCGAGAGAAGAGTGTTCTCGAAGGGGCACCCCTTGAGGGCAGCACCAGCACCATTCCATGAGTGCTGTGTTGATCCAAAATCCAGCCAGTGTCCCATCCTAGGCTCTACTTGCCCTCCTGGCCTTGCTGGCTTGGCTGCTGCACATCCCAGGCCCTGCTCTAATGGACAGGGCTGTGTTTTGCTGTTTGTTTTTTGGAGCCCCACAGATGAAGCGAGATGGGTAACAACACAAATATTTACATGTGGCAACCGTTTGTTTTAATTGCATGGGATGAAATCAAGATTTTCTGTTGCCCCCGCAGCAAGGGGAGGAAGTGGGGGGTGTTTTTATGGGCATTCCAGAGCCCAGCCAGCCTTGGGAGGTGAAGGAACAACGTTGCCCACCAGCTTGACCAAACATGTGCTCCTCATATTCTTCCACCATGAAACAGCTCTTTTTTATTGTCTCTTGGCAGGGCTATGAGCCTGCAGTCCTGGTATGATAACATCCAACTCCTGCAAGATTCCATGGGGCCAAATTCTGCCTGTGGTGTCTCCCAGGGAGCAGGAACACACCTGTGCCCACCCTCCTGCAGATGTTACGAGCTCTGAGAGACCCTCTTTCTGCTCCATCTCACACAGAGAGCAGCCCCAAAGAGGAGGAGAAACCATAAATACAATGAGGTTTCTAATGGGATGTTGTTGCCAGTATGTGGGAGCGTTATGGGGAAGTTGGGGCTGGTGCTGGCTCTAATTTTTCCCAAGAGATTTGCCCAAACTGAAAACCCAGAGCAGAAAAAGGTCACCTTTTTGGAATGTCACCAAATCACTTCCTATCCCCTTACCCAAGGTGTGTGTGATCAAAACTGTTCAGTTGCTGAGAGACAACAAAAAAAAAAAAAAAAAAAAGAAGAAAAGGTGCTGATTTTTTAACATTAAGAAAGAAGAAAAAAAAAATCAGAAACTTACATTTTTAGGGAAAAATTCATAATAATTATATTCCCACTGTTTGCCAGCCTTTGCCCTATTTTACATCCTATGAAGAGCTATGTTGAAATGATATCACAGACTCTCAAGACCAGGGAAATTTCTTAAAGGACTAAAGGTATATTTCAGAAACATGGGTATATGTACTTTTGTCTTCCTGTTTTAGGAGATGCTGTCACCGTCTCACAGTCTCTGGGGCCAGCACTGCTGTGATGGGAACAGCCAAAGGCAGGAAATGGAAATTAAACTTTTTAACTGACATTTTTAATTTTTCTCAGTTTCACCTGGAGAGGTGAGAAAGTGGTTTTCACCAGAGACACCCTTCCTGGGTAGAGCTACTGGAACAAGTTTGGCTAAATTTTAGGAGAAGCCTACTCTTGGACTGCCCTGTGCTGCCAGATGTGGATTCCAAATAATCTCTCTGCTGAGAGGCAGCTGTGCTGCCATCCTCGAGGAGTCCTGGCCTGTGCCACCACCATGTCTGGACATTTGATGGGTCAAATGGGTGTCTTTGTGCACAAAAGATCCACCAGACTTTCCTGAGGCAATCTGGCTTCATCCGAAGACCAGCTGGGAGCCAGTCTTGCCGCTCATTAGAGAGCGGCAGTTTTATTTGTCTTTTTAGTATATTTGGCACTTGAAGGCTGAATTCTCTTTCTTTTACCATCCAGCCACTGCTTGAGGGTGTCTTCTGTGCCACTGTCCCCCCTTTTTCATATGGCATTGGGAGCTGGTGATTTATTTTTGCTTAAACAGGAGAAATTTCAAGGACTTTTGTGGTACCTCTGTTTTAGGAAAAAGGGTCCAAGGAGGTGGTGTGGGACCTCAATGAGTACAGCAGGACAAGGGTGAGGGATGCCCCACCCATGGTGTGGACACTCTGATGCCGAGGTCAGCCTGTGAAGTCTTTTGGGTGTTTATGGCTCCTGTCTGGGACTTACAGAGAGCTTTGAATCACCATTTGGCACGAGGCAAAGCCAGTGGATGAAGGTGAGTTTTTCTCTAGTCAGAATTCCCATTGAAATGGGGGACAAAATCCCCAGAGAAGAAGAGGGCACAGACCCCCTAATCTTAGCCACATGGGGATGTCACACTGCTGGTGGCTGTCAGATAAAGCTGTGGGGCAGGACAGGAAAAGCAGGTAAAGGGAGGTTGTTTCTTTTCCTTGTGAATTAGAACCATATTATTTAACAGCATGGAGCAGCTTTGATCAAAGGCACGTAAAAATGCAGGTAAATTCAACTTGCCTTGCTTGCTGGCATCCTGGTATGGCATCATCCCATAGAGCTGTCGGTATTTAAGTGGGACACAGGAGCCACAAGTGTGGGATCCCTTCTGAATCAGCACTGCCACCTCAGCCAGTGGGTAGTTCAGGTCTGAAACAGCCATATAGTTAGAGAATGAATAATTACCATGATAACCTGATAGTAATTACCTGACTGTGCTGGTGCACCCCCCATCTTTTCCAGCAGTGATGGCACAAACCACCTGCCCAGGAGAACTAACACCAGTGGTCTCCTCCCAGTTTTCCAGCAGTGACTCCATTTCCTTTCCAGGTCTCCCATCCTACTTCAGGTTGCAGCCAGGTGAGAGCGGCTGAAGGCCCCTGAGTCCCCGAGCCCCAGCTGGGAGTGACCCTTGGCAGTCCCTGGGCAGGGGACAGGTTGTGCGCTGAGATGGCCCTACAGGGACAGAGAGCATGGAAGGCAAGGACTGGGCAGCAATGCCACGGATAAGCAGCGTGGAAACTGGAGCTCAGAGCCTTCAAATTTCCCTGCATAGCCGACGTCCCCTCCCTCTTTGCTGTGGAGGAGCTTTGCCGTCCTGGCTTGGGATGGCCGGACACAGTTGGGATGGCCGGACACACGCACGCCTTGGTGATCTCCACAAACACAGCCGGCCGGGCCATTACATCAGCCCTGGGTGGGGTGGTCCGGCCGGAACGGCCTCCAGACAGCGCAGGATGTGACCCTCTCCGCCAGTCCGGGCTCTGCATCCCGGGATCGCACACAGACAGCTCCCGGCCTCCGATCCCGCTCCCTCCCTCCCTCCCTTTCGTCTTTTAACCTCTTGTTTCTAAAGTGGTTTCTAAAATAAGCCCAAGTCTCGGCAGCTGTGAAAGGCGTTTGCTGTCAGAATTGGCCCCTGTGCAGACGGACTGGATACTGCAGGCGCTTGTTTTGCATTTTAAGCCTAAACATTCCCCCCGCCCCTGCTTTTTGCAGTTCAACTCTTAGTTTTTAATAGTCCTTGTCATGACTGAAAGTGCCAGACTCCAGCTGTTCTTCCCAAACCTCTGGGAGAGGCCTGGTTACATCTAGTTTTCATAAATCTTGAATCCAGTTCTAGCAAGTCTTTAAGCCTGACCACTACGCTGCCTGGGCAGTCCGTGATTGAAAACAGGAGCAGAGGAAGAAAAGAGGAAAGTGGAGAAATAGAGAAAAGACTTCACACTTGTAGACTGTTTCAGAAAAAGCCACCAAGAGGCACAGCATGTAAGTCACACTGAGATGAGATTCAGGGTGTTCTCTACAGCCACCTTATAAACAACTTGTGGCGTCACAGAAAAGGATGGTGGGGACAGATTGCCTGCAAAAACAAAGGTGAGATTCACCTGGCTCTCGCAGAAAAGGGCTGGGAAAATGTTCTTGTGTCAGGAGCTTTGAGAACCTGCTTGAATAAGATGCAGAGATCCTAAATCTCTCTCAAGGATCTTCATCTGGGACAAACTGGTCTGGGATCTGCACGTCTGATTTATATCTGTTGTGGATTTGGCCTTCACGGTTGAAAAAGAGCAAAAGGCAAGAAAGGGAATGCAGGAGTACACTCTCATTTAGGAAACAAGGTACCCGTTAGGGTAAGTACATCTTCCCCAGTGCTTGGTGAGCAGTGAGAGGGTTTAATTACAGAGCATCGGCATCTCTGAGCTGGGCCATTCCTTGAGCTGTGAAACGCTGGAGGTCCTGTGGGATCCAGGCACTCACCATGCTCAGTGATGGGTTGGATTCACCAGCACTCGTGGGGACCTGCAAAAAGATCCTCTTGAGTTTGAAGAAGAAGCTTGTTAGTTCTGTGGATGGGATTATGTTTTAAATCCCTTCCTGGTTCTATGGGAAGCTGTTCCAGGCCTCTGCAGTCTTTGCTACAGACATGTCAAGAGGCAAGGGACAATACAGGTGTTGCTATGTGTCCTTCACTCCCTGTGGCATGAAAGAGGAAAAAAGGAACCCTACATTTCTTGGGAGTAAGATGGAAAATAGCCAATGACTACTTAGCACATAAAATATCCAGGACAGGCCTACACTGGCTTTCATACAGTGGGAAGGACTGAAACCTTGGCCAGATTCATTATCATCCATGGAAACCTGTGCTGTTTGCATCCACGTGTGAGGCTTCGGGAACCATCACAGGAGAATCCCGAGAGAAGAAAGGTACAATAAACTGAACATACACGGCCTTCAACCTTCTCTTAGTTACCAGACAGAGATCCCTTCCAGCAAGGAACAGAGAGATCAGGCAGTAGCATTGAAACAGGCACGTGTTTGGATCATGGAAAACCAGTAACTCGGGGGAAATGTGGAAGTCAAGTGTCCTGTGATGGATGGATGGGCAATGGCTTTTTAAGTACCTGCATTTCAAAGCAGCATAAATACCAGATCCTGCGAGTGCAGCTTAACCTTACCTGACTCCAGGGACACCTTTCCACTGCCTCCAGTGACTGTTGGATGGGGCCTGTCAGAGGCACAAGTTTCCAGGGAGAAGCTGTGCACTTAAGCAGCTACATATTTAAATACTCTAGCTGAGCCTCCTTCCTGGATTTCCCAACATCTGTGCTTCCTCGCCTTGGAAGCCATCCCCCTCTTGGATCTGGACACTCGGAGTGTGCGGAAATGAGCAGGAGCAGCTAAGGACAGCATTTGGGCAGTGGAGCAGAGCTCTTTGCAGTGATGCAGGAGAGCACCTGCGGGTGCTGAGCGAGAGCTGCAGCCGAAATTCCATTACCGCTGTCTCTGCGTTAATTGGGGCATCCCTCCACGTGGCAGGAGGGATGTTGGGAGCCCACAGGATGAGGCAGAATGCTCTTCTTCTTTTGTCCCTTCTGTCTGCAGCCTCTGCCAGAGCTGCCTTGCCCCCTGTGGAAGAGCCAGGCTCGTGCCAAAAATGGTTTTGCTGCGTGGCTCATTTCTTGCCACAGACACGTTTCCAGTGCTGTTATAAAGCTTATCTCCTCCTGTTATTTCCCAATATCAAATCACAGTAAGAAAACAGATTTCCCTTCGCTGAACACAGGTAGTGTTACGCTGGGGAGTGTTAATGGCTTAAGCAAAGATTTTTCCACCTACAGGCGAGTGACTGATAGTTTATCCATCTGCTGCATAAAACCAATGCCTAAATCCCAGCTTTAATGGGTCATATCACCTGTGGTTTCAAAATAACTCTAGATTTTCCCCAGAAGGAAGATGCAAAATAATGAAATTAGTACTTGGAAGTGAAAGGGATTTTTTTCAGTTCAACAAACAACCAGGAGCCCATCACTTTTTCAAGTTAAATTGTCTTGAGTGATTTTGTCGTAGGTCAGAGGGAGGTCAGACAAGTTAAGCTTGGTCTTTTTCCTGCGTTGTCGTCTCTCAGCAGGAGGAGGAAGTTCACCTCAGCAGGTGTCATAAACACCAATTTCCCAAAATTTCATAATCATTTAGATCTAATTACAAGACACACATGGTTTTTGACTTTCACCCGGAAGACTTCAGGGAGTGTCCACCACTAAACCAAATAAGAAGGAATTTGCAGTGATTTTGCTGCATTTGATGGGTTTGCATTTTTAATCCAGAAAATTCAGTTTGATTCCAGAAACTCATTTTAACAGGCTGTGTTGCTCCAGGTCAGTTCACTTACTCCAGCATCACAGAGACGGGGAAGGAAATTATTTTTGCACTTTGTTTCAGTGTGTCCATCAGGAAAAAACACACCAATAAACTGAGCTGGGGACAGTGGACACTTGTGCTGCTGTCTCAATCTCTGCCTCCTACAACAGAAATTCCCCTGCTCAATAGCAATTTGGTCCAAAGCAAAATGGTGCCAACTCTGAGTTCTCAGTTCATTTAAAGAAGGCAAAGGGTGTCATGAAGCCAAGAATTCTGTATTCCCTGGAGGTCACCAGAAGTGCCATGAGTGATAGAAGCATTTTAAGCAACAGGTATCTCATGGTAGACTCCTCCTGACATTGCCAGAGCTGTTTATGGCCTTCAGGGGTGACTAAGATTGGGTCACTTACTTAAAAATCCCATTTTAGATATTGGCTGGCAGTGTTTGTTTCTCAGCACTCCACATTCCAGAGCTGCAGCTCTGTGCTGGTGCCATCTGTCCTGAAGACCATGCAGGCGTTTGTCCTGATGGACCTCCATGGTCCCCCTCTGTTCTTCAGCCTGAGGGGAAAATTCACTGCCTGCAACCCTCAGGTGGGTGCTGGTGTGTAAGTAAAGAGCAATTTACCTTAATGGAGGGGCAGAGGACAGGGACACCTGATTTACTTCATCTCTGGCTGCCCCTTCAGAGGGAGCTAAGCCAGCACAGAGAGGGGACATTGCTAATACAGACACCACAGTTATCCTTATCTCAGCTTTCTGTCCTTGCTGATCATTAAATTATCCCACAGCCCATCACAGACCGGCCTGCGACATCCACAGCTCTATTAATAAACCTTCTGCAGCAGTAAATCCCCAGGCCTGACTGCAGACTGTCAGTACCTCCTCTGATTTATTCCCCATTTACCCACCATTTGCTTCAGGGATAAAATGGAGCAGCCACCAGCTCTGCTCCCTCAGTGACCCCTCAGTGATGGCAGTGACAGCCTTGGAGAGAAGATGCTGAGGTTCCCCATGGTTTGTGACCATCTGAAAAAAAAAAAAAAAAAAAGAAAATTTAAACTCCTCATGTGGAGATGCCCAAATCCAGAATATGCTTCTCATCCAGCATCTGTGGGCCCAGAACCACATGGCAGCCTAGAATGGTGGAAGCAGCTTATTCCTGATCCTTTTGGAAGTTCACGAATCATCTTTGCCACAAACATGGGCAACACCACCATGAATTTGGGAAGGCTACTGCAAACATGTCCAGCACTTCCATGAGGACATTCAACAATGCCACAGGCATGACGTCCATGAGCAGAGAGGCCAGGACAATTCTCAGCCCTGGGCATGTGCAGCTGGCCCTCCCAGGAAATGCAGGGAGGTTGCAGAGGAGCAGCTAAATATCAGCCCAGTGTGTGCCCAAGTGGGCAAGAAGGCCAATGGCACCTGGCCTGGATCAGGAATAGTGTGGCCACAGGACCAGGGAAGTGATTGTCCTTCTGTACTGGGCACTGGTGATGCCACTGGGTGATGTGTCCAGTTCTGGGCCCCTCAATGCAAGAGAGACACTGAGGGGCTAGGGCAGGTCCAGGGCAGGGAATGGAGCTGGGGAAGGGTCTGGAGCCCCAGGAGTGGCTGAGGGAGCTGGGAAAGGGGCTCAGCCTGGAGCAAAGGAGGCTCAGGGGGGACCTTGTGGCTCTGCACAACTCCCTGACAGGAGGGGGCTCAGGGGGGGTCGGGCTCTGCTCCCAGGGAACAGGGACAGGACAAGGGGAAACGGCTTCAGGTTGTCCCAGGGGAGGTTCAGGTTGGATGTCAGGAAGAGTTTCTTGTGGTTAAACACTGGAAGGAGCTGCCCAGGGCAGTGGTGGAGCGTCCGTCCCTGGAGGTGTCCAAGGAAGGCCTGGATGTTGCACTCAGTGCTCTGGGCTGGGTGGTGAGGTTGGGATTGGGCACAGATTGGACTTGATAATCCTGGAGGTCTTTTCCTGCCACAGTGCTTCTGGTATTTTGGGATTAAAGGGACTGTGCAAAGTCAAAGGGAATTTAAGGAGGGAAGGTCCTGGCCAGGAGGTGACTTTATCCCAAAGCACCAGACGTGCATCCCAGGGCTCTGGGGCTTCCCAAAGGAAACTGGATGAGCAGGAGGTTGCTGACCTGTGCTCTGGGGTCCTGACCATGGCAAGGCAGAATGGCCCCACTTTCTGCTGTTCACAACTGACTTATCACTCTGGGGAGAAGCTCAATTGCCTGTCTTGGCCTGGACATTACTTAAACTAATTTTCTGGATTCCAGAGGGATTGTGGTTGGCCTGTATCAGCCCTAAACACACTTTGATTCATTTTATTTCCTGGACTCCTAAAGAGATCCTATTTTTTGGCCTGTTTTGGCCCCAAGCCCTGTTTGATTCACTTATTTCCTAGACTCCCAAGGGAGTGTGGTTGGCCTTCTTTGGCCCTGTCTTGCTGTCACTTTTCTGTGCTGGTATGCAATGCATCTGCACGCTTTAGATTCCTCCACTGCTTGTGCTTTCACTGTAGGCCAAGGCTGGATGTCTTTTGCAATATTTCGGGAAATGTAAACACAACTTGGTCTGTCTCCATGCATTCACCTTGCTGAGATTTTCCTGCAGCCTTTCACTGCCTCATTATAAACTATTGTTGCATGAGCTATGCACTCTGACCTCAGTATGGCCAGCCCCTTGCTGGGGAGGGGATGCTCCCTGTGGGATTTGCAGCAGGGAGCACTCCAGGAGAGGAAGGGAAGGACCCAAAGAGGTGGGGAAGATGGGGAAGAGCTACCACCTACCTGGACACCTATTAAAGGTGATTTCCTGTCTGTGTAGCTTTGTCACTGAGCCTGCCAGCTGCTTTCCCACCACAAGGAAATCACAGCTGTGAGGAGATGTCCCTGGTCATGCCAGTCCAGGTACCACGGGTGACACACTGGGCAAGCCAAGGTATGGGACTGGCTTTGTCATCATCTCATGGGTGACTTATCCCTCCAGGGCCGTGAACTAAGGAGCTGCCACAGCTGGTGGCACAGAGCATAAAGCATAATCCTCACCCCTGCTCTGGCACCACTGACTGCCCTGTGTTACCTTGTACAGTCCCTGTACTAACCCCTCCTCTCCACACAGTTACAACTGAGCAGGAAGCTGAGAAGGTGATGGCCTCCACTCCACAGAGAAGATGTGCAAGGAAAAAGTTCTTTATACTCAATTTAAAAAAAAAAAAAAAAGAAAGTTTTTTTTTCTGATGATGTCACTTACCTCTACAGCAACAAGTTCAGTGGTGACTCCCAGTCCCAGACCAGTATGACAGTGGGAGTAGTGGCAGAACAAGCTGAAGAGGTGATGGAAATTGCTAATCTCCCACCTCTCCTTGAACACCTCTTGGACTTTTCCAGCCACCTCCTCATCTGCATCTGCTCACACTGAACTCAGCCTGTGCCAATGTCCCTTGTCCTGGCAGAACACGCTGCCAGCACACAGAATGTAGCACTGGCAGAACAAACAGCTTCCCAGTTAGAAGCCCAGCTCTGCTTTGGAGAGCCTGTGACAGTGTCCAGTGCTGACATCTGCAACTCTACAATAGCATTTTGCTCTTTGCTCCTGAAATTTCAAAGGAATTTGTCAGAATTTTGAAAGGTTTGTTCCCCATTAAAGTCCTGAAGTGTAAAGCTGCCTGGGGCCGAGTTGCAGGCCAAGCACATGAGAATGAAGTCTTGCATTCAGTAACAATGTTGTCCCAGAACTACGACAACATACCTATTTTATTTCTTTTATAATTTACAAATATCACCACAGTGCAAACTCATTCCATATCCCACCAGAACAGCATTGCTTTCCATATAGACTATCTGGAGATAAATGTTTCATCACGGAATTTATTGTTTACAGAGCTTATTCATTTACTGTGCAACTCCCTTTTATCAAGATCTCATTTCAGAGCCTAAGCAAGAAAGAAATCCAATAAATCCATGAGTCTGTTAATGCTGTGAGAGGAAAGCAGCTCTTTACTGAGTGAGCAAGTTTCATTGTCCAATTGTCCCAGGAAATTTAAAGCAGAATGTGTTTTTGACAGCTTCGTTAATGGCACTTTTTTTTCCCTCCCTTGCCAGAAATTCAGGAATAATTGAGACATAGTGTTGAACTTCAAATGTTTCCCTGAGACTGGAATAGAGGACTTGATGAAGCATGTAATATGGCATAACCTCCCAATTATTCACACGTTTAGATAACCATAATCACACAACGCCCATCACAGCCAGGAGGTTATTCCAGGCAGATATTGGCAGGGGCTAATGGACAGCATATTGCGAGGGCAAGGAGGCTTTGGAAGGAAACATTAATCAGAATTTGGTAGCAAAGTCATCAATCACAGCTTAACAAAGCTGTCACTCACTGCTGCAGTCCTGGGACTTCGATCAACTCAGAGTTCAACTCATCAGTCTCCAAGAGCAGAACTCAGCAAGGGAGAATGGCATTGCCTCAGTGTGACTGTCCCCAGGACAGCCAGCCCTTGGCAGTGTGGCTTCTCCAGGGAAGAAGCAAGAGAAATCATAGCCAGTATTTGTAATAATTGGGTTGTGTATTTTTCAGTCAAACAACGTTGCTTTCGATTATCACTATTTGATGTTTTCTTGCTCTGGGTTTGAGAAATGCAACTGCATTCTGCTGTTGGAAATTATTCCAACCAGGAGCTTTTCTAACTGCTTGCTGAGACACCCATGGCAAATTGTGACATGTGAGAAATGTACAGCAGGAGCCTAGCAAGCAGATGAGAGGTTGTGATTATTCCCATTTCCCAGGGACCATTAGATCTTGTCTGGGATGCAGTGTCTAGGTTTGTGTCCCCAGCACAAGTGAAATGCCAATAAACTGGACTAGTTTAGCAGATGGGCACCAAGATGGGCTGGATGGTCCTATAGGGAGGTGCAGAAGGATCAGATCTTGTTCAGCCTGGGAAGTTCATAAGGGAACAATCAGGAGTACGGAGAGTGAAAAACTGGAGGTGTTCTGGATGTGACTGGAAAAGCCCTGAGGAAACTGATCTGTCTTCAGCTCTGATCCTGAGCTCCAAACCTGCCAAGTCCCTCCCAGCACAAGCAGTGTTGCAGTTCTGTGGCTGAAGGGAAAATGCTCTGCTCTCCACACTTTTGGGAGGCGGAACATGCGGCAAGTGTTCAAGTAACAGCATGGACGACTGAACTTTGGGATCAGGACATGCAACACCTTTGCCTGAGAGCTGGCTGGGAGGTTGCACCATGTCTCATTCATGGGCTCCAGAGCATCTGGGAGAGCTGTTGCCTTTGTCCAGGTACCTTCCTCAGTTTTTTAGACAAGTCTCTCATCCCAGATTAAGGCCAGCCAGCACTAGTCCTGAGACTGCTCCTGGACAAGGGCAGTTCTCCTGAGAGAGGATGTTTGCACTTCACCCTTTGCCACAAACATTTTGTGCAGAGTCACAGAATCACAGAATATTCTGAGTTCGAAGGGACCCACAAGGATCCCTGAGTCCAACTCTCAGCCCTGCACAGGATGCTCCAAGAGTCACCATGTGAGTCCACACACCTTTCCAAATGAGACTTTCTGATCTTCTGCTTTTAGGCCCTGCCTCTTCCACTATGTTACCTAAGCCCAGTCTCTATTTTGTCATGTTTTGTACCCACCATCCTCCCAGTTTTAGTTGTTGTTGGGGGGTACCTCTGTCCAGGCCCTCTCCCAGGGCACAGATGCAAAGCAGTACAGAACTGGGGCTTTTCTTTCATCCTCCAGAGCTGGCTTTAATCTGCACTATGTGCATTAAAGGGCAGGAGGTGAGAGCTCTCTGAGTGCCTGAGGAATGAGGGAGCTGCTGCAAATGAATTCCTGAAGACTCAAACTTTCTGTGCCCTCCTCTCATCATCCCATGTTGGCCAAGACACTGCTTTTTGACAGCACTGGAGCACATGGAAACCTTGATCCACCAACACATTACGTTGGAAAACTTCATGCTTTGGGTGCATAAAGTTTTCCACATAAACAGGTGGGAGTTTGGCATGGCCAGCATGATTTGAAGCCAGTGCATGGTGTTTTTAACACTGTGTGGAAAAGTTTTGGGTGCTGGCTGTCTTGTGAGGGGTCAAGTGAGTCATTATTTTAGTTGGCTTTCCCCTGGCCAGGGTGTCCCTAAGATGTGTGTATGAGGTTCCCCTTGCTCTTCTGGCAGAGCTGAGGAACTCCCTCCTGATGCTGCTGTGCAAAGATGATGAGGGACATTTCCAGGAGCGGGGGGGAGGGGACTCCAGCAGTGCCAATCTCCCCTGGATGAAGGAACAGGAGCAGAAAATTTGCCATTGTGGTTGGTTTGGTCCATCACCAAATTGCCAAGACATGCTGTCACCTATTTCTGAGAAACTGGGACCCTCAATGATACCTGATTTTCTCTAAGAAAGCAAGCCAAGATGATGGTGGGGCTGTACCTGTCCTGGCTGGGCTGAAGGGTGGCACTGAAGAAGTGAGAAATCGTTGCTGACAAGTGATGTGAAGCAAAAAAATCCCCTGGGATTTAATCATATCCCACCTCAGCCATGTGTCTTGTGTGCTCCGGGGTGCCCTCTCCCCAAAAAAGTAGAACCAAAATCTCCCGAGGGGAGGCTGCACATATTCCATTTGATTTCAGGATGGACCGATGACTTCAGGGCTTTCTCTGGCTGCTGCCTTGGTTTTGCTCGTACCTCTCAGCCTCTGGCAATGGGGAACTCTGGAGACAGAGAGCCTGCAGTTGGTGACATTGCCATGAGGAATAAACAGTCTTTTTTTGGATGAGGTTTTGTGTTTAGGTAGATGGTCACATTTGGCTCCAGAGAAATGGAAGCACTGAAGGCACTCCGGAGTGGAGCAACAAGGATATGGGACATATCACCCACAGGGAAAGGTGGGAAAACCTGGGGTCATTTGCAAGTCCAAGTGCCTAAATCTCTCTCTGGGGCTGCAGTGAGTGGTTTGAACGTGGCCCAAAGTCTGCTCTGTGCTGTGGTTGGATGGGAGCTGCCGGGATTCCGGCTGACTGTGGAGCTGTCCCGGTGGTGTGGAGCCAAGGGACACTCAGTGTGCCCAGAGAAGGATGCAGGGAAGGCTTCCCAGCCTGAGGCTTGCCGGGTTGTGTGGCCAGCAACATCCAAGGGAGGGACCTGGTCATGGTCCCATTTGGTCTCCTTGAATGTCCCTGGGCCAAAGGGACAGATACCACTGGCAGCCAGGTCAAGTGGGGACAGCTTTTACCGGGAGCCAAAGCTCCTCCTTACACCTTCTTGAGTGGAAATGAGCCTGTTCTCCCACCACACCCATGAGGGGAAGGGAGGGGACAGGGTGGGGAATCGTTATTTTAGTCATTAGCTGATGGGGAATTTACCAAGGAAGACTGACCTCAAAATCCCACGGTTTTCTCGTTGTAGAAGTAGCCACTGTGAGGAAAATGTCACGTACTCCAGGACTGGGACAGAGAGGAGAAATCCCTCTGCTTTGGAGATTCTGCCAGGATGAGCTCCCATATCCCATAAACAGATTGTGTTCCCACTCCCTGGACTTTTTTTTTCTCATCACCTGCAGGCCTTGGCTGAAGTCTCTCACTGTGGCTAATGGACCAAAATCACCTCCCTTGTGGCAAGAAACCAAACCTGGGCAGGAGGCTGCATCACAACCTCAGGGGTGCAAAAGGAGAGTGCTTGCAAACACATTTTTTGGGGAGACCCCCTCCACTGCCTTAGCAACAAGCATTAGACCCTTTTACCTCAAATCCGTGCTTGGAAACAATGTTCACCTGTACCTTCTCTTAGAACTTACTTTGGGCCTGAAGAATCTGCCACTCAAAGCTCTTTTATTTGGTGGTTTACAGGTGGTGGCTGTGGAAAGCACATCTGGTGGCCGGCTGAGGACAAGTCCCATCCAACCTGCAGCATGAGCCACCAGTGCCCAATGCTCCTTCTGTTTGTTGGTCCATCCCAGAGGAGTCACATGAGTGGTTCCTGCTCTGTTATTGTTCCAGGGCTCATGATGGAGTGTAACATCACACAAAACCTGGGCTGTTTATTTAAACAGAGAGGGTCCCACCAGGGTCACAAAGTGATGTCATGTTTCCCACCTGCCTGATGGAGCTGTGGGGAGACCAGAGGGATTGTGTTTGGGATGCTTTCATATCCCACACAGTAGGGAGAGAGGGAAAGATGATTTAAAGGGGGTTATTTAGAAGGAGCAAAGTCAGGCCATTCTTCTTACATCAGGCCCATCTTGGGAAAATGACTCCTGGTGGTATAAGCTGCAGATCAAGGCACTGAGATGGAGAAAGTGAGTGTGAAAAGCTGTTAAATACCTTTCAAAACCTGTAATAAAATAGTCATGAAAAGTCCTTGGCCAACATTCTAGGCAACACAGACTGATCTAGGGTCTTGGAGGTCACATGTACAAGCTGATTTACCCCAGAGGAGGGTCTGCTCCATCTCCTGGCCCCAGCATTAAATGATGAATTTCCTTTCCCACAGCACCCTCAGAGGAAGCCTTGAGCTATGCAAGACACATAAAAAAGGGGGCCAAACATGGAATCATAGAATCATTTAGGTTGGAAGAAGACCTTTGAGGTCATTGAGTTCAAAGACTTAGAGCAGCACTGCCAAGCCCACCACTAAACCATGCCAGAAACCAGGTCTTGCACAGCAAGCTGTGATCCCAAAGCAGAGCATTTGCCCTCAGAATTAGATGGTGGAGATTCCCTGGGGTATTCCCATTGCAGTACAGGGCTGTGTCCCAGTGACAGAGATGCTGCAGCTCCTCCTTGGGTGACCCCACCACTGCATCCAACCCACACCTTTGTCCTGCCACACTCCATGTGCATGGAAGACCGCCCAAGAGAGACACCACAAAAAAAGGCATAGAAAAAATTCTTGGCTGTGAGGGTGGTGAGGCCCTGGCACAGGCTGCCCACAGAAGCTGTGGCTGCCCCATCCCTGGAAGTGTTTAAAGCCAGGTTTGGATGAGGTTTGGAGCAACCTCAGGGAAAGTGTCCCTGTCCATGGCAGGGGATTAGAATTAGGTGACCTTTAAGGTCCCTTCCAAATCAAACCATTCCATGATTCTGTATGTCCAAGAGAAGGAAACATTCATCAGCAGGTGGCCACAGGCCAGACCTCGAGCAGGCTCCTATCTGAGGCTCTGCCCTGGATGTGCTTGAGCTTGGATGCAATGACTCCTGATCCCTGTGTCTCCCTCACCCCTTGCCCTGCTGTGGATGTTTTTGGAGCAGCCTTTCCCTGGCTGGGTGTTTGTACAGTGACTTGCATAACTGGAGGATGATGATTTTAGCTCAGGGCTCTCTGTCCCATGATGCAGCCCACGGTAATTGAATGCAGTAAGTGCTGTGACAGAAACCAAACAGGAGTGTAAAAAAGGAGAGCTGCATGTTCAGGGGAGGAAGGAAAAGCTTCCTGATTTTCTTGTCACGAAGCTTGTCCTGGGTTCTCACAGAGGAAAGGCAGGGAAGGGTGACCTGTCAGCAGAGGTTGCATTACTGGCTCACGTAGGGAGGGGAGAACTCTCTGCTTTGTGTGTGTCTCGGTTTAACAAGCGAATAAAGCAAAGATTTCTTTAAAGATACCAAGCCCAAGCACACCACAGCTGGGAAGCACACATGAGCAATAGCTTTCACATGCTAACAAACAAAAGAGCCTTGCAAAACAGATGCTGAGGTTTGTGGGGCTGGCACAGGCTCGCTGCTGGCAGGGAGTTAACTCACAGAAAGCTGAAAGGTTCAGCGATGGAAGAGTATCCAGAGACTGTTTGTTCATAAACACAGTTGAGGGCCAGCAACCTGCTTTATCCCCCTCCAAGCTGCACTGCCCCAGTCATTCCTTGCAGGGTTCCTGCAGGAGAGAAGGCAGATATGCAATTCTTCTGCAGCCCACGCTCTAGAGAAATAATTAAACAGTTTTTCTTAACCTCTTGAACTTTTCATTTATTATTGCCATCCATTATGTCTACCTTCTCAAATAGCAGGATCCTGAAAGCCAGCTCCAGGGGTCAAGGGTTTATTGTTTAATGGAGATAGAACATTCTGTAAATTGCACAAAGTCACAATGTTTAGAAGAGAAGCTTCTGGTGTACTGAATCTTTTCAATTTAACAAACAGTGAGCTTTGACATATGTTCTTCCTCCATAGCAGGAAATTTCGGATAAGTGCAGTACTGGCATGGACATGTTACCAAATCCTTCCTGTAAACCAAATGACATCTGCATTCAAATAAAAACATTCCTTGCACCAAATACCAGGAAATACTAAAAGTATCACTATTCTTCTAAGGTCATGCTAAAATGAAGTTTTTGGCTTTCAGAACACAAAGTAAGTTTGTACAGGGCCAAGACGTTTTGTTCAACACACATTTGCTGTTACAAATCCCAAGGGACATCCTTCTGGATCAAATATGTGCATGTGTCTGTAGAATTTTGCAAGCATTTAATCTTCTTCATATGAAAAAAGAATAAATATTTTAGGAGCGTGGACTTACATTAACAAATATTGCTGTTGCCTTTGTTTTTACTAGTGCTCTGCTTTTCAAAGGCAGAAAAAGGATTTGCTTAAAACAAAGCAAACATCCTCAAAATACACCATGCCAAAATAATCAAGGGAATAAATACCTGGGATTTACAAAATATGAATATTCTTCGGTAAATAAACTGAAGTAAGAGCAGGCAGGGAGAGGAGGCTGCTGCAGTGATGGGGAGTGAGTGCTGAGTGTAAACACTTTCATCTCATAGATGGCAAATCAAGAACATTTAAAGAAAATAAATGTATGAAGAGCAGATTCTTCCTTCTCATGTTACTTTCAGGGGATTTTATTGCTGATAGTTAACGTCACATAAAACCTTTGGAATATTATGCCAGCAGATGAAAAACTACAATGGCAGAAAGAGTTTCCCATGGATAATTAGCATAAATATCTGCTTAAAGCTGAGTAATTAGTTCACTGTACAGGATGTACTTCAGCAGTTTTATGAGTAAAAAAACACAGGGAATGTTTTGAATGACTTACATTTGAAATAGCGCAGGCAGATACCAGGGACTGCTCAGAGACTGCCACACAAAAAAAGTCTGCTCTGACTGAATGAACGCCCGTTCCCACCAAGCTGAGGGCCAGACACCCCTAGGAGGCTTCACCCAGACACATCCCTGCAGCTTTCCACTCAAAGGAACATTTTCCTTTAATAGGAGGACTGGAGGATCCAGACTTTGGAAATGAAAAAGAAAAAAAGAGAGAATGAGAGGAAAAAATGAAAATGGAGGGGAAAAAAATAAAATAAAAATCAGCATTTTCCAATATCCTTATGAAGGTAAAAAAAATTAAAAAAATAAGCACTATTTCCAAAACAGTGATCTTTTCCAAAAGGCTGTTAGGAAGAAAGGTATTTTTTTTTTAACAGATACTTTGTTTGATAGATGTGGCTTGAGAAAGCTGCTGGGAAGGTGGCAGTGGCTCAGGGAAGGTCCAGCAGGGTCCTCAGGTGTTGGTCACTCCCATCTGCAGCATTCCTTCAGGCTTCCTCAGAGCACCCTTGTCCTCCAGGGCCATCTGTGTTTCCATTGGCATTTCCAACCTCCCCTGCTCCTGCCAAGGCAAAAGGGAAGGTGAAAGGAGCAAAAATACTCCATGGGAACTCCTGAAAGGGAGCTGGTGGAGGGTCCTGTAAACCTTATGCAGTCCAAGGCCTGGAAAAGACCCTGAAAAGGATCTGATGATTAAATTGTGAGTGCAAGAAAATCCAGCCTTGCAGTCCATGGGACAGTCCAGCTGAAAAGACACAAATATTCAGAGTTTAATGGGGACCCCAACCCACCAAGAAGGCTGCTCATTTCAGTAGATTCCCCACCTGACCTTAGATTTGCCTGTGATGCTCCCAGGTTCGGCTGTACTTCCTGTGGTTGTTATCTCTGCCCCAGCACATCTCAGGCAGGGCAGGAGCAATTCCACAGCATCCAGAGAGAGCTGAAGCAATCAGAAACGGCTGCATACAGCATTCACTGATTTGCACTGGCCCCAGCTGCTGCTGGACTCCCCAGGACCTTTATATTCCTATGATAGCTGTGCACGGCTGGGCTGTAATCCCTGTGCTTTCCATCCTGGACCCTATGGCAAGACCTGAGGGAGGGGAACTGTGTGTGGACAAATGGGGAAAAAAATCCAGCTTCTGCTCTCAAGGTTGTACTTTTCATCTATCTTTAATTATTTTTTTTTTAATCGTTGTTGCAATTCAAGCAGTGGAAAAGGAAACTAGAAATGCCCGATGCAGGCAGTAACACTGGTCCCTTCACTGCTGATTTGCAGCTGTCTTGAAGAAAATTGATAAGGATTGCAGGTTGGCATCTTTGGGATCTGATCAAAATACAGCCAGGTGGGGATCCCTCAAGGATGGATCCGAACTCAACAGGAGCTGCTCAGCTGGCTGCAAATCCCCTCGATGCCCCAGCCCACCCAGACAAGGATCCCAGCTCCTGGCTGGTTTTGCTCCGTTTGTTATCCCAACAAAAGGCTCCCTCTAGCTTGGATGCAGCCAAAGGTGTTTCTGGAAGCCTGGGCTGGCCCCACACGGTTGCCCACGTGCTTCAGCCCCGATGGAGCAGCTCAGCTTCCCAGGAAACCCCCCATCCAGGATGCAATCCTGAGGCACTGCTGGAGGCAATCATCCCCCTGCTGAGCTAAACCCCAGCTCTGGGCTGCAGTTTTCCTTCCAAGCGAGATCTTGGAGCTGCTATTCAGACCTTATATTTAGAAAAATGTGGGAAAAGAACTAGATCCATTTCAGGGTTTGTATTTTTGTTGGCAGGATATCTGGTATCATTACGGAGAGCAAACCCAGGGTTTTTCTTTTCTTTTTTTTTTTTTCTTTTTGTTTTTTTCAATTTTTATTTTTTCAAAGTATTCATTTTCTTGCCAGAATCATATAGAAGAAGTGGGATCTGATGAAGGGGAATTTGTGGCTGAGAAGCCTGAGGGAGCAGCAAAATCATTTCATCATCACATCTTTTGCATGCACAAAAATATGTGTGGGTCCCAGGGCTGGGAGTGCTCCAGAGGTCTCCTCCTCCATCCTCCTGCCCCATAGCAGAACCAGCTCAACCTGGTGGTGGAGACACCACATCCTCCCCAGGTACTCCCATCCTGACTTTGTTATCCTGCCTGTTAGAAAGTTCCTTGAGTTTGCTGCAAGATACATCCAGGATGGTTTTTCCTGCCCACGATGGATGTAGGGACAGATTATTCCCTCCCTTTGCTGCCATGTGTGACCCCAGGCAGACGAAGAGCATGGTAGGGAACTCCTGAAGGGTTTGCAGAGCATACCAAGTCTGCCTGAACACTCTGAATGGGACAGTGAGGTGTGATTCATTTTGAGGGCTGATTTTTGCAGCAGTCTGGTATTTTATACGTTCTCAGCAGAGCAGGGGATGTCACCGACAGCACATTTAAGGACAAACCCCTGGCAGGCACTCCGACACACATCCTCTGGCAGACACACTTGCGTGTCACTCTTGAGGAGCCTGCAGGACATCTGCTCTGCCAGACATCGTGGCAGGGCTCTGGCAGATGGGTCAGCAGACAGCAGGGATGGAAAAATACAACGATCCTGAGAAAGCGACACCCGCCCTTTTCCTCTTTTAAAGAATTCACAAAATCACCACCAAAATACAGGACCACGGCCTTAAAAAGCAGCCAGGGAACCTCTGGGAAAAGCCAGCTTGCCTCTAGAACCAGGGACATGTCATGTGTTTCCTGCTCAGCTGTCAACTTAAAGGCTTGTCCTGCTATCGCTCAGTCCTCAGAAGGTCAACGATTGGCTTTGCTTATCACCCAGAGGCACTTTACTCCAGCTAATTGGCACCCCTGGTGACAGGGTGGATTGATGGACTCCCATCAGGCCTTCCACAGCCATCCCAGCAGGACACAAAGCTTCTCCTCACCCCTGCCTACTTGTCTTTGACCGTGTTTCCCATGGAAATGCATGGGAAGCACTCACTCATGGAGAATGGATGGTTGGAATGGCACTAATGTCAAGGCCGAATGCTGTGACAGGAGGGTGGGAGAGCAGCTTCAACTTCTCTGTTCATGTGTCCATCCCTGGATGTGCTGCCTGAGATTGGGCTCATTGCCTTGTCCTGGCCCTGTAACACTGTGACAGGACAGTATTTGTTCCTTTTAGACAGCACTTTGTCACTTGAAAGCAGCTCAAAGGCCTCCATGTGGTACTTCCCTGTGGAGCACAGATGGATTGAGTGTCCTCTAGGGTGATCAAGGTCACATCTTCAGGCCTAATGCCTTTCTCCTGCAGTATGGAGATGCTGGGACCAGAAGGAGGCATCAAAACAATGTCTCCAAACCTCACTTCCCAACCTGCATCTCCAGTTGTGCTGAAGGAAAGGCTCCTCTGAACACTTTCCTTCCCCAGAGAAAGCCTCCTTCTCCTGGTGATCCCTGAAAAGGACCAGGTGTAACCTTTTAGCTCCCTATTGGCTCTCATCTCCTTCCTTCTTTGATCCCAGCTTTACTTAAAAGAAGCCCCATATTTATTTAGCTCCTTTTGGATGGTCCTTGGGGAAGGCTCAGCTATTTCTTACCCTCTTTTTGATTTCCAAAGGTCCAGGCCTGATGGCATGGCAGGAGGAAAGCAAGCCTTCACCCCTCCCAGGGCTGTGGGCAGATTTCTGCAGAGGGGATTTGGTGAGTAAAATTGCTATCCAATGACTCCATTGGGATGGGCAATCCCAACAGCCTCAAGGGCTCTTCTTTGCCTCTAAAAGCCAAACTTCTCATGTCTGCCTGAAGCTTTCCCTTGTTTTCACAAACATCTTCACTTTCCCATTCTCAAAATCTGTTGTTTGCTGGGCTAGTGGGGCCGTAACTTGTACCCACTTGCCAAGAGTTCCTCAGACTTCGGACAAATCCCACATGTATCCACCTCCTCCGTGCTCATCCTGGCTTGCAGAGCCCCCATTCCGTGCCTGATCCCTGATATCCCAAGCTCACAGCTCCCACATGGTGCTGGTGACCAGGATCCACCCTCTGCATCGGCAGAGTGCCGCAAAGCCAGAGTCAGAGCCTTGTTTTAAGCAAACAGAAATGTGCAGGACATACCAGACTCCTCGCTGGAAATCAGAGCCATATTCTTCAAAACTCTGACCCTTTGTTCAGACGCCCTTTGGAGACCTCCCGCAAATACCTCACTTGGACTTCCAGATGCAAGAAATTAATTTTATTTTTTTAATTCTGTGCCACAAATCCTTAATTTTGGAATGTGCACTTTTCCTGTGCGGTCCCTGGCTCCTAGAGACTACAAATACATGTGAAATTGCAACAGACATTGATAACAAAAGTTTGAGGGTAACCCAACAGCTTTTCAAAGCCTTCTCTAGATAATTTACCCTAGACTGGCGAGTAGCCACAAACTCCATGGTGGGGAAGGAGGCTGCTTTTGATTTAGCTGATGTTTAGGTGTGAATGAGGAGGAGAGATATACGATTAATCACTGGAAACAGGGAGATGGTATTATTTTGATTCATACTTGACAAGTTTTCTAGGAATGCTGAACTTGAGTAGAAGTGCATGGTGGACCCAGCTGTTCAAACAGTGTGATTAATTAAACTGATTCCATGTGAAAAACAACACTGACTCTCACTCTCAAATTGCAAATCATTTTCAATATATTGGGGAAGGGCCAGCCTGAGTTTTTATTAATTGCTCTGGAGGTGATGAATCAGGGTTGTCTGCAGAGACCCACACAGGCGCACATTCCTGAGGAAGTACGTGATGGTGGGCTGGTTTCTCGGCTGCTTGGAGCAGCAAGGGTTGCTTTCCCGGAGATGCTGCCACTTGCACACAAGGCAGGGATGAATCCCTGGGGTGCACAAGTTTGGATGAGCCTTCCCCTCCCAACCCTGCTCCGAGAGAGTTGCAAAACTGCAACGGAGCCGGCGCTTGTGCTTCAACCAGCGCTAATAATAAACCTTCCTCTCCCCTCATTCACCTGCCAAACCACGGCTCTCTCAAAATATCAGCACGCTGAGAGCAGGCCATGCACTGGGTGATTTGCCCAAGACCACACAGGAAGCCTGTGGCCAAGCTGGAACTTGAGCCCAAGGCTCCAGGCTCCAGGATCAGGGCTTGGCTGCCCATCGTGGGACCCTTCCCCACACAGTGCTGGGGGCAACACAGGGAGATGGCTTGGACAAAAGCACTTTGCCTGCACATATTTAGACCCAGCCTAGCATTGGGATGCCCTTGCAGCAGGTGCTCAGAGGGATTTATGCACCCCCAGGTGAGCACGCTGAGGACTTGGCCCCATGAAAAGGTCCGGAAAAATCTTCCCTGCAGTGGAGGCTTTTGATTTATATTTTCTCCGCCAGCTTGTCTGTTTTACTCATGCTGCTGACAAGGAGAGGGATATTTGATCCATGCTGAGGGGCAGATGTTGAGCACCGCAGAGCAGGAGGCAGGGCTGCTCCTCAGGTGTAAACCTTCTGATGGCCATAAAACCACTTACAGGGGGGTGGGAGGGAAAGAAATAGATTAATCTGCCTGGTGCTCACAGATGTGGAAAAATACCCTTGAAACAGCTCAACTGGATGTTTGTCACTGCAGCTGCCATGGAGGGAGAGTGACAGCCCAGCAGCAAGTGCGCCGACACCTTTCAACTCCACCAAATCCCGCAGGGCAGCCCCGATACCAGGCACTGACCCTGTGCTAACTGGTTTCAAATGTAACGTTTGAAATACCTCGCAAATACACATCTGAGCCAAGGCTTCCACCCTGAGCCTGGTGGGGAGGCTCTGAAAGCTTATTGCAAGCACCTGTCTGGTCTTCAGAAGCATTGATCTCCTACTGAGGTCAACAAGAGGAATTAGAGGGGCTGGTGGTTGCTGCTTTTTCTGCAAAACCCTGATCGCCATCCCAAAATTCGCTACCCAGGGAGCCCTGTTCTGACCCCTCGTGTTTGATCCCAGCAGGAGAAGTCATGTGCAGTGAGATGTGTCCCAGACACCTCATGTTGGTGCAGCCCATGTGGCTCCAACCCGCCTTCCTCAGGGGCACGGCAGCAGGCTGACTGCTGGAAAATATTGCTTTGTCCACCCTCTTCAGACCTTGCAGGCTGCTGTTTCTCCAGAACAGCTGAGTGATAGTTAAAAAATGTTTGCCCTCTTTCCCCTCTCTCTGAAAGGAATGGGCGTCTCTACGGACCCATTTATATTGCTGGCTCAACTGAAGTTAATAGGAATATTCCCCTTCTTCTCCACAGGGGCCACATTTTTCCCTTGGGAGATCTGCAGGGCCATTTACTAATTTCACAGACATCTCAGTAATTCCCCCTTGTCAACCTGAGCTCCTTAGAAATGGAGAATGTGATCCCCCCTCTGTCTCTGGGTGATTGTGACGCCCTTGCCTTCATGCTCGTGCTGCTCCAAACAACACATTTTCTGAGCACACTGTGTTTGTCTGAAAATACACCAGGAGGGCTGCCCAATTTGGAAATGACTTGAATTACAAAAAAAGCACAGCTGTCTTTAACAGCTCTCGAAGCTCATGCAACTAGTCTGCAATTTATTGACTAGGATTAGATGCTTATTGTCTATGACACTTTAAATACCATTACATTGAAGTTTATACAAGAAAGTCCAAGTTTTCAAACTGGAATCTTAGCAATAACAGCTGGACCATTTGTTTATATGATAGACAGAAAAGAATGACTTCTGTAATCTGTGTATTTGGCTTTAGGATTTTCTACGATATGGGGAGACAGAAACCTACCCCATCCCTAACTGAGGATTGTGAGACAGAGCTGAGCAGCACTGGCTAATTTGTCCCTGATGTTGAGACTGCAGCCAAAGCTGGGGTTGAGTCCTTCCCTCACACCTGATGGAGAAGCACTTGAAACCCTCTAGCCCACCTCTGACAGGCAGGGCTAAGTCTCCCGTCTCTCTCCCCCAGGCTGCCCACATTCCGCATTTTGTTTCTAGCATGAAAGACTTTGTTTTAAATCATAATAGTAACCAGGCTGTAATCACATTATAGCACACATGGAGAACTCGCAAAAAGTCATGTGCTTTGGATTTGACATTCTGATTTATGGTTGTGTGCTCCAGTTACACAGCTGCAATCTCATTTTCGACAAAGATGTTTTCTATTTTTCTATTACTTTGCTTCACCCTGTCTTTATGTCGAAGAAAATGAAAGCCACCAGGTGAAGCCAGCACAAGAGGACAAATGTTTGCATGTTCTGGATCAAAACCATGATCAAATATTTTATGCTCTCCTTTCATAAACAGCTTTCTATGGGCACATGTGGAGGGAGTGTAGATTCTTCATTTTGAGCCATTTGAAGTTAAAAAAAAAATAAAAATTCCAGACTTTTATTTATTCAGAAACTAGATCAGCCTATGAAATTCACATCCCAGCCACTTGATCACAGTGACTTCACTGAAGAGGGAAGAGGTTGCAGAATTACTTCTCAGACAGTCGAACAGCCTCTCTGCTTGCCAGGACCCAAAGCTGCTCCTTGAGTAAATTTTACTCCTGAACAAAGCCCAGCAGAGGTGGCAAAGTCTTTCCTTGCTAATTAATTGTAGATGCAGTCATTAGCCCTTCCCTCTGTCAGTAACCCATTGGCTTCGCATTCCTAGGAAGAGTAGCAGCATTCCTGCTTAATTAAAAAAGTGAGCACTTTTGCAGTAAATTGCATTAACATTGGAAAGGGGCCAGAGCTTATGTTTTACATGAACCTGTCTTGTCTAGAGCGGAGTAAAGAAAAGAAAATGTCATCAACATTCTTTTCACAATTTAAACACTGATGATCTATCTTTAGGGCCAATGCTGGCTGAGCATTACAGAGAGCACGAAACCACCACTGCGTCCCTCACCAGGGGTAAATTACGCGTTGCAAACTCATAAACCTTCAAGTGTGGCGTAAAATTTTTACTCAGGCCATCATTTTCAGTATGGTTTAGGAAGGGCCTGGATGGAAAACATATTTCTGGTGGTTCTAGAGCACGTGTTAAGGAGCTGAAAACACACGTCAGTGGAGCCTCCGTGGGTCACACATTGGCCACGAGTCCTCACTGCAACAAGGTTTTGGCTGTAGACTCCCAGGGCCAAGAGCCCCCGTGGTCTCAACAGTGAGTTATTTTATCTGCTCTGCAAATTCTGTAGGCTCTAAATAAGTTTCTGTCTTCAGGACAGTGCTACTCCAAGTTAATTACTGAACATTGAGCTGGGACTCTGGAGAGTTGGGCCCTGAAATGGGAAGTCAGGGTGTTGAAAATGCCCCATGGAAAGAAAACTCCAGAAATTCTGTGTACATCAAGAGTACCAGAATTTTTAAAAAATCACTTTTTTTTTTTTTTTTCCTAGACCAGAAGTTCCCAAATATCAGGGACTCAGCTCAAGCACAGCCTCCATCTGCTTCTGCAGGGACAGGTATCGGTGAAGCTGAGAGGAGACACTGCCCTGAGCCATGATCTAAAAGGGACCTCGGTGAAAATATCTGCTGCTCAGTTTTCCATCAGCAATAACTCACCTCTGGGGATAATGAGGCTGTTCAGTACTGGACCTACTGGGTGGCAAGAAAATGAGGAGTTACAAAACCTTGGATTTTTCAGGTGAAAACTACAGAGTGGGAACTTCCCCTCTTGCTCCACAGAACTGTCATAGGAAAAAAAATCCAAAATTTGAGAAAGGGAGACTCATTTGTTTATCACTATTGGCTAAATCCTGATATTCTGGCTGTGGTGATAACATGGATCTATTGGTCCATGTGCCAGATCTGTTGATCCTAAATATTTCTCCTACAGGGCATGAAATGGGCAGGGACACACGGCAGTGTAAGATCTGCTGCCCCTAAGCCAAGCAGAGCAGGAGACCACCAGGACTTGTTTTCCCAGAGGATCTCTGGGTTACTGTCAGGGCTAACCCACAGCAGAGCGAAGAGCAGAGCAGGTCAGTGGGGCTCTATGAGTCTGTAAGAGGGTGCTCCTGGATGTGTGGCTGTCCATGTCCCATTCCCAGCTCCACTTCAGTCCCACAGACCCTGAGATGGACGGAGTAGGACTGAGCAGAATGACTAGAGCAGAAATCCACAGCAGTTCCTCTCCTTCACTCACCCTCCATTTCCGTCCTTGGCACAGCCAGTCAAAATATTTTTGACCAAGAGGTTTTCCACTGGAAAATGCTGCTCCTTCTGAAATCAAGAAGGAGCTTGTTCAAATGTCAATGACACTCATTGGTCAGGAAAAAGTCAAAACATTGCATTTTGATAGTGTAGTTCCAATTTGTGACATTTTGACTTTTCTATCATAACACAATCCTGTTCAATTGAGCAGATTATGTAGTTCTACATGTTCAGCTACACTTAACAGTTGATATAATGTAAAAGTCAAAACAAATTACTTCCTTCAACACAGTCTAACAAAACATCCCCATCCCCTCTTTCAGTATTTTTATCCTGGAGGCAATTGTGACTTTTAGCTTATAGTTCTAAATGGGAATGATTCTCATTTTACAAAACAATGGAAGCCCTGGCAGAATAGAAATTCCTGCTCCTGGCCAGTATTGAACGTATGCCTGGTGGTTGGTACTCCAGAATCATCTTTTAAAACTCATTAAGTGATGGAATCAATTAAGGAGTGTCACTGCTGCACTCACAGCCACTTGTCCTTAGGCCCTAGAGACACTTGATCAACTTAAAAAGTGTTATCTTTTAATTTTGTTGTCAATGCTATGGGTATCTTCACCTGAGCAATTCATCCCAGGATTTTCTTTATACTGGCTGGGAAAAAAGACCACCTTTCACATGGAATTTTCCTGGCAAAATGTAGGCATTTACTTCAAGCTGAGGAGGATGGATATTCCTCATGGCCATCCATGCAGCCTAAACCCCATATTGATCAGACCTCTGTTGCCTGTAGAGGAATGTAGGGTGGGTAGCTCAGATGGAAACTTTGATTTGTTGAACCATCAGGTGAACTCTGTCCCTGGAGCCTCCAGTAAATGCATATTTTATTTTCTCTCCATGATATCTCTGGTTAGTGCCCTTGGGAAATCTTTCACCATGTGCTTCTTGGGACTGGCCAAAGCTGGAGTGTCTTGGAGTAACACTCATACAGCTGCAGATTAACTAGAAAGGAAAATTTGGAAGCAATTTCAAAACAATTCCCCCTCCATGTTGGCTTTTTTTTTTTTTTTAAAACGTTTCCCTTGAGAAATTCTATTCATTTGTTTTACAGTAAAACTCTGAGTACTATTGAAGTTCAAAGCGGCCTGAGTCTGGTGTGGGGCACTTAAAGATTTCCCTTCACCAGAAAGGCCTTGTTTCTACAACAAAATTCCTCAGAAAAAAATTTCTAACATCACTGAGACATCTCTGAAACTCTACCATTTTTCCACAAACTATGTAAACAAAATCATGAGCTGAAATGATGTTTGTAATTCTCCATGTCACAGACAGCTGTTCAGCCATGCACTTGCTAAAGACAGGATTCCAAGCACATGATAATTGAAAAAAAAAAACCAACAAAAAAAGAACAAACGCAAAAACTTCTGTGCATTTTTGAGGGGAAAAAAATGTTTGTGGAAAAATGGCTAAAAATATTTGCCAGGAAAATGGGCCCAACCAGCCCTTGCAAAGTGAAAACATTTGGGGTATTTTGCACAAAACCATCTTCCCACTTCCCTTGCCAAGGGTCGGTGCAGGTGCAGAGGGATTTGTCTGGGAAGGGGTGACTCATGGATCCCTTGGGAAAACGAGGCAATCCAGGCCCTTGCCCTGCAGGTGGGTGGGATGTGGGGGTCAGGCCCTGTGCAGATGGTGGAACAGGATCCATGAGGCCGTTCCAGGCAGCTCTGCTCACCCCTGCCAGGCAGGGATGGCTCCAGCCTACTCAGGAAGGTTGAGATGTGCCACACGCTCCTGGAGAGAGCCAAGGCTTCCTTGAGCACCTTTACCTGCTCCAGCACGGTTTAAGAGGACTTTCCCATTAGCTGGTACAAACCCTTGGAGAAAAGATGCATTGGCAAAGATCATAGCAGTGCCGAGCCAGGCAGGGAGCCAGGAATGATAACGCACAACCTGGACAGACATTTCTTCCCCAGGCTTCACGGAGCCTGCCTGCCACAGGCAAAGGCTTTGCAGAGCTGCTCCACTCCATACCTTGCAATAAAGGCCCTGGAAGAGAGATTATGTTTTCACATTGTTTCCCAAATTACTTTAAATGTCAACTTAAAAGGCTTTTAAGGTTTTTATTTCAAACGGAAGTATTAACTGGAACTGCCAGGGGCAGTTAGCTTGAGCAAAGCAATACTGTGCATCTTAAACAGGGTAGAAATTTTTATGACCCAAATTCTTCATTTATTATACACAGATGGTGGGAGAAGGCTGCTGTCCCCAGTGCCCAGCAGTGAAACAGGCCTGACCAAGCTCTCCTACAGACAAATGGTGCTTGCCCAGAGCTCCCTGAATGCCAAATGATGCTTTTCTTCTCGTTTCTTCTATGGAGGGTGACACAAGGGCTGAGCCTGATTTGTAGGGCTGGTGAAACCCACCACATTCCTGCCTTACTTTAGGCTGAAGGTGTAGCAGGATGGGGCACAGCACTTCCCATTGCCAAGCACGAGTGTGGGCTCTGGCTGATGCATCCCTGCAGGATGACCACGCTCACCAATGGTGGTCACTTTGTGCCATGTGGCTCTGCAGGTGCTCAGAGATGCCCACCTCCCCCTACACTCACACTGGCTCTATCTGGAAGGTCTGTGCAAGAACCCAGTTAGACCTGGGAGTGAAAACACAGCTCCAGAGTGGCAGCTGGAGCCCTCAGCCTCAGCATAAAAGGTGTTAACAGGAGATGAAAGAGATGGCCATGGAGAGAAAGGTAAGGAGCCCTTCTCTTCCTTTATTTTGACATCCTGAGGAGGAATCTTTGCCAAAGCAGATTATCAATTAATCATTGAGTCAATGGATCAATCACAGGTAGCTCCTGGGAGGGAGAAAGAGTGTGTTTATCAGGCTTATTCTTCTCCTGTTCTCACTGACACCACCTCATCAAAAAGTGTGTCCAACACCTTAACATTGTTAGAGCTTTGTTCTGCTCACAGCTGCACAGAGAAAACAGGTGAATAAACTCCTCATCTAAGTAATGCAGCAAGTGCAGCAAAAAATCACCCAAAGTAAGTGTACAGGTCATGGCTTACTTGTGGACAGGTGAGCAATTTTTTATTTACTGACTCAACAGTGTGGTGGCACTTCTTCCAGCCCAGGGGAAGGGGAAAAACCTCACAGTTGAGCTCTCCGGACATGAGTTCAAAAGGCCTCAAAAACTGCAGTGTGGCCCAGGAAGAAAAGAGGAGACATCAAGTTTGGACCATGCAGGAGTATAAATTATGCCAGGGGAAAATGGAAGTGGCCCATGATACATCCTGTGGGAGAAGTAGGAGTTCCAACCATAATTGAATAATTAAGTGGGAAGAAAATTTGTCCTTGAGCACAGATCTACTGATGCTTTTATGACAGGCAGTGGGCAAGGCCCATCTGAGGAGCATCTTGGTGTTGTGGTCACCAGCTCTGCCTGGGACCAGTCACTAGGCCTTAGGGAAAGGCAAGAAAACAAATCCAGGAGTGAGATTGCACAAGGAGCAGGAAAGGAGCTGTGGTGAGGAAATAATGCTCATCCCCTGCAAGAGCCAGGAAGTTACAAAGCCTGTGATTAATTTAATGTGCTGTAAATGCTCTATGACAAACATGGGCATCAGCTGTTCTTCTAATCCCACTTGGAAATTCCAGACAGCCAGACACCCAGAACATCATACCACAAGCTTTCATTTCCAATCCCAGGATTGTGCCTACCAGCATGACACAAGAAGCTCTGGGCTCTTTGTGCCCTGAATTTGGTGAAGTATCCACACTTCCACATCTCTCAGGATCCAATTTCTCCCAGTTTTCAGCCTAAACATGTCTGTGACCAACATATCAGCTATTCTCATGCTGGTGGTCCCTGGTCAGCCCACAAAGAAGGAGCGGATCCTTGTGTCCCATCTTCACTTCCAAACCACTGCTGTCCAGTCCAGGGAATGTTTGTGGCTTGCACTTCACCTTGCATTTGTGTGGCCAAGTGTCTGCCACTCCACCAGACTACTTTGGCTGCCTCTTTGGTATTGCTCAGGTTTGACAGTATCACACAAAGTTGTGTTACTTTTATTTCTCATTCCTTCAACAGGTTCTTTCAGGTGTCAGGCCAGTCTCCAAAAAGAAAGAATATTTTTCTTTTACTCGTTCCTCTGTTGAAGGTACAAGGCATTTCTGGTGTAATCCCCACCCCTTTTTTATTCAAACCCAATATTAAATTGCTTGGGGCCAGATTTGGAACATGAGTTCCCCTTGCCAAAGAAGTCAGTTATCTTAATGAATATCTATGATTATATATTGAGTTAGAGCAACACAATCTGTCCTTAACAAAACCCCTTGTAATTTTCACCCTCTTCCATGGTCCCACTCCCCCCTTGCATCAAACTCTGTTCTCAGACCCTCCATAAAAATGAGGTCAGACAATGGGCATGTGGTGGCCATGAGCATCCTGCCCTCCTTTTGCGAGTTTAGGCATGAGTTTTTCCTTCTCCAGTCCCAGGGCTGGATCCAGTTGATGGATTCATTACCTTTCCTTGCTACTGAAGCCGCAGTTTCATGTGCTGTTGCTTTTAATACCTTCAGTGTTACCCGTTCACTCAAACACCAGTTATTCCTGGATTCAGCACAGGGCTAAGCAGGCAAAACTCTCCAGCCTGCATTATACAGGTCACAGTAGATGATCTAATGATTCTTCTTGGCCTCAGGGACTCCAAATGTTAAAAGCATTATATGGCACATCCTTTAAAAAGCTGGATATTTTTGGCACTGTCCCCTTTCTCAGTGTGAGCTTATCAGCCCTCACAAGCTGAACGCTGTTGAAATTTATTGGTTACTGAACATGAGCAGAGGGCATCAAGAAATGCTCTAGAGAGAGTTGCAGATGATTCATATGTGGGAAACCTTCCCCCAAGCTGGATTTCTGTGCAGGATGTGGGAAAGGAGCAGCTCCATGCAAAGGAGCCGTGCTCCAAATAAACAAAAGGAGGCATTTGCCCCATGGTGGGGAAGGGTCCACTGGAAATATTTGCTAACAGGAGCTCTGGGTGTGAAATTTTACCTGGGATCCCAGAGTGACTGGACAGTTACTTGGAGGAGCACTGCAGTGGAATCATTAGGAAAATGGGTCGCATCAGGCCATGGAAATTCTCCAAGGTGGAGGTAGTGGGATTTTTTGGAGAAACACCATATGCACATCTGCCTTTGTGTCTTCTTGCTGTTGGAGACAGAACCTGGGCTGAATGGATCATGTTCAGAACATGTTATGCCTAAAATGCAGCCTTGCAGCTGAAAAGGGAACCCAAGACCATCCCAACCACATTCCCACCAAGGTCCTACACCTTTCTGCAGAAGATGAGAGTCTGTCCATCCACCAACAAATAAATGTCCAGGATTTCTTCTGAAACTGTTGGATTTCCCTTCCCAGGGCACCCACTTTGGGTATAACTTCATTGTTAACACCAGCACAAGTCAGAAAATAGAGATTTTTTTTTCCCATGGAGAAAGTGAATAAAATTTTTTAATAGGTATATTTTTATTTTGCTGAATTTGAATTAGAGAAAGGGGGAAAAATAATATAATTTTAATCAAAAAAATATCAGAGTGCTGGAGCCCCTCTGCTCTGGAGCCAGGCTGGGAGAGCTGGGGGTGTTCACCTGGAGAGGAGAAGGCTCCAGGGAGAGCTCAGAGCCCCTTGCAGGGCCTGAAGGGGCTCCAGGAGAGCTGGAGAGGGACTGGGGACAAGGGATGGAGGGACAGCACACAGGGAATGGCTTCCCACTGCCATGGGGAAAAAATGGGATATTGGGAAGGAATTCCTGGTGGTGAGGCCCTGGCACAGGGAGCCCAGAGCAGCTGTGGCTGCCCCTGGATCCCTGGAAGTGTCCAAGGCCAGGTTGGATGGGGCTTGGAGCAGCCTGGGACAGTGGAAGGTGTCCCTGCCCATGGCTGGGGTGGGATTGGATGGTCTCTAAAGATCCCTTCCAACCCAAACCATTCCAAGATTCTACAATTCTACGATGAGAGGTCTTTTCCAGTGTTTGATGTTCAGGCAAGCATATTTCCATTTAAATAAATTTTGAAAATAACTTTTCATTTAGGGAAACAAAAAAGAAAAAAAAAAGTTTTATGTTTTTTTTCACCAGCTCTACTGATCTAATTCCAGGATGGATAATTGTATTCCGACTGATTACTGTAGGACTGGAGCTCCAGTCGGGTAGAACATTCCTTTTATTGGAAAGCATTATGTGATGCTGGTTTCCATTAAGGAGGCAACCCCAAGTCTCCACTTTTCTTGCCCTGCTCCTGCAAGAGAAACATTTTCTATAATCCACTGAAAAACATACATGAGAATGGTTTTTAAAACTGATAAATAGTCTGAAAAAATAACGTTTCCTATGCTGGTCGCAGTTATTTTACCTTGCAGAGAGATTTTCCTAAGACTATGTTTTGAAATCCTCATCCCTTCTGAGCTGGACAAAAATCTTACAAGTTTACTTAGATCAAAAGTGACTTCTTTTTTTATTCTTTATTTACGTGAATTTCTATTAATGGAAAATCAAAGGTTTAATTTAAAAAATACTGTAAATCAATAGCTATATAAACATAAAAGCACAGGGTCTTAGTTAAGAGTTTGTACTTGAATTGCTTTTTAAAGTCAGTGTGGCAAAATAAAAAAAAAGAATATGCTATGAAAAGGGTTGCAGGATTTATTTTCCATATTTCAAAAGAAAAAAGAGAGGAAATAAGCCAAACTGATTTTTTTTTCCGATAAAAACAAAATATATTTTTAAAAGTTTACTTTGTTCCTTACAGAACTGGCCATTTCAAGCCTTTAATTTGTGTATTTCAAAAAGTAGTGATTTTGTTAAAATATCCTCCTCATCAGAAGAATGAAACCAAATTATTTCTGTCCACAAGCAGAGCACAGGTCTGACTGTTCTGTGTTACAGATTGATCTTAATGAGCAAATAATGGCTATGAAGGACCACATCAGGCACCAAAGTGAGTAACCATTTGCAAAACTGCCTGTTAAATTTTTATTAACCCTTTATAAACTTCAGATAGGATGTGTGACCAACATAACTTGTCTTTTCCTTCCATAAACCTCGGTGCACTTTATGGGTTGTGATCAGTGCCCTGGGGGAAGCTCAGTGATTCAACTCTTTCTACTAGGAAGTGAAAACCCTGCAGGTGAAAGCAACTCAGTGGGAAAAATGGAGTTATCTCCATGGCAGGTTTGTCAGAGGTATTCAAAGACCAGAGACTTTGAAATCACTCAGGTATCACTCAGATATCACCTCTAGATGAAGGTATTGATGTTTTCTGTTAAGCATTTTTTGCTCTGCCAACAAACAGGAGCTTAATCCCATTGCAGTTAATCCCTTAAGTCTCAGTGCCAAACAAATCAGAGGAATAGAGACACAAACAAGAGAAAGGTTTGGGTTGGAAGGGAACATAGAGATAATCTTGTTCCACCCCTGCCATGGGCAGGGACACCTCCCACTGCCCCAGGCTGCTCCAAGCCCCACCCAGCCTGGCCTTGGGCACTTCCAGGGATCCAGGGAGCACCACAGCTTCTCTGGGCACCCTGTGCCAGGGCCTGCCCACCCTCCCAGGGAACAATTCCTGCCCAATATCCCATCTATCCCTGCCCTCTGGCACTGGGAAGCCATTCCCTGTGTCCTGTCCCTCCATCCCTTGTCCCCAGTCCCTCTCCAGCTTTCCTGGAGCCCCTTCAGGCCCTGCAAGGGATTCTGAGCTCTCCCTGGATCCTTCTCTTCTTCAGGTGAGCACCCCCAGCTCTCCCAGCCTGGCTCCAGAGCAGAGGGGCTCCAGCCCTTGGAGCACCTCCATAGCCCTTGATTAAATGCATGGTTGCATATCATTAGCTGGGTAACTGGAGTTATTGGCCAGTCAGCACTTAAGTGATACCTACAGCACTTAGAAGGCAAAAATTCAAATGTTTCCTCTCCTCCTCTGACCCTCTGATTTTCTCTGCTGGGGTTTTCTCCATAGATACATTCCCATAGTGCCCTTTTGGGTGATTAGCAAGACCCAGGCTTTGCCAGAGCTATCTCCCCAGACAGCAGACCCCAAGGACAGATGGTTTGTATAATGCTCAAAATTAAAGCAGCACTTGCTGAGAGGTTGTTTTTCATCATGATGTTTGAAGGACTCCAGAGGTGCCCCATGGCAGAGGTACAGGGAGCAGATGGGTCTAACAGCCTCCCCTGTGCTCTCTAGATCCTTCCAGGTCTACTTCAAAAAACAGGTTTATTTTCCTCTGCAAGTACCACTTTTCCATATGCCAAACCCCAGCACCTGGAAAAGAGGCCAATTAACACAAAAAATATAGAAGACCACATGTCTTCCAAGAGAGCCCCAGTGATAGAGGCTGTTTGCTCACCTTCCCACAGATCTCAGAGGTCTTTCACATGGGGTCCCAGCCTGGCTCCTGCCTGGCAAGGACTCAGCACCATTCCCCAAAGAGCAGCAGGATTTCTTGGAAAGCTCCGCGCTTTCCTGCTGCTCTCCCTCTTCCTGCCCTGCGGTTCCTCTCTCCACCCGCCCTGGCTGCTGCACCTCGAGCCATTCCCATCCCTCTATGCCCAGCCAGGAGATGCCACAATTGAACAGCACTCTCACTGGCAGCAGGAGCTTTCAGAGCAGTTTCCCTGCTCCGGCACACATCTGCAACTGCAGGAGCATCCTGCATCCCCCGTCAGAACCAGGGCCCCTTGGCACGAGGCACGGAGTGGAGGCATGTGAAGACATGGTTTCCTGCCTCGGAGAAATTCCCTCCCCAGAAACGAGAGCCTGCAGAGCAAAACACAGCTGCAAACGGCACTCGGAGCCTCGGGAAGCCAGGCTTTAAGAATAAGCAGGCACCTTGGGCTGGGAAGGTCCTAGTACATTTTTGCAGCTATGTAAACAACAGTAAACTGCTCCTTTTGGCCAGGCTGGAGGCTGATGGCATAACAGGAAATTCTGGTGGATGATTTTCTTTTTTGGAAACCACATGAAAGTTAACCAAACTTTCCCAAAACAGATTAAAGATTCTGACCAGGAGCAGTCGGGGAATCAAGCGGGAGCTTTAAGGGCGGTTGTAATCTGGTCTAAGCCCAGGCACGGCTGTGCCAGCAGGTTCCTGCCACAGAAAACAGGCTACTGCTCCTCAGCTTCTCCAGGAAAACCCATCTCCACCAGCTCATGGCCACAGTGCGTGATGCAGCCAAAAGTGGGGCACCAAGGAAAGGCTGCTCTGGGGGTTACCAGGGTGAAGATGGCAGAGCAGAAGTGGCTGCCCTGCCATGCCTCTATCCAAGCCTGGTGGTGTAGCTCCAAAGAAGCTGTGGACCTGAGGAGCTGAGAAATGTCTGAGCTTCAGGGACTGCCTGTGGCTTTTCTTTTACAAGCCAGAGGCTTTTTATGGAGACTCAGACAAGGTCTCCAAAGCAGTTGATGTGGCAAGCCAAGGTGGTTCGGTTGTTAACTCTGTTAATCCTCACCCTGCACAAAAGGCGTCAGGATCTGCTCAGCCCTGAGCAGGCTGGTGACTCCCAGGGTTCCTCTTGGCCTGGTTAGAGGATCAACGAGGGAAAAAATTAAAAGAAAAAAGAAAAAAGGGTTTTTTGCAAAGCAAGTAGTGCCTGGCCAAGAGGCTTCCACACACAAGTGGCTTCTGAAACACGAACCAACCGCAGAGGTCTCAGCTCTTCTCACTGTGCGAGTGTGTGGGCACGGCTGGAAACCCTGCTCCAGGGAAGGCTCTGCTTGCTGAACTCCGGCCAGCAAGTGGAGCAGCCCAGCACTAGACCCTGGGAAGGAGGCACACCAGGTCTCCCAGGCCACTTCCCAGAGCCCCGTGGCTTCATATGGGGTCAGGGTGGGCAGGGAAAGGGAAGGGCTGCCTCTGGGAAGGGAGCAGGCACCACAGCTGCGAGCGAGGACGTTCTCTCCAGCTGCAGAGACCCTTGGACCCAGGAAGTTTCCATGGGTCAGGACTTTGCAGGCTGTTCCTCAGTGTTTATTTGGGTTGGCTCGGGAGCTTTCCCGGTGCATGTGTTTACTGGGGCGGACACATCCCTGCAGGGCTGGAGAGGTGCCCTGGATGTCTCTGTCCCAGGGGTAGCTCACCATTAGGAAGTGGGGGTCCCCATGACGCATTCACATTTAATCGACGTTGATTGAGGTCTTAAACGAATCCAGCCACAACCCTGGAAACTTTCTCTAGAGGAGCAGATCCCGTCTCCAAAGTGCAGCATTCAGCAAGCTGAAGGGAATGGTCTAGGCTGGGTTGTAAGACATGAGCTAACTGCCAGCTTCTATTTCCATCTGGGAGGGCAAAGGAGCCAAAATCAATAAATCATCATTATTGCCACCAAGAGTTTGGTTTTATTGGATGATAATATATTTCCTACTGGTGAGACCATGTACCAGCAGCTGGAAGAGGAACAAATGACTATGTACATTGCAGAGCAGGGAAGACAGAGGAAAGAAATAAGTAAACATATCACATATGTTATATGGAGATTACTGCGGGGTTAGTCTCTCTTATGACATCTACCTCGGAGGGGAGGGGCAGAGGAAGGTGACTCATAAATGTCCCAGTACTAAGTGAATTATTCCATCACTTCACTGCCTTGTATCTCCCATGTACACGAATCCCTTCTTCTCCCCTCCTCTGCAAACACAGCTCATGGGCCAAGTGTGTAATCAGCAGATCCTTGGATGCTGCAGAGACTTTGCTGAAGCACAGAGCTATTGAGACCCTCACCATAGGGGGACTAAGGACATTATGTTGTCCCTTTGAGGAGCTCTTGCCTTCAGGAGTCCCTCATTCCCACCCCACAGAAATGGGGTACCCACAGAGTGATGCAAGCAGCACGGGGGGCTGGTGGGAGCGGTGCCATGGGAATGGCTTCAAAACCACTGAGTCTGCAGGGAATATCTGTGCTCAGCCCTGTGCTCACCACGTGCTCCAGGCCTCCAGGTTTTTCCTTCTCATCTGCCAGGCTGAGGTTTCTCTTGCTCATCTTTGGTCTGCAGGGTCCCTGCTGCCTTCTCCCCTCAGGCAGGATGTGCTGGGGGGCAGTCAGCAAAGCCTCTGTTACAGAAACCAACCTGGAATTGAATCTTTGTTTACAACAAAGTCTTCCTGGAGATGGAGAATTTTTGTTTGATAAAAGTTTTCATTCCAATCAATCAGCTCTTCTTTTTCCTTTTTTTTTTTTTAATAGAAAGCCTAATAGAAATATAATATAATGTACAGCCAAGATATCTCGATGCTCAAAGTGTATCATCCACCCCTTCTGATATAAAGGCCATCCCAGGAGATAACCCCATCCTCCCCAAGTGCAGCTCCAAGGTCCCTGTGCCACGAGGAGACCCACACAGTGCGGGGAGCTGGTGCTGGCTGCTCCATCCTTGCTGCACCAGGAATCAGTCCCATTTCCACTCCTGCCTCTCCTGCTTCTGACCATTAGGTCTTGGCCTCCTAAACAGGCTTTCATCACCCAATTAGAAACAGAGCAACCTCCTGCTACTCAGTTGTATTTGGCGCAGTGAGTGCACACAGTGCTCTGCCTGGACCGGCACGTGCTCTGGAGCAGGGTTTGGCAGCCTGGCCCTCCAGCCATGGCCCCCTTCTGCATTTGGCTGCCTCCACTGGTCACTGGTCACAGCAGATCATCAGCTCCTTAAAGCAGGACCAACACTTGCCCTTGTTGTTGCAGCTCCCACCTGCTCAGAGCCAGGGACAGCTGATGTCACACATGTCCCACAGGGCTCCAGGAGATTGGGGCTTTGGAATACCCTCCTGGTAAAAGAGGGGCTGGGAAAGGGTGCATGTCCCACTGTGGGAGATGCTGGGATGCAGGATCTCTAAAGAAGAAAAGGAGCAAAGGTTTTCTGCTTTCTGACCATCTGTGGTGCCCCCCACAAGTGACATCCCAAAGTTTGCTGTCCCAGCATTCGGACAGCTCAGGTTTCTGCAGAAACCTCCTTCAGCTCCAGCTGATGCCACAGGATTTGTACAGTTCCCAGGACACCTCCTTACAGCTGGACAGGGACCAATTCACAGCCAGATCTGCCTTTCCAGCTGACACCAGGATATGGTGGCATCTGCCACCCTCCCCCAGTGAGGAGACACGGATGTGGAGGGTCAAGCAGAGCTGTCTGATGGGGAATTCCTACTCTGCACTGTGCTGGGGCTGTGGAGCATGTCTGGGTCTGTCTGTGGAGAGACCACAAAGTTTGCTTCTCCCCAAATCCCTGTGAGTTGGTGTGGCCTGGCTCAGGGATAAAGATCCAGGCAAATCAGCACAGCTTGAAAAAAGTTGCTGGGCTCTGTTCCTGCTCCCTCCAGTCCTTGGAACGAGTCAGTGCTGACCACACCCATCCCCAAAGATGCAGAACCTAAGGGCCAGCAGCCACCTGGACCCTGGAGAGCTGCCAGTAGGCTGCATGTTGCATGTCCCAGGGTGGTGGAGGCTGTGGCCATGAGGTGACAAGGACAGCGATGCCTCTGGCACTGTACTGCTCCACATCACTCACTCCCACAGCCATCCCATCCCAAGTCCAGTGTAATATCTCCTGATTAAATCCAAAACACAGTGAAAAGCAGGGGGGGTGGGCACAGGTTCCATCCCCACAGCAGGTGCAGGGCTGAGCACGCTGAGCTGCATTGCATTGCTCTGGTTATTGAGGAAAAACAAAGCAGCAATTATAAAATCTTCTGGAGAAGGCAGATCACAAGGCTCCAGGGACTCTGAGGAGCTGTAAGGAGGCAGGTAGTAAAAAAGCAGACCCTGGAATAACCCTTATGGAGGTGAGGCAGGTCATGGGGAACGGACCAGCTGCAACACCTGATGGGTACAAAGGCATGCAGCACCTTGGGAGCATCCAAGAGCCCCTCTATGAGGGACTTTTTTGAAACTTGGGTACAAAATTCTGTCTAAATGTGATTTGAGGCATCTATGCCCATTTCTGGGCCTCATTCCCCCCAAACACAGAATTCATATAGCTACTGTGCACCGGTGTATACACGCACCATCAATCTACTGAAATCAGTTTCTAACCCACTGATAACTTCAGCTCAATCTGGCAGATGAGTAAAACTTTCAGAAAGGTTTTGTCTTCTGGAAGTTTTGAGGAAATGGTTGGAGGAGAGATATTTTTTTTCTAGCCTGGATGAGGGAAAGACTCATCAGAGAGTCCACACTGCCACTGCTCAGGGCATTTGGGCTCTTGTAACTACTCTCCCTTCCAGACCCACCTGACCAGACACAGAAGCAAGGGGGCAGGACAGGAGGAGGGAACAGCGGTGTTGCATGTTAATTAAGTTGGGTAATAATAATTGTTTTATTTATAAGCATCCCCCACCCCTGTTGAATTGCTCGGGGCTCTGCACAACAACCACAAAAACAATTGCTCATTAATTAAAACCACACCACCCTCCCTGAAATTGCAAACAGATGGATAAACACATCAGATGATATAATATCCCAGGAACTGGGAATGGGAAGGGACCACCTGTACCAGCCACCTCAGGCAGGCAGAAGTTTGGCCTGTGCCTCCCCGGAGTCCCGACCTCAGAGCATTCACCAGGACTCCAGAAAACCTCAGGATCCTACTGGCTGTAGTGTGTACCCCCTAAAAAACAGGAGATCACTACTCATGTCCTAAAGCCCTGCAGTATCCTGGAAATACCCAGAGATCTTGGAGGAACAGGATCAGTTCTTCCCACAAAGACTAAATAAAAAAAAACTCTTCTTCCTACCAATCCTTCTATCTGAGCTGGAATGGAAATGCCCCTGCTTGAGCTCTGGAGAACAACACCATCCTCATCTTCAGTGCTGTCCATCAGCCTGGCACTGTCCACTCCATGCTGGAGGCTCTCCAAGGCTGCAAAGTGCTCCAGGGGAAACCCAGAGGAGGTCCACAGGTGAGCTGTTTATTGTGGAGTCTGCTGGGTCCTGTAAGCACCTCCAGCTTGGGGCTGAGAGAAATACAACACATGGACTTAACAAGTCCCTTCCCAGCCCTTCAGCTCCCCATGTGTTTTTCATCTCAGCATCTCCAGCCCCTCACAAGCACCAGTTACCTCCAGATCACCTGCACTAAATACAGCAAGCACCATTCAATCCATCCACCCCAATAAACCCAGGAATCACAGAGCTAGGCTGGCTGGCTGCAATTTAATCAAGAAGAAAGGTGACTGAAAAATCCACAATCTCCAAAACTCATGGGCTCCATCTCTCTCTCTCTGGAGAACAGAGCCCTGTGGCAGCCAGGACTGAGCTTTCCACCTGCTCTCCTTCCCCACACGTTTCCCACACTGCAGACCTTATTGGAGAACACGTTCCTGCAGCCGTGTCCCTGGGGGCCCATGAGGGGCTGCCAATGATTTTGGAAAGGTGAGGACGGGCTGAGCCGGTGCTCCTCACTCACGGAGGCAGCTAGAGACTCTCCCCAGCCAGCTGGAGGGTGGGAACAGCTTGTCCAAGGATGGGGACACAGGGTGTGGGCTGAGCATCCCCAGGGATCAGCCACATGTGGGGAGGAGCTGTGGGGCTGCAGCTCGTGCATGGCTCCTCACAGCACCGGGCACAGGGAAGTAACGAGTGCCAACCTCACATCCCTGGGAAAGCACCTTTGAGAAGAGGGTGAGGAAAGCCCTCTGGCTTCATATCTGCTGCAGGGTTGCAGCCCAGCTGGGGCTTTAGAGGAGGACAGTTTGTCAGCACTGTCCAGCCCAGCTTGGCCAGTCGTGAGATTTCTCACCTTGATGCCTGAGGAGGTTGCAGCAGGTGAGCCAAGGAAAGACCCTGGCCCCACACAGACCACAAACAGTGCTCTGGGCACAGGCTGGGAACACTTAAGCCCTGATTTATGCGGCATAAATTTAGTCCTTTGCTCCTCTACAGCCCATTCATCTGCCCCCATTCTTACATTAGTGTGTTTTATTGAGCCAAAGAACTTAAGGAGCTGTTGAGGGAAATGCTGAGGGTGCCACCTTGGGCATCTGTGTCAACATCTTGGAGAAAAATCCTGAAAGAGCACTGGGAATTGGTTTGCAGGTGGAAGATTTTGTCTGCCCATCCTCCCAGGATGATTTGGCAACATATTCCTGCCCTGCACCATTGCACAGGGCCACCCTGTCCCCATCCTTGTCACTCAGGCTCAGCATGTCCCAAGAGCCCACAGACAGAGCTGACACCAGCGGAATGTTTCCAGGATGTTCCATGCTGACCCACACCTTCCACCCTGCAGCCAGGACACCTGGCAAATCCTTCATCTGGAAAAGCTCCTGTTAATGTGATTGACCTCAGTTTCACCTGGATCCTTGTGGGAATACACCACATGCTTTGCCTGGGGCCAGGGATTTCTCTTCTCTCATATCCCTGCTCATGGATTCTGACCCATTATGCCACATTCTCACCCAACCTGAGTGGTCCTCCTCTGACTGGCACCCAACATTACATCCCTGGCTGGGTGGTCCTTATCACACCTCTCTGTTTCAGGTGCCAGGAGGAAGAGTGGGACCATGCCCTGCACAGGAGCACACCCTTGGCATTCAGCTTGCTCTCCAATGCTGTGTCCTTCTCCACATGGATCTGCCTTGGAGAGGGACCAGGTGTCCTCAACTCCATTTAGAGTCTGTGGGAGACAAGGGGACCTGGGCTGTGGGAGGGCTGAGAGGAGTCCTACGAGCTGCCAGGGATCTGTGCCTGAATAGCAGAGGTCAGAGTCTGGCCCAGGGTTATTAATTCTCATTCCTCTGATGACATCTGCAGCTCTGTGAGACCACAGCACAGCTGGGGAGCTGCTGTCTTATCAGCTCTCACTCCTGGAAGGCTTCTCCAGCTCTTCTCCTCAAAGGCTGACTTTCTGACCCAATGCAGAGCTCCATGCAACCTCCAAGGAGCCAGTGGTCTATCTCAGGCCTGGATTTGTCCCCTCAGGAAATTACTGTGGGTCCTGACTGATCTCCAGTGGACCCATCCAAAAAAATAATAATACAGCTTTTCTGCAGACAACTCTATCTTTGCTACATACCAATCCCATGACAAACCAGCTGGCACGAGAGCTCAAGCACGAAAGCAATTTGGCTTCCCTCCTTCTTATGTTGACAGCTTTAAAGCCGCTCTCTTTAAACTCACCTCCCGTAGGTGGTTCGGCAGCAGAGCCAAAGGCTGTGATTACACTTCCAGAATGTTTGTTAGCTGCAGGTCCCCAGGCACCGAGTTCTGGAAAATATTTTTCAAGCAATGTCCTCAGGGTCAGAGGCAGGTTCTCTGGCGTGTTCCTGGCTGACTTCACACTGGGGTATGCATGCTGCAGCCAGTGTGTTTTTTAGGACTCACAGGCGGGCAGACAGATCTGAGAGTCTCTCTGGGTACCGGTCCACTTAGATCTCATCCTGGAACCAGGAGGATCTGCTGGCTTCCCACACACACAGCTGAGAACAAAGCTCCCGCTGAGGCTCCCCGGGCCCATCAGATAAGGGGGACATGACTTTCTGAATTTCATTACTAAAAGCTCTGCTCTACCCCTGCCTGGCTGGCTGGACAGTCACAGCATCCACAGCAAGGTGGAAGGGTTTTGGGAAATGTAAGGTGAGTAATAGAGGGGAAATTTAATTGCAGCAAGTAGGAAATGGGGTGAAACACCCTTCAGGCAGCCCCCCCAGCACCGAGCCTGTGTCACTGGCCAGGATCACTCATCTCCTCACACCAGAAACTCTCCAGCCGTGCCTGCAACTTTCAGGGCACAGGTTGGATGCAAACACCTACGGAAGCAATTGTGCCTTGTGCCATCTTAGGTCTAATCAGCACCACATTGATCACAGCTTTCTCAACAGGACATTTCTGCTCCTGAGTGAGAGTGGGTTCACAAGGTGGGAACCCACTCAGGCTCAAAATAAGGCTGGCCAGGGTTGGCTCATCCTCTCTTACGAGCTGGGTGGTTTTGTATCTTTAGGGCATCCTTATATTCCTGTCAGACTCAATCACTGGAGTTAAACCTGCGCTTTAGTGTGAAAACCTTGTATTCCCACACCCCTCTCCCCCCCACAAAAGAACCCTAAAAAAAATCTCCAAGGGATTTTTTTCCTTAGAAAGAAGGGAAAGAGGTGAGCACATGGCCGAGTAGGAGGCAGCCAAGCAGATGCTGGGGTCCATGGCAGGGACAAGGGGTTTCTCCATTAAATTAAAAGGTGGCACCCTCAAAACCTATAAAAAGAAATACTTTTCTACCCAGCCTGTGCAACCAAGCTCTTGAATTCCCAGCCTTGAAACTAAACAGTGTCTCATTTTACATACACCACCCAACGAGCCTCAGTGCTACCTCCCAAGTCTTAAGTCATATCACTGGTGACGCTGGAGAAGGGAATGAGAAAAAGGAAACAGGCTGACATATCTGATCCGCTGAAATCACACAAATGGCTTGGCTGAGCCTCCAATTTAAAGGGGAACAACTCTGCACAAGCCACACCAGCTTTGGCTGTGCTGCCACAAGATCTCTGCTCCTTCATTAAGTGTGGATAAAAGAGGTCAGACTATTCCTTGCCATGGGTATAGGGCCAGGCACCAACCAAAGGAGAATGCAAGGCAACTGAGCAATTTCAATTCAAAAATTCAAGCATTAGTGCAAGGAGTCTAATGTAAAATGTGCTGCTCAGTAGGATACAATGATGGCCACACACTTGTGGCTATTTGGGATCAAGCCTCTTGGCTTCTCCTTTGCAGCACTGAGACCCACATATGGAAAAACCCAGGGTCCCATTTCTCTCTGCTTCCAGTTCCTACACCAACAAAATACAGGGTTGAGGGTTGTTTTGTTTGGTTTGGTTGGGGTTTTTTTTTGTACTTTTTACTCTGTCAATTCTGTTAATATTCTTATGCAAAGGAGAAACTTGTCAGCTAAACCAGAATTTCCCTTGGCACCACGAAGCCTATCTTCTGCATTTTGCACTTTAGTCTTACCAACACCAGGCCTCTAGCTGCATATATTGAAGTTCTGGGTTTGCTTTCAGCACAAAATTATCTCTGGGTAGAACCTGTGCACTGATATGTCACACTTGGTGCAGGAGCATGAAGGAATGAGTTGGAAGTGGAAAAGTTAGTGAGATTATAATTAAAATGCCCAAAGTTAAAGGCAGAAACTTTCCTGCCCCAAAGGCACTCTGACCATAATCCCGTAAGTCACACACCCCTGGTTCACCTCCCCCAGTTACCCAGTAACTGGATGGGAGGGAGAATGGAGTGGGAACTCCCAAGAGCCTTGAGCACCTGGGGCTGCCTTGTATGCATGACTGACATCTTCACCCCCCCACAAAAAAAAAAATGTTTATAGGCAACTGTGGCCTTCCAAAGATGCTAAGATGGATCAACATGCAGTGTGCCATATCCTTTTTATTCCCTCCTCACTTATTTTCCACTTACTTTTGTGTTTATTGAGCAAAGAAGCTCCATAAAGAGCTTGGATTTTATCTTCTGTATCAGGGGATTTGACAATCTGGTAGCTTGTAGAAGCCAGGACTCCTCTGTCTCCATCCTTGAGTCCACCAGCGTGTGAAAAACACATCCAGGCTCTCCAGGAGCCACGTGAGCACTTCCTCCTTACTGTAACTCACATTCAGAAGTGTTTTTTTTGTTCACAAACTTTTCCTCTGGAGTCCCTCTCTTAAATACAGATTGCTGGTGATATTCCTGACGTTTATTCATTGCATCTCTAATAACTATTAGTATTCAAGAGGTCACATTAAGAGCCTGGTGGGTTTCCAGCCGCAATTACCCTGCTTTGTTTTACTTGCTTGTCACAGAGCTGGTCTGGGGGGTTATGTTTGTTCTCCTGAAAGAAAGCTTTATGGCATGTTTCAGGCCTGACATTATGACACTGGTAGGCCAGACAATCTGTCGTTGGAAAGAATTTCTGCAAATCCCCAAAGTTTTTCTGCATTTCTATGCTGTCATCTAAAAAGCAGCATCTGCTCTGTAAGGCTGCCAAAAGAAGGTCATATTTTTATTTTTACCAATAAAAGGAAAGGACGAGCCTGCGGTTCAGGCACTGGACAAGCCTTTGGGCAGCCTGGGGTTTGCTTCCCAGTTGAGCCAAGACTTTGGGCAGTTGGCCCAGCTGGGGATGGGTACCTTTCCCTGTTTGGAAAGCAAGGAAGTGCTTTTCTTCCAGCCCCCAGAGCATCAGAGAAGCATAGAATTGTTAGGATTAAAAGGAGCCTTGAAGCTCATCTTGTTCTACCCCCTGCCATGGGCAGGGACACCTTCCACTATTCCAGGTTGCTCCAAGCCCCATCCAGCCTGGCCTTGGACACTTCCAGGAATGGGTAAGCCACAGCTTCTCTGGGCAACTGCTGCCAGCAGTTTTTTCAGATGGTTCCCCCACACCTCTCCATGCTTTAATGTCCTTTTCTAGTGTGGCTTTGGGCTGGAGTCGTCTTGCTGGGTTCATAGACGGAGGGGGAAATGGTCCAGCATCACAGACACCACCACTGGTCCCTGCATCCCTCCCTCTCCTCATTTGGTCCTGTTCCCTCTGGTTCCTCTGCATCTACCTGTTCCCAAACTGCAGCATCTCTTTTTTTTTATTTATTCTTGCAATAGATGCCTTCCTCCTAAATTGGGTTTTTCCTCTTCACTTGGCCTTGCCACAGCTCTGGAAAAAAAACAGCTGACATTAAAAGTGTTTCTAAGGGAGTGTTATTTTCATGCCATCTTCACTAATGGCATCTCTGTTGGAAACTGTCAGTTGAATGCTGTTTGACACATCCCTGGCTGTCACATGCGGAGGAGAGCCAGAAAACGGGAAACCTTCTTTCCAAAGGGGATGAGATTTCAATGGAAGTGTCAGTTTTTAACTTAAGTCTTCTCAAATATTACATTCACAAAAAAGAATTCACCAACAGCTGCACTTCTAAGAGACCAAGGGACTGATTACATCTGTCATGTGGATAATATATTGCCCTTTGAATGATAGGTGTGTACACGAACTTGCAGAGCCTCTATGACCAATGAAGGGACTTCAAAGGTGGTGGTGGGTGGCAGTGGTGGTGGTGGGCTGGGCTGGAGGCAGGGGAGAGCCCGGGGCATTCACTACCTCAGGTGTTTTCAATAAATCTCATGTACTTCACACAAAGATGCTTTAAAGCCCCTTGACAGCCTCAGCATTTTAACACCTATTTTCAATTATGCAACAGCCACTATTTGTAAACAGGTCAAGAAAATGGTATAAGTGAGTTGCATTCGTATTTTAAACAGAAAGCACAGCACTTCAAATGCAAATAGGAGACATCCTGTCTACCAGGACGTTTAGCCAATTGCTTGATGCATGTGGTTTCAAAGATGGTTGACTTCTATCCAAAAGACACAGATGGGATGACTTAGACACAAATGGCTTTTAATTTACCACTTATGTTGTGTCTTTACTTTACCTGCTGCACTTAGAGCAATAAGGCTTCAAACACAGACCTAGAAAGAGCATTCCTGGTTAGAGCTCCTGGTTAGACTTGTGAGGAGATTGTCCCTGAAATGTCCCTGCTGCACTGAAATGCCGCAGTTTCCACAGTCAAAAAACCCCACAGAAATGAAGCAGAGTAGACCAGGCCCCCTGTGCAATGGGCAATCCCTTTTTTAATTTAAAATATAGTTCAAAGGTTCACTATTTTAGCATTGAGGGAAAGAGTTGTAGCTGAAATACCCCGCAGGATTCAATGGGATTTCCTTCTTCTGTTCTCTTCCCTCAAAACAGTGGCACAGCTCTCTTGCAAAACCTATTAAGAAACAGGGTGAAGTTTCACACCGTTTAAGTATTAAGGCAGATGGGTAATTCATCCTCAAGATATCCAGATACTCTGAGGGGTGATCCAAAGTCTGCTCAGCTCCACAGAAACCTCTGTGATCTCTGGATTAAGCCCAGCAGGCACCTACCAGAAAGGGCAAAGAAAAAGGCAGTTTATTCAGTTGCACTAAAGCAGACAAAATAGATAAAAATAAAACGTATGAGTTACCAGTTCACGTGTCTACAAGGGGCATAAGTTTCCATCGACCTCTTTGCCTCAGGGACATGAAATAATTGTTATTCTTATGTGCCAAAAAAGCCCTGTGTAAATATTGCTCATTGCTAAACAAAACAAAAGGTTGTTTGACCAAATCAGATGTGACAAAACAAAAAAGAACACCCCAAGGAAGTAAACATGTGAAGTCCACATTTTCTGAAGGACTCTTGAAAAATGCTCTAAATGAATATTTTGGAGCTCAGTTTTGTGCAGGTGCTAGGAAGTTTTATACTCAGAATGCCTGGAATATTTTCTCCACTGCAGGGAAATTAATAAATACTAGTGAGCCGGAGTCTTTTGTGCCAATACTAACCATTAACTTTTGGCTTCAAGCCACAGCTGTCTACTTCGGAGTGGATTCTGCCACCAAGGGAAAGGTCATTACAGGCCTGTGCTTTCCTCTTGTTAGTGTGTTCCAAAATAATTAACAGAAGTTGTTCAGCAGATGGTTCCCTTTCTGTCAGCAAGTACCTACAGTTTATTGGGTTGTGCTGGATTCTTCACCGTCAGTGGGTGAGGCTGGAAGGAAAATTAAAATGTATCATCTTTGATCCACCCACTTGTAATTAGTTCTTGGGGTTTTACATAATAGCAAGTATAAAGGAGGTGGGAGAGGGGAAATGAAATCATTACAAAACCCGGAGATCAGCAGCAGCCATGTAAAGCCGTGATTACGTTATCCAGAGGCATCTCGTTGCTGCACAGCCACGGGGTTGTAATTGTTTCAGCTGAGGATTTGAAGATTTACTAATTGCATGTTTTTCAGTGTCCTAGTCTGGAGATTCAGCAGGAAACCACAAAAAAAATAGGAGATGCCTGTGTTTGTAAACTGACAGCGATGATCCCTTCATGCCCTTGCAGCAGCCAGAGGCCCAGGCAGGAGAGGATGAGCAAGCAGCCAAACTCTGCTGCAATCCGTGGGGAAAATAGTATCCTTGCCCCAGGAGTTTACATTGTCAGCAAACAAAGACTGGTCAGGAACTGGGATCACTAACTTCATTTACAAAAGGAAAACCAAAACTCCCATCAAGGATTTAAAGGTTGCCTCTTCCAAAAGCCCGGAGCGTTTTCCATTCCGTTAGAAGCTCTGGGGTGTGGGCAGCTGCAAATCCCGAGGGATCAATCTCACCTGAGCTCAGCTGTGCAGTCCAGGCCCCCTCTGCTTCATCCAGAGGGTCTGAGTCACCCTGCAGAGGCTGGGCCTCTCCATCTCCTCTGGCTGCACAAGACATCACACTGACGGAAACACTCCAGTTTCCATGGAAAAATAATAAAAATTAGCCCATCTTAATTATTATTGTCATCACTTCTTCTATTCATAGCTCCACTGTCATAGGGCATAGGAACATTCAATGTGACAAGCCAGGACCCCACTTCTGTGCATTTTTTCCTAGCACTGTCACAAAAGAGATTTTAAAGGGGGTTTTTCAGGAGGGCCAGGATGGACCTCTGTGCTTTGGTTGCTTCGTGCAAGCATGGAACAGAGCACAAAATCCAGCACCTGTGCAGTGAAGAAGACATCAGCAACCCATGCAAAGCTTCTTGATTCTGAATGGGAAGTGGCAAGTGGCATGGGAACAGGAGAGAGGACAAAAAGGGCTGAATGAGTTTGGGAATGTTGGGAACCATCTAGAAATGCACTGTGGTGTGACATGATGACGGCCCCATGGAAGCACAGAAACCTTTGCAAGAGCTTTCCAGGCAGGCAGCAGTGGTTGTAAGAGACAGAGGCCATGTTGAGATAGGAAGAGTTTGAGCAAAGTTGTAGCTCCACTGGTGGACAGAAGAAGGCACATCTTCAAGGAGTGCTGAAGAAGTTATATTCATAGAATCACAGAACAATTTGTGTTGTAAGGGACACTTAAAAGCCATCTAGTTCATCCCTCTGCAGTAAGCAGGGACATCTTCAGCTAGATCTGGTTGCTCAGACCTTGAACACTTCCAGACTTGGGGCATCCGTCACCTCTCTGGGCCACCTGTGCCAATTCCTCACCACCCTCATTGTAAAAACTTTCTTCTCCATATCTGATATTCCTGTATTCTTAAAAATATGTTCTTAAAGTAGGGAAAGTCTGTTCACACTGGCTGCACTTTAAACATGCAAAGACTTCACAGCTGCCTGAATGCCTGTAATAGGACTGGGGATTGCAGGAAACCAAGGAAATCCAGAGGGACATTTGGGATCATTGCACTGAGGACCCAGTTAGCTAATGAGCATGTCTTTGACATTGTCCTCTGTAGCTACAATTTGAAGGCAATTCTCTTCTTTTGTTTCTGGGAGACAAAAAAAATATTGCTTAGGGACTTGTGGTATTGTTAAAAAAAATACAAAATTTAAAAAGGCCTTTAACTGAAAAAGTAAAACTAATCTAACTCTTGTGCTCATGCATTCAGAGGAGAAGATTTAGGGAATGATTCTGAGCTTAGTGAAGCTGCAGAAGTAACCACAGGACTTCATTCAATATGAAAGGAAGAAGCAGTCACACATATGTACAGTTTCATGGAGTTAAGATAGGAGAGCTCCCCCAAAAATGAACTATGTAGGGTAGAAAAGAGGCAAATCAAAACATCTGTGGTAACAGGGCTTTGAAAACTCTGAATAAAAACTTTTTTTTGGACAAAGCAGTGTCTACAAGAGGCACTGCAAGTAAGAGGCCATCGTGTGCTTGATCCCGATGTGTCCTGGGCTCTCCACTCTCACAAGGAGCTCTTGCCTCCATTGCTCTCCCCTCCCAATGCACACGAGCTGTTTCTTCTCCAAATAAACTCATTCTTCGGGAAAAAGGGTCTAATGAGATGGCAGGTCTGGCAGCAGTGTCCTGCCCTTGTCCTGCCTGAGCCCAGTCCCCAGGCTGCTCCAGCCACTGTCCTCTGAGGCTGGAGATGAAGGAACGAGCCATCAACTTCCATATGGAGTCAAAGCCACTAGAGGGAGTCGATGTGTTTGCATGGCTCACACATCCATTCATCTTCCCTTTCTCACTCTCCCCGTGGAAGAGAACTGGAACAGAAAGGGGGGAAAACACACCGGGAAGCTGCTCAGGACATTGCTCAACTCCCACTGGTGAACGCTGCAGTAGCTCCACTGACTTCAGTGTTTCCAGTGAGTGGGATTGCTCTGGGTTTCCAGCCATGTAACTCAGCAGAAAATGGTCTGTTGGAGTCCCCAGGAATATTTATGTAAGTCTCAAGATCCCACCAGGAGAAGCAAGGGAAAAATGAGAGTCCAAAAAAAAGTTGGATGGTGGAGGTGCTGGAAGGACTACGCAAACTGACAGGGAAAGGCAGTAGGAATTACATGGGTTGGGTTTAGGGAGAAGGCTGAAGTAAGTAACAGGACTTTTGTGAAGAAAAGGTTGTTATAAAAAAGCATCAGGCCATCCAGCACCACTTGCTCTCCATGGCCAGTGTGGGAGGAAGGGCTGGTGGCTCATATCCTCCGCCTCAGGATCCAGAAGGACTCATCCTTGCAGAAAGCTGTGCTGGAAACCTCCTGAGATCCCCCAGCCCTGCACTTCCACCAGTTACAACTCTGAACCACAACCTAAAGGCAAGGAAAGTACCAAAGGTGGAGACATGTAGTATTCTGGGATCCTCTACGCACCCAGCCTTTCGGTTTCCCTTTTGGAATGACCGTTGTGATTAGCAAAGACGCAAGAATGTCCTTTGGCACATGGAGTTCATGGAAAGCCATCCTTTCCTCCACGCTCCAGGACAGCCAAACTCCATCCTCTCCCGAGGGGGAGCATGGACCACTGTCCAGCACTGCTTCCCAGACTATGACCTTCACAGCAGGGAGGAGTTGCTCTGCCTGTTTTTCGCCACCATGGGACTGACACAGAATCATGGAATATCCTGAATTGGACCCCCAGGGAGCAGGTTGAGCTCCTGGCCCTGCACAGAACAGTCCCAACAATCCCACCCTGTGCCTGAGAGTGTTGTCCAAACACTCCTGGAGCTCTGGCAGGCTGGGGCTGTGAACATTGCTTGGGGAGCCTGTTCACTGCCCCACCATCCTCTGGAGAAAGAACCTTTCCCAAGTATCCAACCACAACTCTAAATGTGTTTTAAGCAGCAAGTTTTGCAGGCTTAAGCAAGACTTTCAGGCAGAGAGCCCCTCCTTATATCCCAGCCTGGGCTCTCAGCACATCAGTGTCCTCTGCAGGTTGTCCACAGCAGATGATGATGAAAAGATGTTGGCTGAAAGTTCCATCTGTGAGCCCCCAAAAAAGGGTCTGGAAGCAGGACTGCAACTTTTCTTACTAAAAATATGAAATAACTTAATTGTTTTTCTTTTATGAAAGGAATTAAATCCATTCAGGGAAGAAATGTCAGGAGCTTCCTCTTGACAAATGGGATTTTCATCAGAATATGACAATTTCAAACTGAAGATCCTGAAGAGATGTACCAGTTTCAAACAAATCTTTATCTTGAGAAAAGTTGCTTGGGTCTAGTTCATCAGTCCTCATGAATTAAAGGCTGTCCTGAAAAGCTCTTCAGAGGGACTCAAGGAAATGCTCTTTGCCTGGCATCTGGAGTCACATCCACTGCCCCCCTTGTCAAGGCTCAGCTGATGTGCAGCAATTCTCAGCAATCTAAATGTGCATCTAAGCTCCTCCAAAAAACCCTTAAATTCTCCTTGCAAGTCACATCTTAGGCCCCTCTTTTTAGGTATGCAATAATCAAGATGAGGAAAATACAATCAATAAAGCAGAGTTAACAAAAAATAGGGAACTAAATTGCAATAAACTTATTTTTTCTCTCTCTCTTTTTCTTTTCATTCAAAATGAATATTCTATCAAAACTAAGTGTCACAAACATTTCAACACCACGGTAGCATAATCTGTCTGTTCCCAGCAGTGGCCATCTGTAACCATGTTGCAGCTGGACCAAAATATTTGATTTGAAGTGATGCAGGACCTACCACACTGAGCTCCTCACCCTTGAATGGTCATTCCAGTTTTAACACAAATAAGTAAACCTGAAACACTAATCCACCAGTTTTCCTCAGTGAGAGCAGTTTGCTTAAGGAGATTTTCTTTTGAGAGACCTTTATCTTTCTATCTGAAAGCTTCCGTGTTTGCCGGGATGCTGGCACGACAGAGTGACTGCACTCGAGTTCCCCAAATAAAGTACTGACAAATTTATTACCTGCAATAATATTTTCCTACCTCTGTGAGGTGGGTTGAACCTATTCCACTTTCCCCTTAGTAAAAAACAACACTGATGGCAGTAATTTATGTTTTGGTCAAGGCCAAGAGGACTAATTAGAGCATATTAAGCTGAACTGTGCAGGCAGTTCCTGCTCTTCTCCCGGGTACAGATCCCATATGCCACAGGCATCCTCCTATCCATGTCCACGAATGGCTGTGCATGGGCTGGAAAGAGCATTTTGCTAACAGACATTTGTGCAGTTCCTTAGTAGGAACTTCCACTGTTTCCGGGATTCCTTAATCATTTCCCTAACAACCACGGATAACAAATGTGACCTTCCTGTGAAAAATGAGGCTAGGTCTATAAACATGTTATTAAGAATAAATGAAGCTTTTAGTAGAAAGGGTTAGTTGGGGGTCTTTGCTGGGCTGTTAGCCTCTGGAAACCTGAATGTAAATAGAAAACAATTAAAACCCCAGCCCCAAAGGATGCTGCGCTCAGCCAGGGAGGCTGTAATTAAGTTTCTGCTGCTGTTAATCGCTTCTAAAGTGAGTGATCATAAATTACAAATGTGTGGAGGAGAGGAGAGGAGAGGAGAGGAGAATTTATTCTTA
>JACBWW010000069.1:1036795-1050916 GCA_020086605.1 Lanius collurio
ATGGATGGATGGATGGATGGATGGATGGATGGATGGATGGATGGATGGATGGATGGATCAGGAGGTGTGCTTCTCCCTCCATGAGCTGTCAAAAGCTACTTCTGAAATATCTTTAATGGGAAACATTCAGGAAAAAAAAAGCCATATAAACATGAGGTGGAAGAAAAGGGGGGAAAAAAAAAGCCCTAGAATCATGGAATTACTGAATTTGGAAAAGACCCTTAAGATCATCAAATCCAACCATTCCCCCACCACTGCCATGGCCAGCACTAACACATGTCCCCAAGTGCCACATCCACATGGCTTTTAAATCCCTCCAGGGATGGGGAATCTACCACTGCCCTGGGCAGCTGTGCCAGGGCTGGACAACCCTTTGCATGAAGAAATTTTTCCCAATACCCAACCTAAACCTCCCCTGGTGCAACTTGAGGCCATTTCCTCTTGTTCTATGACTTGGGAGAAGACACTGAACCTCACCTGGTTACAAACTCTTTTCATGTAGTTGTAGAAAGAAAGAATGTCTTTCCTCAGGCTCCTTTTCTCCAGGCTAAACCCCATAAATCCAAGAACTTTGTAGAAATGACAAGATTTTCAGCCATGTTACTTTATTTTAATGACTTTCCTGAGAAAGGTTTGAAGCAAAGCATGGGATACTGCCCATGGCATCATTTCATAACGAATTTCAGCATGGAATTTTGAATGTGCCACTTGTTGCTGTGCAGTTGGAATCTCCTTCTCTCTGGAGGCCTCATCCTGCCTGTGAGATACAATAACCTTCTACTTTTCTCACCAGATGGAGGCAATGCATGTTCATATTGCCATAGGCCCCAAAGCATCTAAACCTTTTGCTTTGGAGCAAAGTCCTGCAGGAACATGGCCAGCCCAGAGGAGACTGTGAGAAATTCTGTCCTCTGGAGAGTCCTGTTTATTTTAAGCAAAACAGCTAGTTTACATGTTGGCCTTTTAAGCAAAATACTCCGGTTCATTCTGCCTTGGATTTAGTTATGTAACCAAATCGCTATGTTTTTTAAATAATCTGAATGGAATTTGCAATGCCGCCTCCCAAGGGAAAGGGCCCAATTCTGATTTTCCAGCTGATTCCCTCACACAGGTGAGACTTCACCTTCAGGGCACTTCTGCTTGGGGACTGCATTGCTCTGCCTTGCACCCAGGATACGTGAGGCCTGGAGAAACAGTAGGGGATAGGCCAAAGACAATGAGCAAAAGAGCATCAGAGCCAGGTCCTGCTGCAGCCCTGCTGAGCCCTGGGCTGTCTGCTTGCTGGCATTGCCTCCTGCCATGACACTGGGAATGATCCAGGGTGACTTGAAGGCTGCCTGTCTGGCAGTGTGACATTCCCAGGAGATGGCAGATTCAGCCTTTGAATGACCCAAGGCCTGGCCCATGGCTTCCTGCCTTCCACACCAGCGCTAGGCCCTGTCCCTAGGCTGTGTCACATGGCAGAAGCTGTCATGTGGTTTAAAAATGTGCCGTGCCTGCCTGGTTTAAATCCCCAGTTATGGAAGGTCTGTGTTTGGGGGCTGAGGCATCCTGGGGAGCAGGGGTTGGACACTGGTGTCAGGAATCCTTGGCTACTGCTTTGGGGCTGATTCATGCTCTGGTTGTGAGTCCTCTTCATATGCCATCTACTGAAGTCACTATTTTGATCAAGTCATTATTTTGGTTACTACAGGACACCCATATCATATTTGTCTGCTTCTGCAATTTTTGCCAGCCCAGACCAAGGTCTGCTATCACAATTGCTGCTGTCTGGGTAAAACCAGAACACAGAATTTCTGAAAAACTTGCTTTTGTGAGATTTCCAACCCAAATTAATGAGTTGTGAAGAAGCACAGCCTTTGATGTATGTACAAACACCATCAAGCTCACAGCCATCTTGAACTCAAAGAACTCTTAATCCTCAATCCCTTCCCTGCAATTAGAGCAAGGACAGCTGGTGCTCTCCATGACCAACAATGCCATGTTTTGGCTTGGAATTGTCCCTGCCAGCAAGGAGCTGCTGTGTAAGCTCTGGATTTTTGCAGTGTCTATTTATATAAATTGGATGGACTTTGAATTCTACATCTTAATTTCTTTTCTGTCACAGTATCATGTGAAGGAGCAAAGCCTCAATCTTTTAACTGATCCTTACACTGTCAGTGCAAGATCCAAGGCTAAATTTCCTACGGATAGGTATGAATCCTGACATGGCAGATGCCTCTATTCTGTGTTGAATTATGGAGCTTATTGTAACATAGTTCCTTGATAGACCTTAACTATACCAGAGGAGGGAGCCTGTATGATTTAAGCTGAGAATATACTCCAGACAAATTTCCAAGCTCCAAAAATTATCAAACACCCATTAATGCCACCATAAAAGATGATCCACTTAGGTGATGTGCATAAAGAGGAAATAAATACAAAATGTTGGGGTGGAAAAAAATGAACATGAGTGTCATGGATCAGTTCTTGGATGGCATGGAGGGGTTCTTCACCTCATCCCCTGAGAGCCACAACGAGTCGACTTCAGCAAGAGGAACACTGCTGCAAACCTTCCCTGCCTTCCATCTGCTCCCTTCCCTCCCACCCCTCTCTTGTCAACCTCCCTCTCATGCAGGGGCAGAAGGAGTAAAACCTGCAGGTTTTACTCTGGCAGGTAAAAGTGGGATGTCCTCTCCAACTAACACCAGTGGTCACTTTGTTCTTCCTTTTTCCAGGCTGTGTCTGCAAGACTAGAAGATTCCCAGAGCAACTCAATCCATCTGTCCTTGCTCCCACATCCATCCCTGTGGTCAAGGACTCAGGAAATGAAGGATTTGGGGTGACTGCTTCAGAGCCTGGCCCTGTGACAGACCTGGCATCTCCTGCCCTCCTCCAGGGTAAGCCCAGCACCCGGGCCCATGCTTCCCTCGCCTTGCCTGGCTGTGTTCCTCCAGGCCAGTGTGCTTTGGCTGCTGCTCTCCGAGCTCTCGGGTTCTCAACCCGGAGTTATTTCAGGCAGCGCTGCTCGGTTTCTCTTCCAAGGGCTTATGAAACGCTCTTCTGGGACTCTTCACCTGACTCATTGTTTCCTCTGCCACCCCACGCTGGGAAGCACCGCCTTGCCGATGACTTCTTTGGGAAGCTCCTGAGGAGAAGAGAGCAAGAGGCGCCAGGCAGATTCTTTAACCCCCAGGTTTATTTCCGTGGACTCAGAAAAGTGGGGATTTTTCTGCTTTTTCTTTTCTTCTCAGCAATTGCCCAGCTGTAGCTCCTTCTCTCTTGGAGGAGATTTGCTGTCACTGAGCTGACACCCGAACACACACTTTGGCCACCTTGCAGGCCAGACTGAAGCGCTACAATAGGGACCACTCCGTACTTAGCGGGACACGCCAAAATTGCAAAATGCCGTCTAACCACACCCATCATCAAAGGCCCCAACGCTCCCATTGCATCCGCTCAATTACAAACCACAGAACGACTTTGTTTCAGTCAATGGCAAACAGTCGGACATGGAAGCCACCCACCTTCAAAGCCCTTCAGTTTGTTTGTTTGTTTGTTTGTTTGCCATCGTACTGGGGCCGGCTTTTCCCACCACCTTCCCACTCTGTGTGTATTGGAGCAGCCCCCCATAAATATGAAAAACTTCTCATTTCACCTCTTTTCCTTGCAATTTGTGCCTTTCAGCTGGAAACAAGGAAATGACTGCTTGGTGCAAATAGGATTAACCCTTTTTCTTCCTCACTAATAGTCTGAAGTTTCACCCCCCCACGCTATTTTTATTTTAAGAAGTTTTTTACCCCCTGAGACTCTCAAACTAATTATTTATCAGTTTTGAGGCCAGTGATTTCAAAGTAAGGACAAATATGGTCCCAAATCTACCAAGTCTTTCCTGTCTAAAATATTCTTCCTTCTCAATTGCCCCTCTTCTTATAAATCACAATATGTATGATAAAGAGAACAACAAATTCTTCTGCAGGGAGGCAGACAAGGACCCATCTATAAATTAATAAACACAGGCTTCACAAAGATGTCTTATGACCTCCATCTATGTGTTTTTAGCCCAGATTCTTGCAGGAACAAGGCCCTGTTTGATCAGATTACATGTCCATCTGCCCATCACTCTTCACCAATTACTGTGGAATTCCCTGCCATTTTCTGGTCGGGTTTGATGAGATCTTCAAGATGTTAAGTTCCTACAAGGTCAGTGAAAAAATAAAAGGGTGGCCAGAGAGAAAAGTTGAAGCAGGAGATCAACTCTTATGAAACCTCATCAAATCCACATGGGCACTCACATTGAAATCAAAAAGCCATAGGAAACTGAGGCTTATTAATCCCATTGCTGATGGAACAGCTCAGATTTTCTTTCCTTTTCTGTTTTTGTTTGTCTGCTTGTTTGTACATTTGCTAGAACAAATAACTCACTCTTGTGGAGCACTACAAACTTCACAGATCCAACCCAAACACAGTTCTGGCTACAAACACTCAGGAATTTGGGAGTCTTCCATCCAGACCCACATCCAAACCATCCCAGCTGAGATCCATAAGAAGTAAGACAGGCAAGGAAAAACTTGTCTGAGAGTCTGCTCTGACTTCTGGTGTCATTCCTCTGTGGGGAACCTGGCTATACCCTGATCCTGCTTTTCTGGTAGATCTGATAGTACAGCACAGACAAATCCATACCTGGGATATCAAGTCCAGTTTGGGGCATTCCCTCAGGTCTTGAAGCTCAAGGTGTTCTGATTCAATTTCAATAGAAAAGCTTTCCTTTAAAGGTGGTGCAGCACTGGGCCAGGTCACTCAGTGACAATCTCCCTCCTTGGAGGTTTTAAAGGCTCAGCTAAAGCCATCACTGATCAGGTCCCATTCCAAGCAGAACCTACAGACCTTCAGAAAATCCTTCCCACCAATACTTCTGTGGTTCTGCGAAAACATCAAATTTATTTTCCTCTTTATCACACTAAGAGCTGACCCATATTAGCTCTCAAAAATTATTATTTTAAGAGCAATGAGGCTTCTGCTACTTTCCCTGTCACAGGCTGGTCCTTAGCACTGAATTTAAAGTGGAAGGAAAGGGCCAGCATCATCTGTCATTCTCTGAAAATGAGAAGCATTTTCAGCTCATTAATCTAACTTTTCACAGCCCAGCTCCTGTCCCTCTCGGTAGCATGACACCATGTGTCACAGAAATCTTTTTGCCTAATAGCAATGAAACCTTGAAAAGTAAAAACAGGCAAAATACCCAAAAGTTCCTATGAAGATTGAATTTATCTTTCTTTTTAGTATGACAACAGAACTACCCGGGAGTGTGGAAACTGTGAATATGCCACTGAGCACATTTATGTCCATCAGTGCCCACCCTTGGACAACCTGTCCCTAACTACATTTGGGAAAAGTCTTCCCATTTCAGCAGGTCAAGGAAACAGTAAGGATGTTGCCAATTCAAGGAATATCTTAGACAGAATGGAAATAGATAACATAACCCCAAATCTCTGCTTGCTACGTGGATACTGAGGCCTTCAGTTCTGAGGAATAATCAGTATTTTTCTCTTTTACCTGCTAAAATAAGCAAATAGCCCCAGGATCAGCTATGAGTGCTTACTCTGCCCAAAATCCTGATTCATGAGGCAGATAGGCAATGCATTTAAAATTAGAAAGGGCTAAATATTCTCAGATTCAGAATATAAATTTCATTTAAAGTCAGTTTGCGATTGCTAAAGACTCTGATTCATTAACTAGCTTGTCTGAATATTGTCATGAAAACCTAAGCTTTATTGAGTGCTAAAAGCCTTAAAAAAGATGGAAACATATGAAAATAAGAACATAAATTCCCTGCCACCACCACCACCACTCCAAGTGTAAGAGAGAACCAAACCATAACAATGGGCTCATTACAAATGCTCCATCATGTTGCAATAACCAAACACTTAAAATGTTCTTGGTAGCTGCTCTGAGGATGCCATTTTTTCATTATGAGTCGTACTTAGTGCATAATTTATAGCTGGCAGGCCAGGGATAATCCTACAGTGTGAATGTGCTGCAAGACTGCTGTAATTACACCAGAGCTGTGGTTATGGGCCTCGTGGAACTGATACTTCTTTTTAATTGTGGCGGTGATAAGATCAAATCCAACACCCTGTTATCTCAGTGGAAGGTTTGTGGATGCAACTGTAGCTGCCAGCTGCCCTCCTGGGCATCTGCTCTCCCTCCAAGAGCCTGTGAATAAAGGGATGACTTTTCCCCCAGTCTTGCATCCCCCAAACCATCAACCAGTTAGAGCCTGGCCCCACTGGAAACAGCAGTACAGCATGAGAGATTTGAAGGAATGGGATAAAACCAAGGAAAACATCCAGCTGTTTCTTTTCCGTCCCTTTTGGTCTGTGCTCCGTTTTCTCCAGTAAGTCACTAAAACACTTTGATGTGAGAATTTTATACTGGTGATGGTTTTGCAGCAGCCAAGCCACCAGACAATAATCCCTTGGTGTCAATGTTCATTGGCTTTGTCATCTTCTTAGGACAAAGGAAAAAAAGACCTAAAACCGTTCTCTACCAAAAATAACTTTAGAAAATAAATATTTTGGCCCCATCTTGCAAAAAGTCAGTGTGACATTTAGAGGGAGCTAAGAAAAGGAGTCTTTCCTGCCTTAGGAAGAAACTTAGCTTAACTTGGGTCCTGTTAACTTCGTCATACTATTACTTGGGCACTGTTTGGTATTAGTCACTAGCTGCTCCCTCTCAGCTTTATCCAATTTAATTTCAAATATAGTGCAAACAGATGCCTTTATGTTTCATTTTTAAATCATTTATTGTTCTACATGTAGCAAAGGAGCTTAAAAAAGAATGTGAAAGAATTGCCAGAAAGGTTTTTTGGTTTTTTTAAAAGATATATATATATAATTGCAGTTGTGGTTGCTGTGGTTTCTTTTGGGTGGATCAGAAAAAAATCAAGTCTTCCTTCCTTGGGGATATAAGGGGAAAAAAAAAAAGGAAAGGATGGAGAGGAAAACTCATTCCCATGTCTAGTGCTTTTTATCAGTAATGGAATGAAGCAATCAGGTTTAAGGGCTTGTCTAGACGGAGGACTCTGGCACTGGTGTAACTCCTGTGGTGTAGTAAAGCCTGTGCAAGTCCCAAACCCTGCTCACAGCAGCAAAAGAAGCTGCAGGGATGCAAAGTCACCACACAGAATGAGGGAGCTCCAAGTCCTGCCCAATCCCAGCTCAGGCAATGCAGATTGCTTGGACAGGAGACGGCCAAAAAAATTTGGTAAATAGTTTTTTTTTTTTTTTAATTTATCAAAGTACCCCAAAGCAGCATTACCAGCACAACAGAATTGTTGATTAATTAAAGTTTTAATTAAAGTTGATTAATTAATTTTAACAACTTGTTTCTTCTGAAGGGGAGGGGGTTGTAAATAAGAGAAACATGAAGAATTGCTAACCACAGTTCAATAAGCCCAGGTTTTAAGAGAGGCTTATTTTAATGGAAAGCATAACATGGCTTTAAAGTGACAGAGAATAGGTTTGGATTAGATATAAGAAAGAAATTCCTGTCTGTGAGGGTGGGGAGGCCCTGGCACAGGGTGCCCAGAGAGGCTGTGGCTGCCCCTGGATCCCTGGAAGTGTCCAAAGCCAGGTTGGACGGGGCTTGGAGCAACCTGAGATAGTGGGAGGTGTCCCTGCCATGGCAGGGGTCTGTAAGGTCCCTTCCAACACAGGCTGTTCTGGGATTCTATGAACAACAGATGGGCAAAATGTTCTTTGAGAAGTTTTCTAACTGAGGTACATAATAATAGAGGGATACCTTGGTTTTCCTCTGCTCTGTTTGTCAACAAAGCTTTGACCACGTGGCAAAGCCACTCTGTGTCATTATCCCCATTTCACTGGCAGGGACACCCTGTGACTTCCCAAAGGACTTGTGACAACTCATGGCAGCATCAGCAAGAGCAAGAACACCTCTTGAGCTTCTTTGCACATCCACACCCTTGGGCAGTGCATCCTGCACTTGGGAACATGGTTGAGTGGTGGCCTTGGCAGTGCTGGGGGAACGGTTGGGCTCGATGAACTTAGAGGGCTTTTCCAACCTTAGTGATTCCAAGATTCCATGATCTGCGCGTCCAGGAGAAGTTAAGCCTGGCTGGGTTAATTTTGCAGTCCATTGTTGGCAGAAAAGGAGGGAAGTTTTTTTCATGTGTCTCCAGTGTGATGTTCATTTTAGTGGCTGTGATGGGATACCTGGGGACACTGGCAAGTCCTGAAGAGCCCTAAATCCTGCCCCATAAATATGAATTATTGAGGAGATGGAAAGAGCCTGGTTTGTCCATAAACCTCATAAACCAGTGGTCAAATCCTGCTCTCAGCACACCATGACCTTCCCAAAGCCATTAAATTAAAACAGGTAAAGTCCAGTAGCCCCAAAACACACTAAACCCCATCAAAGATTTCGGTGTTTATCAACCAGGACTGCTGGAAGTCAGGGGAGAAACCAAGTGCAGCTCAGATCTGCCCTATATTTCACCACCTTTAACAGGAAAAGGAAGGTTCCTCTTCAAAAGAACACCACAGAAACCCCACATAGAGTCAGAGGGCACACCTGCAGGCACAGATAGGGAAATATAGGAGCACAGGAAGCAGCCAGGCAGCCAGCACTGTCCTGGAAAGGCTAATATTTGCGTAATACTGAAAAGCTTTTTGCCTTTCGGATCCTTCCATGAGAAAAGGCTAAAATATTTGGTGTACACATTTCTCAAAACGAGAACATACCATACATAGTTAAAGTAATGACTAGTGCTCTTAATCCCAGACACAAACTTTTCACTGAAGCCTTTTTTGGGCTGGGTCATGTGATTTATTCGGTTTTCAGCATCTATATATAAAACTACTTTTTTTTTTTTTTTTTTCTTCCTGGTTCATCCTTCCCCGTGTTCTAAAACCTGCATGCTTCATAAGCTATTTTGGTTTACCACATAGCTTGGCACTTGGTATTTTTTCCTACGATGTGAAAACAAAATTTCAGCTTGGCTGTTGGTGGCCGTGACCTGAGATGCAAATCTTCTCACTCAATTAGGGCTCTAGCAAGTGGTTAATTACCCTTTCTGGTGGCCAGGTGTCCCTATTACTCATAGACCTTAAATAGGGGTATCCCAAACCCTCAAAGTGAAAGCTGTTGGTCCCTAGGAACCTCCACCTTCTGCATGGAGAGTCCTTTGGCTTTTTGGTGCCAGAAGCCTTGGTTTGGGGTAAAAAGCCTCTGTTTTGTGCAAAAGGTCTCAGGATTAGACAGAGCAGAGCAGGCCTGAGCCCTGTAGACTCTTGATGTGCTGTACAGAGCTGCCCATTTTCTGGCACCAAAGCTTTTATTTGCTGTGCATAAATTAATACTAAGTACATCCTCAAGCCTTACTTGTTCACTCAGAAAACTGCTCTGCTCAGCCACACACATGACATCATCACCAAATTTAGTTGCAGGAAAATAAAACCAGGATTACCTGCATTTTTAGCACCAGGAGAGGGGAGGGAGAAAAGGGATGAGGCCTCCTTTAGGGCTTGGTTGTTGAGTTTGGCTCTTCTTTTTTTTATAAATTCTGATCTCATTTCATTTTTGTTTACAATTAGAGACACTGAGGGGAGACTTTTAACGGAGAACAGAGAGACCTTGTGCATGGGGGCACATCAACTGGGGGCTCTCCAAGCTGTGTCTGAGAGATCACATTTGGTTTTCTCCCATTGCAGACATATGTGGAGAACTTGGCAAAACCTCCCATGCTCCGAGCCCCCAAAACTCTTTCTGTCCAGGATTGCTCTCCATGGGGCAGTGCCTCCCTTTTCCTTCCCACCAGCTCAAGGACCCCTCAGAAGCATCCTCAGGGTCCCCCAGCTCCCCATGGGGGGCTGAGGATGCGTTTGCTGGGACATAATTTAGTGCCCTTTAGTTGGTCAGAGAAAAATCACCCCAATATCTGCCTGACTTGGTTAAAGTGCAATTTTTCCAGCTCTGGAGAGGCACATGCACCCAGCCACCATCTCCCAGAGCTCATGTGTACTTTCCTGAGCTCAGCCCCTGCTGCCAACCCCATTGTTCTGCCCCCCACCAAGTCCCTATTGTTTGTGTCCCTTGCTGGTGGCATCTGGCTCAGCCAAACTCCTCCTGAGCGGGGGCCCAGGCTGTGGGGTTTGCTCTGTTGTGTTGGGTTGTTTTTTTTTTTCCAGGAAAGATTCTGAATGATTGTTTTTAGGGGGCCAGTTTTAGGAACTGCAGATGGAGTTGATTAGCAAAAAGAGGGTGTTGAGGTGGAGGGTCAGCAGACCAGGCATTTTGATGGCAAGATGGAAACCTGAAGACCGAGAGTCCAAATTGACACATTTGCTCTGAAAACCTACAGACAACCCCTTTTCTTCTTACTTACCCATCTCTAACAGGTGCTGTCCCACTGATCCCAAGGTGAGGAGTCACAAAAATGAGAAAGAGGAACCTGGGGGCCCTGGGATAGACACGACACAAAGCTCTGGCAAGGCCTAAACCCTCCTTATGTGCTGGGCTGTACTGGGGGCTCGTTTAGGGCGATGGCATTCCCAGAGCAGAGGGAAATGAGCTGTCTCTCAGGACTGCCATCCTGCTGACAGGCCCCACGGCGTGCGGTGCGTCGAAGCAGCATGGGAGCACATTCTGTTTCCATCGGAACTGCGGCAGATCAACGCTCAGCATCCTGTTTATGTTAAAACATTGGCGTTCCATTTTTATAGGGAAGCTGGGAGAATGGTGCAGCTGGGGCTTCTACTGAAGTGTCACCAATTAAGTCACTTTTCAGCAGGATGATCACTGCTCCAGAGGTTCCCAAGTGAAGTATCTCCAGTTTCCAAGCTGCTCTCCTGGCCAGCAGATGTTGGCCAAAGCAGATGTTGGCCACAGCAGATGTTGGCTGAGGCTCAGCATCCCTTCAGCCACCCTGGGATACCTGCCTTCTGCTCCCATGCCTTTCCCGTGTCCCCTGGCCAAGGTACAGCCTGCACTTTCCACCTCCCCAGCGTGGTTTTGGGAGCAAAGGATGAGGCAAGGCACAGCCTGTTGTGATTACGGCAGCACCACTTGGACCCCATGGTAACCCGACTGTTTGTTTCCCTGTTGCATAAATGAGAAGGGCAGGATCCCAGCCCTGCAGAGCTCCTGGGGAGCTGTGTTGCTCGGGACATGGGATGGGAAAGGGTCATTTGGTGGGGCTCCGCTGTAGGTTTGGAGAGGAGATTTAGTAGCCCCCCATGCAGGGTCAGATGGGTGTCCTTGGCACAGCCAGCTCCTGGGATCATTCCAGTGTGGGCAGCCCAATCTGTGGGACAGATTCCCCTTGGGGAGGGGTTCCTGCATCTGTGCAGAGCTGATGTGGTGATCCCCAGCCCTGGTCATGCAGGAGAAGCTCTCCAGGGCTGTGCCAGGAGCACTTTGCCCACTCCAGGGGGATGAAAGCAAAGCAATTTTTCTCCTATCTGCCAGCATCAGCCCCAAAGGGGGATTTATTGCCCTGGGACTCCCTCCTCACCTGCAAGCAGAGCACAAAGGAGTAGAGAGTGTCACTACACTCAACCCCCAAAATAAGGCTAAAAAAATCACTATGAAGCAATTCTAGCTGCAGTGACAGACTGAGATCACCCTCCACCCATGGGGGTTGATGGGGGCAGAATTGGTCCCTTAGATCTGCAGGGTGGAACCAGCAGCATCTGGTTTTTTAAGACCACCTGGCTGGTGAAATCTCAGTTAAATAGCAGCCCTGCAGACCCATCCTAGCAGATAAGTTTTACCTTTTTACTGATGTTTGCCTACAGCCACAGAGCTCCAAAACCCCGGCCAGCTCAGTAATACTGGCTTGGCTCCTTAATCGTACATAAACCATTTAAATACACAACAAATAAATAGACACGTTCTGTGTTTCTCCAGGAGGGCTTAGCACCTTTACAAAGGGATTTCTTTGATACTTAAGCAATAATAGATTGGCTTTAGTTTTGCTGAGACCTTCCTTATATCAACATATCTCTTCAAGTACTACACTTCCTTTTATGAAACGCTGGAATTCTTTCATGTTGAAAATGCTTTTACAGCCAAGTCCTCAGTTGTGCTGGCATTTCTTGTGTCTTGAACTCCAAACTGGCTAACCGCAGTCTCAGAATTCCCAAAGGAAATAATGAAAATTCCTAAAATCCTTGGCAAGGAAACAGTTGAAATTTTAAATTGAGTTAATCGTTTTAGCGAAAATGCTTGTAATAAAATAAATATGGGGAGCTGGGGTGAGGAGGGGGGGAAATCTGCTTCAGAAATGAGCATCAGAAGAAAAAAAGATAAATGGAGAGAAGATCCTCAAAAGTGAAGCTTCCTCTGCTCCCTTACAATGTTTGCTGTTAGGGATAGCTGCAAACTCCTGCTGAAAGCAAGGCTTTGGTGGGTGTCCTGGTGCTGTGGTGAAAGTGAGGTCCTTGAGAGCCCACTTAATGCTCCAAGATAACCCTGGTCCTAAAGGTCTGGCATTAGTGATGTCAGGTGTCTTCAGTGGCTGTGAAAAGATTTCTGAGGACAGAAACTTGGTCTCTGGGAGAGCACTTCTGTGACACCAGGATGATTAAATTAAACTTCAACTCAACTAGGTAACATAGACCCTTGACAGGTTTGCTTTTTCTTTTCTTTTTTCAATTAAATCTGAAAAAACTCTAATTATAGTTGTATAAATATGCAAGAGAACAAAACACACTGTGATTTTTGCTTCTTCCTTTCATTTTAGCTAATACAATAAATGTCTAGAAGAGGACTCAGTTATCAGATGTCAGCAAATAATTTCCAGATGACAGGTCATTTGTGGAGATTCTTCACCATGTTTTCTCTCCCTACGCTTTATAGGTGATCCAGCCCAGTGACAATGTGAGAGAACAGCAGCAGCAGCACCCAGGTGATGGGATTGCCAAGAGGGGGATTTGGTCCCCAAGATCTGCTCTGTTCCCTGAGCAGTCCTTTCACAGCTTTCCCCAGGCACCAGCTGAAACCTTGGCAGGGCACTGCTTTATTATTTGGTCTTTTGTAGACACCAGAAACCTAACATGATATGGCAACAGGCACTTGCAGTCCTGGGCTGATCCCACAGCGTGGGCAGGAGGAGAGGGGAGGATTCTGACCTTCTGCCCCACTCTGTTGAGATCCCACCTGGAGTTCTGTGTCCAGCTCTGGGGCACCAACATAGGAAGGACATGGAGCTGCTGGAGCAGGTCCAGAGAGGCCACGGAGCTGCTCCAAGGGCTGGAGTCCCTCTGCTCTGGAGCCAGGCTGGGAGAGCTGGGGGTGATCACCTGGAGAAGAGAAGGCTCCAGGGAGAGCTCAGAGCCCCTTGCAGGGCCTGAAGGGGCTCCAGGAGAGCTGGAGAAGGAGTAGAGGGACAGCACATAGGGAATGGCTTACTACTGCCAGAGGGCAGGGATGGATGGGATATTGGGAAGGAATTGTTCCCTGGGAGGGTGGAGAGGCCCTGGCACAGGGTGCCCAGAGAAGCTGTGACTGTCCCTGGATCCCTGGGATTGTTCCAGGCCAGGCTGGATGGGGCTTGGAGAAGCCTGGGGCAGTGGGAGGTGTCCCTGCCATGGCAGGGGGTGGAATGGGATGGTCTCTTAGGACCCTTCCAACCCAAACCCTTCTGTGAAGGGTTCCCTTCCCATTCATGCAGTGCTGTCCTGTTCTGCAGGAGACTGTCCCAGGAATGCAACATTGACAGCACTGGATCAAGCCAAGGGCTTGTCTGCACAGTGTCAGTGACTAGTCCTAGGGATGGGCTGTGGGAAAGAACTGCAATAACTACACATGGAATTAACAATGGAGCAAATATTCTGGAGCTCTGCTCTGAGATAGATCTCAAACCACCAGATTCCGTCCCCAAAAGTGGGGTCCTTGGTCCAGGTGCTGCAGCAGCTGGACTTGCCTTGTCCTGTAAGGTCTGTCTTGTCTTCTCCCTCAGAGAAGGAATTCACCAGTTATCCATAGGAAAGGAGTTATAGCTGGAGAAAGAGTGGAGATTTTCAAAAGGAAACAATGCTGAAAGAAAGAAAAGAAAAAAGAAAAGAAAAGAAAAGAAAAGAAAAGAAAAGAAAAGAAAAGAAAAGAAAAGAAAAGAAAAGA
>JACBWW010000069.1:1051265-1065638 GCA_020086605.1 Lanius collurio
AGAAAGAAAGAAAGAAAGAAAGAAAGAAAGAAAGAAAGAAAGAAAGAAAGAAAGAAAGAAAGAAAGAAAGAAAGAAAGAAAGAGAAAGAAAGAAAGAAAGGATAAGAGAAAAAGAAAATAAAAGAGAGAACGGGAAGAAATGGCTCTAAAACATGTGATGCTAAGGGGAGGTCAGGAAAACAGAGCCAGCAGGGGTAACAAGTCAGATAAGATCATACCATCAGTGAAAGCACTTGCAAAAGGAAATGGATAGTGTTCTAAACCTCAATTAATTTAATCTAGTGCTTCACTGAAAACAAATTATGATCACAGATAAAACAAAACTCTGGTGAAACAAAGGACAAAGCTATTGCAGCTATGACTTACAGTTCAAAGATATTCTGTTTGTTTCCTCTTCATCAGAGATCTTGATTTCCCCCTGAGAGTCTATGAATAATTAAAGGTGGTCTCTTATGATTTGTTTGCTGCTGCTCAGTGTTGCCAACCCAAGGGCTGATACAGGAACAATGGCGAGTTATGAGACCTGCTGGTTGCATTTGCCTTCTGTAAATAAACCACAAGGCTCGGTGGCTTCCCTGCAGTCACAGCAATCCCACTGCTTTGTTTAAGTCAGGAATCTGAATAACAGGCACATGAAGACTTGTGTGGTTTGTAAAATTGAGTTGAGGAGGGCCAAGCTGTCAAAGCAGTTTTTGAGTTCTGCAGAAACACCTGCAGGGTTGGAGGGGTGGAGATCCCCTCCCGCCAGAGAGGTCCAGCCAAGCTCTGTGGGCAAGACTTGGACAAGGGCAGTAAGGCAGAGCTGTCCTACCCCAAAACAGAATGTAACTCATCACTTACACATGAGACCAAACCTAAATGGAGCACAGAGACCGCACAAGCCCAGCTCCCTCCTCCACATCCCCCAGGCCTAAGCGTGGGCTTTGCAACCGTGCTGGGATCTTGCGTGAGTGGTGGAAAGGGAGGGAGCAGGCCTGAGAACAACTCTTCAGGCATTCAGGATGGAATGGGTTGGATTTCTGAGGTGTCAGTCTCTCCTTTCTGTCTCTAAAAGATGAGTCATTACCTTAGACTTCACCCCTGCCTTGTGGCCTTCGGTGAAGGGAGATGAGTGTGGCTGAGATCAGGTAAACCTGGCACTGTGGGCAGAAGGCACAGTCAAGCCGTGTTTACAATTCTGAGATTCCTTTGCATACAAACTATAAAGCCAGGAGATTCTTACTCAAAAAACCCCTCCTGGAGATGACCTCCTCTGTGTGACCTGAGGAAGGAAAGCTGTGCACCAACATAAACTCATTTTCTTGGTATGTGAGGACAGAGGGAACAAGATAAATCCCCAACTGTAAGTCATCCCCCTGCACAAATCAGTCTGTCCTTGTGAGCAGTCCTGATAATGATGGAAAGGGAGGAGATTGCCTCTTTGCCTATGAGTGGGGACAAAATACAGTATCCAAGGAGGCAAACTGGGTTGCAGAGGGGCTCTGGCTGGTGCTGGAACCTGGCAGGAACTCCCTGTCAGGCTGGCCGCATGCAGGGATTGCAGTGAGCACACAGCAGAGATGATCCAGCAGCAGAATCCCCAGGGACTGGGGAAGGAAAGTGTCTTCATTGTACCATTTCTAAGACATGCTGGGCACCTCACAAAACATGTGGTCAACATCCTCGATGGAGCAGATCCCAGGCTCTGGTGGGGTCCAGCTGAGAAGCACGTGGACTGCTGCTGACGGGACAGGACAGCATTGCTGGAGGCCAGAGGAGGACAATGGCAGGACACTGAGCATCTCAGGGACTGCCAGCCCGCAGGGGGAGGCCCTGCCTTCAGGTTATTGCTTTGCAGTGTGCCTGCTCTAAGAGGGTTTGGGCCCTGCTCCTGGAATGGGGTCCCCAAGGAGCCACCACAATTGAAAGGAGAATAATGAAAGCTCTGCTCTTAATGCAAGTCACCCACTCTCCCAACAAGGCTCTGTTCCAGGACCTCTGGTTTAACCCAAATTGACACCAACTTGGCGAAAGCCCCCAGCTGCACATTCCTTCCATACAGCTTTACAAGCTGCAAATGCAAAACCACAAACCAAAGTGGGAAGGAAAAAGAAAGGGAGCCCGAACCATGCAGAGTCCCCCCATCTTCCCTCCCGCCCTGATCACCCCACCCCTGTTGCCTCCCCCTTTTCCTCAGTAGCTTCTTACCTTTTAAAAGGCCTCCCAGGAGCATCAGTTTAGCTCCTTGCTTAGTGCCAGTATGCCCTGTCTCTGAACCAAGAGCAAAAATCAGCTTCCAAACTCCGTTCCTTCTCAGGTTAGGCCATCTTCCTAGGCACAGGCTCCTGGTGAGGAGCTGGAATGCCTTTAGCCTCCTGGCAAGAGTACTAACTACTTGAAAAAAAAACCCTAAACTACTAATAAATCCCGGCAAAAAAATGCCAAATACTTACTGGACAAGGGAAACACTTGCAGTTGGTCAGGGCTGCTGAAACTTCATCCGTGGAACTATGGGTTCATGGAAAACCTCCTCACTGAAGGCTCTGTCAGTGAAGTGTCTCACCCAGTTTTCTGAACAGAAAGAACAAGCCTGTGTTCCCAGGTCAAGCCTATGTCTAAAGCACCATCCAGATGTCAAGCTGGTTGGTTCACACCCTGGAGGTTCCTAAACCGATGATGTGACAAAAAATGCCAGCTCCCTCCCACCTGTGGGATGTGTGCCCACCTCTGCTCCAATCAACAAATCCTGTCTCCAGCCTTTGCCAGTGGGAGCTGGACCAGTAGAGGTGGCACTTGGGGACGTGGTTTAGTGGTGGACTTGGCAGTGTCAGGTTAATGGCTGGACTGGATGATCTTAAAGGTCATTTCCAACCTACTCTAAGGCCACTTTCCAAGAGCAGTGCCACGTGTGCATTTTTGCTCCAGGAGGCAGCTCTCGTGTCCCCCTAACTGAACCACACCTTGGAAATGGGATATTGGATTTCACACAGTTCCCTCTGCACTGCCCTGAGGGAGCAACAAACTTGATCTATCCTCTTCTTTCCCACTTCCATGCCCAGACCTGATCTCCATGGGAAGACCTCTGCTTCCAACAGCTCTGCTCCTTGCTGTGAGCTGGCTGGAAAGCTGCTTACCAGTGTCTCTGAGGTCTGTGTCACACAACAGAAGTGTCACAATGAAGTGAGCCATGCAAAGGTGCACATCTATGTTTCCTGGGCAGATCTGAGTCACTCCATCACATTCCCACCTGGCATGTGCTGTACTAACTCCAAATTTAGCTCTTGGGATGAAGGTGATTCCTCCTCTCCCTGTTTTAGGTGAAAGTCATAAGAGCAGTCAAGAAATCACAGGGGAGTCAGCACTGGTGTCAAGGGCTGGGAGAAGGTTGTTTTGCTTTGCTTTTATTTTCCTTCTTCTTATTTTGCTTCCCACTTTGCGCTTTTTAATTTTTTTTTTTATTTCGGTGTCTTCTTCTGCCAACTTTATTTGGATACTGCCTCATCATGCACCAAACTCTGTAAGCAGAAAATTAATGCTGTGGGAGAACTGGGCTAACCCTTACCCAGGAACGTGCTCTGGTTTAATAATACCAGGGAATTCACAACGAAATGTGCAGTGCACCTACTGGGTCTTCTCATGCTACTTTTGGAAGGATTAAAGCCCCCTAGGACAGCAGCTGCTCTCTGAGGATGTGTTTGCATGCCAGCATCTCTAATGCATAGAATAAACTGGATTTTTCCAATTGCTAATGATTTTAATCTTTTCCTTCTGTTTCTGAAGGGGCCGACACAAAACAGAGTTGGCTCATGGTGTTTCCTTCCCTTTTCCAGTGCACTTTATGTAATGTTGATCACACACACACACTTGGCATTCACCTTCTGCCTGAGGATGGCCACGGGGTTACTGCCCTTCCACGGATGTTTCCTTGCCCTGCTGAAGGAAAGATGTCCTCAGCACCTTGCTCTGCAGCTTTACTGCACGCATCACACCAGCCCTTGGCATTTGGTTCCTTCATCAGCTTTTGCCTGGAAGCCATTCCTGGAATTTGTCAGCTGCAGCATGGGACAGGCCTTGCTCTCCAAATCAGCCGCGCCACAAAGGCTGAGCCATGGATCTGCCTGTTCTTTGGTGGACCCAGACCTGAAAGCCACAGCGCAGCCATGCACTGGACAGCCTTCCACGTATTTATGTCCTCTTAAAATTACCCCTTTTCAGCAGCTGGGTTCATCTCCTCCTAAAGGCCAAACCTGAATATTTTGCAACTGAGGCAGAGCCCTTCTATGATAGGAATTGCTTTCATCACAAGCACCTCCTGCCAGGCTGAGAAGATGTCTCTTACTGATCTGAACTGTTCTGGAACAAGGAGCTTTCTGCTTTCCAAGGGATGCTATTTCATCCTCATTTTTGCAAGTAGGATACAAGACTTTCTCTGTCTTCACCCCACAAGTGACAGACCTGGTCACCTTCACACCACGGCAGTGAAGGAGCAGAAGGCAGGAATCCTGTACAGGATCCCTAAAGGAGGGATCCAGCTCAACCAGTCCTTCAGGACACCAGCAATGAGGGCACAGGCAGATCCTTCTGAGTGAAGAGCACCACTTTCCCCATCTCAGCTCCTGGATACACAATTGTAGAGCATGGTCCAGCATGGATTCATGGAAATAACAGAACAAAAGATGTGCCGGACACTTCCTCTGTAAGCTTTGCTCACTGCAGGAAGTAGACCGCCAATAGTTCTCCACTTCTTTGATAAGACAAGGGGGAATGGCTTTAAACTGAAGGATTAGATTGGTTTAGATTGGATATTGGTAAGGAATTCTTCCCTGGGAGGGTGGGGATGCCCTAGCACAGGGTGTCCAGAGAAGCTGTGGCTGCCCCTGGATCCCTGGCAGTGTTCCAGGCCAGGCTAGATGGGGCTTGGAGCAACCTGGGCTAGTGGAAGGTGTCTCTGCAGAGATACCACAGTAGAGGGGCTGGAAATAGATGTTTTTTAAAGTCCAACCCAAACTACTTCATGATTCTATGATCCTGGACACATCTGGGCCTGGCTGGAGCCCCGGCAACACGTGTACACTGAGTTCACATGTGCTCAACAGCAGTGACTCAAATCAAAAGGCTACAGATCAACCCACCCTTTTTCCTCCTCTTTCCTGCTCCACCCCCACCCCGGGTCAGTATGCAGAGCACAAATATTCCTTTTTTTTTTTTTTTCCCTTCGAAGTGAAACATTCTGTATCTTATTTATTTTGAAAACAATTTATAAGGGCAATAATAACATCCTTTGGCTCCTTGCCTCCATAGCCCCGGGCTCTATACATGGCTCATTACGGGAACAGCACACACCCTGCCATGCACAGGCAACTCACTGTACACTCATTAAAGTTCTGTAGGTATTGGCTGATATAAACAAAGAGGAAAGTGCTCAGTACTAGAAAGCCGAGAGCAGAAAATGGTTGCAGGATAGGTCGTGTGGTTCAGCAACACAGCTTGGAATCCTGGAAATCTGAAAAACCTTCTGTGGTTCCAGCATCCCACGCAACTGTGCGCCGTCCCTGGATGAGCGACGCCGCTACGCCAGGCGGCAGTCGTTTGACACGGATCCTCACTAGGGCTGATCCAAAAAATAAACACCCAAAAAAATCATGTTTGCCTCTTGTAGGAGGAGATAAATAACATGAAAATCAAAGTGGCTGTGACAGAAAACTTTGGAGAAAAATCCGAGCCTTGGAAAGCCCAGGCTCTTGTTGGAAGAGTAATGCACCTCAAAATGGCGAAGAAGAGGAAGAAAAATGTGCAGAATGTCTTTGCATTGTGTAAAGAGTAATTGCACTGGAAAGGAGTTATAAAGTAAGTAAACATGACTTCCAATTTGATCCATATTAAGATTTATTGACCCTGAAAGTCAATATTCTCTGCACCAGGGCCAAGGTTAACATTGAATTTGAGGCCAGTGGGAAAGTTGTAATGAAGTGCGGGTTAAGAGGCCCTTGCAGAACTATCTGGTTTTGCCAGAGGGTTGGAAGTCTTTCCATATGATCAGCCCCATCTTCCTCTACATTTCAAAGGCATCCAAATCTGCCAGTTTTTCTGTGAAATCCATGCCACATTAACACGGTGCCAAACTGATAAACCCCTTGGATAGCTTTCCCAGCTGAAGTCTGAACTACCTCTATGCTGCAATAGCCCTGAGGCTTTGATCAGGACCTGCTCGTCCCAATCCAGTGTAAACACAGATGGAAGGAAAAGTTGACCTCAGCTGATGACAAGCTAAGAACATGTTTGATGATGCTGTAGGAAAAAGCAATATTAGTGAATTTCTGTCCTTTGTCAATTCCTGCTTTAGGGAAGAGCAGGCATACACCATCACAGCAGAGATTTGAGAGGTTGTGCAAGTAGAAAATATTTGTTTGGAGTCAATAAAGATGTGACAGCTCTTTTACAAGAAAAGAACTCATCCTTTGCTCTCACACCCTGTCCTTGCCTTTGCAATTTTACAATTTTCTTAGAAATTCACTGTGAGATGTTAGATGGACAGAGAGCAGTCAATCTCAGTATATTAAAAATAAAGCTCTTCTCCAAAGTCTGCTCTGAGGCATAACTTTATACTTCCAGAATATCTGTGCCTGCAAAAACCTGGATTTCCAAGGCTGGTTTGGGCACTTGCCTAAAACCTTACTGCACCTGCAGAAAGATTTGTGTCCAAGACATGATCTGTTTTCTTGAGTTTTACCAATTAGGCCAGGAAATGGTACCATTTCTCCCAGTGAACCTTTGCTTCCTTAAAACTGCTCTGCCAAATCTTCCTTAGCAAGAGGTGGGGGGGAGAGCTGGGGAGAAGACCACGGTTGTTATGAACCTGGTGACAGCACAGTCCAGCAGAGCTCACCATGAATTTTATGAATACTTTTGGAGACTGTACAAGACCACAGCCCTGACAGGGAACATGGGTTTCTTTGGAGCACAGAGAGAAAACAGCACAGCACTTATTTCAGTCCCGTTCCAAGGGAGCAACTTACTTTTGAAAGTACTTTAAATTAAGTTGCAATGATTTCCCCAGGATTTTGATGGGTTTGTACATTTTAATGTCCTTCTCCAGCCGCTCACTTTCTCCTTGTGTTCATTAAGACATTTGATTTTGTTACATGGTCTGGGCAAAAGAAAAATAGCTGTATGTATATTTAAACAGACAATTAAACTAAAGAGCACCATGTACTGGCACAGAAGAACTCATGGTGTTATTCATATGTTTCTGGGCTCAGTGAGGCTGTTAAGCACAGCAAACAGCACCTCACCAGTTCTCTCATCACAGCCTTTTTTTTCTGTGCTTCATTTTTCCTTCCCCAAAAAGCACCAGCTTTGGATCTGAACCTGCAAAACACAACTGTCTTCTCTAAGAGGGAGGATCTTGAGGAAATTGGTTCCTGGTAACTACTTTTGGCTCTCCATCCTCTTAGACATCTCCTGCTGACCCTCTACAGTTAAGTCTTGCTCTGTGTCAGCATCTTCTTTAATGACCTAAAATGGAAGCACCTCAGTAGGCTCTAAGTGATGTATCCAGAATTCTTAATTATGTGGGAATTAAGCATAAAACTGGAGAGAAATATGCATAGATGGGAAGTATGTCATCAAATGGGAGCCTAACCCCTTATCAGTAACACAAGGCTGCAAGCCACGCTCCCAGACCACTGGGTAAACCAGGTTTCAAGGAAAGGAGACTTACTGGGAAAGGAGATTTAGTGCCTGCAATCCAATGGCAGCTACAAACACATCCCCAAACCCACATTACAGCCCTTTCTCAAGACACAATCAGGGAGAAGCCAGCTCTCAACCTCAACCTTTATTTAGCTGAATTTCACAATTACTGCGTAACTTGGCATGGTGGGCATGGCCGTACATGGAGTAGGAGAGCGCTCAGCAAACAGGGAGGCCAGCTGGGAATGCCATTTCCCCACACATTTCCTTACAGAATCAATTTCCTTCTCCCAAATGACAAACAGAAAACAGAAGGAGATGGAGAAAGCTGTTGCCATTCAATGGATCCAGGAGTATACTAAAGACAACATGGTCACAACAACTTCAGCAGTACAGATACAGCCTTCTACATTTCTGCACAAAAATGTATTTTGTCCTTAAAAGAGGCCACTAATAATTTTGTGCAAAATATTAACACATTCCCACCCCAATCCTTTCATCAGCACTTGGGTATTTGAGGCACTTCAACCTTGCAAAGGAAGTTTTGAGGTCCATAATCAGTGCACATCACCCCCTGGGGAGCAGGGTAAGGCACAGGCAGCAGCTGCAAGGTTTTGAGATGAAGCTCCAGCTTTCGTCTCAGAGTTTATACCTTTAAGAGGCACAAAACAAAAAAGAAACTCAATCCTTGAGATGAGTCACTCCAAAGTGTGCCCGTTTTTCTCCTCGCAGGCCTGAGCAGCCTCACACAAAGCCCCGGGGCACAGGCTCCTCATTTGGCAGGGCTCAGCGCAGCAGCGCGGCCGGGGAATACCTTTACGCTGGAGAATTTGGCTTGTAACAAGGATTTTCAGGAACATGGCAATTGCCCACGTGAACGCATGGCTTCCTGCATTAATATGCTAAAGAGACAAGACAAGCATCTTTAGCTACAGCTGAGGACTAATTAAGACTGCTCTTTTACAAATATTGCATGGTTCATTCCATTCTTCCCCCGATTAAGAACAAAAGAAGAAAGAAGTCATTTATTGTCATGAGTCACTTCAGATACAATGGAAGGAATTCCAACAGATGACTGAGACAAAACAAAAGCTGACATTATGAAAGCCATGTCTAAACACTAATTTAAACTGTCAACTTGCTAGTGAGGGAGGTTCATGACAGAGGGAGAATTCAAACTTAAAAGAGCACATAAATCATTGAAGAGATTAGCAGCGTGTGATGGGGCCAAAGTAGCTGCTCTGGAAACTCAGTGAGCTCCTCGTAATTTGGGGGTGAATGTCGTGTTTTGCCAGCAGTCCTGGACTAAAATGAGTAGTTCGGGCCACGTTCCCAGAACTGGGAGCTCTGTGTGAGTCAGTGGCGTTACTCCCATTTCCAGCAGGTGAGGATCAGACCCTTTGTGTCCCACATGAGATAAAATCTGGCCTGAGCTTTCCTCCGGCTCATCGGAAGTGCTTAATTTCGGAAAGGAGCCAAAAAATGGCTTTGGGTCACATCCAGCGCTGCTGTAAATGATCGTGCCTGACTTCCACAAGCTGGTCACACCACTCAAGCACCTTCTTTTCAACAGCACCTCAGCAACTCCTCTCTTGATTTACAGGGGACGTATCTCGAGGTAGTGCCTTGTAATCCTCTGCAGACCTGCTTTCCACCGGCAGGAAACTTGCTCATCGCCACTTAATTAAGAAACATGGCACATGAAAATGCACTGTATGCTGCGGGGTTTCACTTGTGGATCTTTTCTCTAGACATTAGAACGATTTCTTACAAAAGAAGCAAGTATGTGCTTTTCAGCCCATTTGGTTTTTCAAACAGGTACGTGGCCTCCAGCTCTCACACATTAGCTCTGCTTAATTTGTATAAGCCTTGAACTGAACCACAGCTCTGCAAAATGAAAGAATATTGTATTTAGATTATTTAAAATTTCTGTCTTTATGTGCTCATTCTTGTTTTTGCTAATACTCCGAAGACAGAGAAACCATTATTGATTACCAAAGTGATTACCATCCATATGAACCATTCATATGGATGAATTTAAGGAGATTTAGCATCTTATCTCAACTATTTTAAAATCCAGTTGACCCTGAAATCCACACAAGCAAAAGCTCCATCTTTTCATCAACTCAACGTGCAGACTCCTTCCCTGCTTCTCTCACAGACCAGAAAGCAACCAGTGACCCTGCTCCCCCACAATTTAGCTTAGTGAAAAGAAAGAAGCCAAGAAAGTGTTTGATAAGCTCATGAATAAGAGGAATTAAGAATATGCAGTTATTTACCCATCTGAGGGCACTGCTGTGTGGACTGGTGGGCAGTACTGTGTCTCCTGGACACCAGCAATGAAGACGATCCACTTCCCCACTGTACCACTCTCCCAAGGATGGGGATATTACTCTGGACAGATCACAGGCTCTCTTTAACTGTCTGAACATCACTCTAAAGTCAATGGGGAGACTCTGCACTAGGAAGGTCCAGGCCTTCACATCCTGCTGGAATTAAGTCACTCTCAGCTTTGGCTCTGATTCAGGCAGAAGTTCAAAAAGTCAATTATAAAGTAAATAAAAAGAGGGAAAGTAAATGAGATGCAGAGCCCTTTAACGTAGAGGGATGAAATCACTGTGGAAGTTGGGGAGGGATTTGCTGTGAGTTTAGGCATAATCAGAATCCTTTCCAGCACACTCATGTTTCTCTCAGCTTGGTGCAGAGTAACAGAATTTTTTCTTCACACCTTTGCCATGGAAACCACAACAGATTTTCCTATATTTTCTGATGGTCAGTGGGCCTGTTGTGCTGGGCACTGCAGAAAGGCTGATCAAGACGACTGACCTTAAGTCCAGAGGCAACAGGTGATGACAGGTAAATAATGGGATGAAACTGGCCACATCCACAAAAGGAGAGGTTTAAAAAGAAGTAGACAATAATTTTTTTAAGCTGTGGAGAGCTTCTTATGGAGACCAGTAGAAAGGGTATTGCAGAAACCAGGACAAGAAATAAGATCCTGGATGAGAGCTTTAGCTGTGGGAATGCAGGAATCCCATTGTGTTAGGGATGTTCTGCAGAAAGTCTACAAGAATTGGCCGTGGATGAGAGGGCACTGAGATGACCAGGAGAAGATGATACACAACATGGACAACAGTAGAGGTAGAGCTACGTGACCCTTGGCATTCAACAGAGAAAAAACAGAGAAACATAGTGGAAACAAAAATGGATTTTGGTCAGTCGAGGACTGAGCTTCCTCTCTGAACCATTTGTGGCTGCAAAGTCAGCAGCAGAGAGATGCCAGCTGGATTTTTGTGGAGCAGTAGAACTGGAAAAGGAGTAGGTCCCATGTGAAAGTGAGAGTTGGACAAAGTGAAGGCAAGCTTTCAGGATTAAGAGAAGAGATAGAAGCAGAGAGAAGCATGAAAGAGATTTCATTATGAAGAACATCGCTTTCCCTCCGACAGTTTGGTCAAGGTAGAGGAGAATGGGAGCACGGGCTTGTTCCAAAAGTGCCCCCTTCATTCAGACATGAGGGTCATCTGCAAGTCCACCAAGTCCTGGTCTGGCTAATTTGAGGCACTGAGCCTCAGACACAAGATGGGCAAAACAAATCACCCAACAAGGGCTGTGCTTTGCACACTTTGGTTACCATTCCCAGAGCCTTCAGTTGGGAAGATGAATCTTGATGTGAGTCCATTGACACTGGTGGAGTCATGCACCAGACTCTTATCTCATTCTGCTACATCACTTTAACACCACTCTATCTTTCCCAGAATCCTCAGCTTAAAATTGCTGCGGTGCAGGGGTGAATCAGGCCTTTCCTTTCCAGGCTGACATCAATTAAGCTACACCCAGAGTAAAATTAGCCCCAGGACAGTTATTCTGGCATTTTCTGACATTTTCATAACAGAAATTTTGGGGGTTTGGATTTGTTTCTCTATTCTTCCCTCCCCCCCCCCCCTTCTTTATTTTAGTGATTCTCCACTAAACCCACTTCCACAGCATGGAAAGGGAGGGAAATGTACCTGGGCTCTTTATGTGAGAGGATCATGAGGCAAGAGTCAATGTAGCCGTGCTGACAAACAGACCAGGCTTTGGAGATCTGAGCCTGAACTTTACCTCATGTTTTAGCAGCTTCACTGGCTCGGATGCCTCAGACTGCCTGAATTTCCCACCAGCTCAGCACAGTTCTTTTCCACATATTTTACGTGTTGAATTAGTCTGAAGCTCAAAGGAGCAACATTTCCAGGCTTTTGATGAAGAGCATGGCTATCAGTTGAGAACAAGAAGAACTGCCAAGCTTTTCCAAGGTTGTTTGCCTGCATCTGAAGTGTGGATGAGCTGCTAGGCCCCGCAGGGTTATTTAAGGACCCTCTGGTATCTTCCGTGATACGAAGAGAACATAAATATCCTTATGTGTATGTGTGTGTTGATGGAATAGCGATCCATAAATCCATGAGCAGTTGGCTGCATTTTTCACTCAGCTCCCATCCATGTTTGTAAACACTGGAGAAAGAGCCCCAAATCTGTGTCCAACACGGAGCAGTTATGGAACATGCTGTAATCCTGTAATGCGAACCAGAGCGGGCCCGCTAACCGTGCAGCTCTGGAGAGAATTCCTGACATGATCCTTTTACGTATTTTATGTTAATCACTTCCATCTCAGGAACACACACAAACAATACCCCATTAGACGTTCCCTTTGGCACTCGGACAGCAGCACAAGCTGCCGTGGGTGCCAGAGTGGCGGCCGGAGCAGCCGCAGTAGGGACGGGAGGCCATGGCTGGATGCTGCTCGTGGGAAGCAGCTGAAGGACAACGTGCAAAGAGTAGAGCTGAGACCAACTCCTACTTTGGGTTTCTTCACTGGTTCTCCTGTGGGCTTTTCCAGGAGAAAAGTCTCCAGCTGCTTGCCTGAGGGCTCATGGATGTTGGAGCATTGCCATGATGGCAAAGCCCCTAAAGGTCTTTTTCAGGGGAGATGGAAATTTGCTCAGCATGGATCTCCACATCAGTGGGCTTGAGTAGGTATAGCACAGAAAGGACAGAGCTTGGGACAAATTGGTACCTGCCTGGTCAGGTTTTCCTGTCCTTTTTCCAGTACTAGGGACACACAGAGATTTAACTCTTTAAATAAGCCTTGGAACTACTTGGCAAATATTTTCCTGGTGGAAAGAAAATGGCTGGCTCTCCAAGAGCAGGGATGTGCACAGAGGGTTTCACTGCAGGCTGGGACACAAATACCACTTACAGAGGGGAGGGGGGACAACTCTGAGAACTGAGGGTACAGATCCTGCCGTTGTGGGCAGCTCATGGGGAGCTCAGCACTAGGAAGTAGGCAGAGGGAAAGGGAGGAGAGGAGGCCATGTTTACAGAGCAGCTGCTGGAAGAGGATACATAAAACAAATCCTCTGCCATGACCAGGGAGATTCCACGTATTTCATTGAACACCCACTGCATGGGGAGGGCAGACAGCTTTGTCAGCTCACCACAGGTGCAATTCCAGCAGGTGTTATGCCCCACTGCCAGCAGGGTGGGATCCACAGGGACCCTCCATCCCCAGAGGTACCCAGCACACTCCAGCAGATGGGAATCAGCCAGTACCATCCCACACTGGGTTAGTAGGCAATAACCAGGAAAAGCAGAAAGGAGAAGATAACTTCAAATACCCAGCAATTTCATACAATTTTGAAATACTGTAAGCCCTCAGATACTGTGTTTTATTTCTCTGCCAGATTTTTTTTTATTACTAAAATGAAGATTTCAAGGGCTCACACGACACAGGCCTTTGGTTACAGCAAAGCAAGACACACTGGCACTGGTGCCACAGAGAAGCAGCGCCTGGGCTGGGACACTTCTGCTCAGGATGTACTTTTAAAGCAATTAAAAAGCAGCTCTGACTTTGAATAGTAATGCTGAAGCAGAATTTGCTCCAACATTCACTAGCCCAAATGTCTTCGCTGAAATCATGCTGTTCCCCTATTGTTATTTAACAATAAATCCTGCCCCAGGGGAAATGCGTATAAATATGAATTTAAGAGTTCCCAGATACAAAATATCTCCACTTTTTTTACCCTCCTGTGAGATAAATAGCTTAGGAATCTTCCTACAAAGATGTGCTTTTCTTGATGCTTTTCCCCTTAACGTTCTAAAATGATTCTGTATGAGGAGAGAGCATCCAGCCACTGCAGAACGATGAAGAAAAGCATCTTAATAAGATAATGCTTTTATTTCAGTGCTGAGGCATTAAATACCATGGTGTGCGTGCAGATGTGCTGCTCTGGAGCCCAGCTGGACTCCAGAGCAGTGTGGGAAGGGTAACGTGGATTGTTGTGTTTACTGCTCCCTCTCTCAATGCCCTGGAGTCCAAGAGGCAGTTTTGGAGCTGCCCAAGGGCTCCCACTGCCTTGTCCATCTCAGGGATGTGCTATGCAGAGGTGCTTTTGCTGGAAGCTTCATTTTACAGCTGAGAGGAGGGGAATGCTGAACCTCCAAACCTGAATTCCTTGTTCTTTGTGGTCCCATGGGTGCCAAAGTGGTTGCAGCCTGTGGCCTGCAGGTCAGGGAGATAAATGGTCTAGAACAGTGACTTTAAAAACAAATTATTTAGATCTCAGCTCTTCATCACAACCTGGCCCCCACTGAGTATAGAGGGATACATGGATAGCAGTGTTCTGTGGTCCAAAAAATGTTGGTGAATAGCTTCCCAACCTGCACTGA
>JACBWW010000069.1:1066038-1084055 GCA_020086605.1 Lanius collurio
TGAAGAGAAGAGAAGAGAAGAGAAGAGAAGAGAAGAGAAGAGAAGAGAAGAGAAGAGAAGAGAAGAGAAGAGAAGAGAAGAGAAGAGAAGAGAAGAGAAGAGAAGCTGGTCAGACATATGTGATATCCATAATCAGACATATCTCAAAATGCAGACAATGTTGTTAACCCTCCAAGCATGGCAGAGTGCCGAATTTATGTCCTTGGGTTTTTTTTCTTTTTATAACATTTCAGCCCTAATAATATTCTCCTCTAAAGCAAACCCTACAGGTGATTCACCCAGAGTGGGGAAAGGCACGTGCACCTTGGCAAGGCACGAGGTGTTGTGGTGCAATGGATGCTGAGCACAGGCAGAGCATCTGACCTCCCCAACTGCTAGTGGAATGACACCACACATTTTCCATGAAGGCTGGACACAGTCCCTGGGAGTAACTTGGTAAAGCCCCAGGCACTTGGAGAAATGTTGAAAGTAATCCAGCTAAAGCTCCACCTGGAAAGTGGTGGGTGGGAAAAAGAGCTCAGTGATTGGAATGCCAAAAAAGCAGAGGTGAGATAGCAGTGGAGAGGGATCCTCCACAAGCCAGTGCCATGCTCAGCTGCTGCAGAGGAAAACATTTGTGTTTCACCCCCTCATTTCTGTGTTTGTCCATCCCAAGTGTTAATCAATCCTCTGTGATACCAACCTAACAAAGCTTCTACCCTGCTCAACAGCCACAGTTACGAATCACTGCTGACTCCCTCTATCAACATTTCTTTCACTCTAGTTTTGCCCTGGGTTTTTCCATCAGTACATTGAACTTTTGAGGGAGAAGAGCACAGCTTCTGTGTTCTTTTCCAAGGCACTGGAGGTACTGAGGGAGAATTAACCATCTTTATGATTTTTTCTGTGAAACATTCCCTCTGCTCCCCTCCCTTTCCCATAAAAAGCCAGAAATGCCACTTAAATCGCTATTGTTCCCTATGATTTAATTTCATACCACTGCTCAGCAGCTACAGCTATTTACAGCAATCCCCAGTTAAGTGATCATAGATATTTAGGAATTTTTAATGCAGCGAGCTCATCCCCAAATTCAGCATCTCTCTGGGCAGCTGGGGTGTAGATAGGACATGTTTACTTAATGTGCTAGCAGCCCAAATATTTAGTTTGTGGTTTCAGTGACTGAATAATCTGTGCATGAGGGCTACGTGTGCAACTCAGAGACCGTGGAGAGAGAACAGGTCTGGGACTGAAGGTGGAAATGTGTTTGTCAATACCCCAGAGCCCCCCACAGCCACATCTCACCTCCCCTACCACGAGGCTGGAGAGGGCATGGATTAAAACAAACAGCCTGCTGATGTCCCTTTGACAGAAAATGTGGGAAATGGAGTTTAGGTTGGATTTATGAACTGGGAAGGCCATTCCTCATCCTGATTAATGGCGAGTCGAGGAGCAAAGCCGAGGCCGCTCACGAGCCCGTGTGCTCCACGTCAGGTGTCGTGGGAGTGAGAACAGTGGGAGAGCACAGAAAGGTCTCATGACAGTCTGTTAACTAATTTTCATGTGCCAAGTGAAGACGTGTACTGGAATTTTGCAAAAACTATATTTAGCAGTGCCGAGCGTCTCTGAAGAGAGCTTTGTAAGGTGCTGGAATGGGGACAAAAATACTCACAGGTATGAAAAGCACTCCAAGAAAGCAATAACTTACACAACTTTAGAGGGATATCTGACAATGCATTTACTGCCAGCTAGGGACTCAGATGAATATCCAGGGGGCTGATGAACAGCAGGTTGCCCAGCCCTGCACTTCTGCTGGAATACAAGTGCAAAAACAGCTCATGAATGGCCTTCTCCTCCATGGATTTCCAGGGTTTTTGCCCTGGGGAGCTGGCATTTCCTGGGAATCCACATGGCAGATCTCCTTTCATCACAGCCTCATCCTCCTGCTGAGAAACCTCAGCAGAATCCCAGAATTACGATTTTTTTTTTACATTTCTCTATATCTTTTTTGTGAAGTTGTGGTAACATGGAAGGGAAGAAGAAGGCAAATCCTCAGACCCTCAGTTGTGTGCAGAGGAGGGCAGGGAAAGGCACTAATGTGCTGCATGATGAGGCAGTGAGGTGACCCAAGACTTGATGGAGATGGGGAAGAGGATGGAGAGTCAGTGCTATGAGGGGCAGCTGAGGGAGTTGAGGGGGACTCAGCCTGGAGAAAAGGAGGTTCAGGGGGAACCTTCTGGGTCTCCACAACTCCCTGACAGGAGGGGCCAGCCAGGGGGGGATCGGAGTCTTCTCCCAGGGAACAGGGATGAGAGGGAATGGCCTCAAGCTGTGCCAGGAAAGATTCAGGTTGGGCATCAGGAAGAATTTCTTCACTGAAAGGGTTGTCAGGCATTTGAAAGGGCTGCTTAGGGAAGGGGGGAGCTCATCATCTCTGGAGGTGTTCAAGAAATGACTGGAGGTGGCACTCAGTGGTTTAGTTGATATGGTGGTAATCAGTTAAAGGTTGGACTTAGAGACCCTGGAAGTATTTTCTGACCTAAATGATTCTGTGATTCTCTTTCACCCCATGGTCATCCATGGCTTGGTCCTACAGCTGAGGAGCACGGAGAGGATTTCCTGCACCTTCATGTTGCGTTTCACTACCCCATGCTTGCTCATTTGGACACCAGAAGAGGAAGAGTGCTTTCATCCCAAACGACCCTTCAGAATACTCTGGTTGAACTCACCATCATCAGGCAGCGTTATTATCAAATATCTGCAGGAGAACAACCAGCAATTAACCTGCTGCAATACACACATTTCTTTCATAGAGGAGGGGAAGAAAAAAGGAGAAAGAGAGGAAGAGGGAAAATAAAGAATAATGCCACAGGATCTCCGCAGTAGCACACTGGGCACAATCCAGTACTGTACAAGAGCCATGCAGCAGAGGCCCAGAGGACACACTGTCCCAGCACAAGGGCTGCCAGCATCCTGACAGAATTAGGAAGTCCTCTCTCACAGTTGCCCTGTAGACATGAAATTACACAAAGAAAGACTTCATTAGGATCCCAAACTAAATATAGTCAAGTGAGGAGAGTGGAACATTCAACTTTCGCTCTTGGCAAGCAGCACGGCTTTGCAACCTTTAGGATATTGTTTTAACTAAGCTGGAATTCTGCATGGCTGTGATTCTGACAGCTCAGCACCTACCAGGGGGAAAGAATTAGAAAAATAAAACCTTTACCTGAGAAAACCCTGGAAAATGTATGTGCCCTCATGACAGAGTTCTTGCCCAGACAAAACTGCTGCTGCCACTGGGAATGACGGGCTGGAAAATTATTGGCTTCAATGAGAGTTTTGTATGAGCTAAGATCATGGGGTCAGAGCCAAACTGTTTGCAGCTCCAAAAGTCTTAGAAAATTGTGGATAAAACAGAAAATAACCAATGCTGAGCCTGTGACAAGCCTTTCTGAATAGTCCAGGTCCACCAGCATCGTCAGGACTTCAGGTAGCCCTGTCCTACCTAACACGCAGCTCCACATCTAACAGTGCCTCGGCATGGCTGCTCCATCTGCACCTCTGCTCTAGGAATGGCCTCCCTGCTGAGGCCTCAAAATGCAATCCCACCAGCTTCAGGAGCAAAAACACAGATGTGAGGAACAGGATCACTTTTACCAAAGGGTGTGGGCATTCAAATGCTCCTGAGGGAGGTAGGACCACCAGTGTCCAAGCTGGCATCACTTGGGAGCCTGGGTCCTGCTTCGTCTTCATGGGAAAAGGTGCTGGCATCAGATGACACAGTTTGATGAGGGCATCTATTTGTGTTAGGCAATCCCAGACCCTTCCCTCTGCAGGAATTGGAGCACCAAGATCCCAGTTCTGCCATCCAGACCTGAGGGTATTTTTGGGGTGTCAGAAACAGGAGCCAGATTCTGATCCTGGCTTCCCTCATTGTTTAGGTGTTTTACTCCTGCACAAATCCAGAGCTCCCAGAGCCAGGACCATCTTTTTAGGGCTGTCACACTCTGTTTCTGCCTGCTCTGCACAGGGAACAAGCACAAACATCCAGGAGACAGCAGAGGATCAGCCTTCCCTGCAGGAAAACCCAAGGTACAAGCACATAAAGCACTTCAAGCACATAAACTCCCAACACCTCATCTGGTGTTAGGAGTCAGGCACATTGAGGCTTCTTTTAATCTGGCCTTTGGAATAGTCCATTTGTTTGTTCTGAATCCCTAATAATATCACCAGTCCCTAATAAAAGGTCAGAAATCCCACACTCATCTGTCATCCTAACAGCATCTATTAAAGGGAATAAAACACTCCTGAATCCAGCTCATGATGCTAGAGGGGTCAGGAAACTCCCTGAAAAAAAGAAAAGGATCCATTAAGAGGTGAAGTGGGACAGAAAAGGAAAAATTTCCATCCTGAAAATGATCTCTCCTATTTCCCCACAGCCACATCAGGGGGGTGAGGCCTTCAGTGGAAACCACTCCTCTGTGGGGACACCGTGAGATGCAAAACCTTCCCAGGGACATCTCTCCTCATGTGCTGTACATCTCTCCTGTCATGGAACAACCTGGAATAGCTTTTTGAAGACATCTCCCATTAAGTGAGCTGCCTCCAAGGGATGGGGAGAATGACCAAGAACAGCTGAACCAGGGGAGTTTCCAACCCAGTGGGAATATCCACAGATAGGAGAGGAAAAGGTACATGACCTTGGGAGAGTGTTTGCAGGGGGCCAGTTAAGTAAACCAGTTGGAATAAAATCAGTTCATTCTGATTAACTTTTAGCCTCACACATGAATTTGCACTACCACAAACCTGCAGACTCCCCTGCCAAAACCTGGAGCCTGAGCATGGCATGGAGCCGCCCTCCCCCTGTCCCAGCTCAGGCTGTGCTGCTGGACCTCAGCTCCAGGGCTGGAGGCTCCCAGGACAGAGCAGCTGGCAGCCAAGACCAGGGCTGCAGCTTTCGAGACACGTTCCACAAACATCACTGTTTTAGGAAAAACATCAGCAAAGAGTGGTCACGTGTTTCACTCCAGGAGCTGAAGGCGTGAGAAGAGCTTAAAAAAAAAAAAAAAAGTCTATTCACTGAAGAAAAGCAATCCAGAATAAGAAACCAAAAAAGGAAGCAGGCCTGATGCAGACCCCCCCCCCCAGAGAGCTGTGGGGCATCCTGAACAGAAGAGTGGCTTTGGAGCACCACCCTGGCCCACACAGGCACCAATGCCCTCCTCTGGGATGGGTGCAGGGGGCTGACGGGTCTCTTGAGACCAGGGATTCCCAGGATGGTTTTCCTGCACCCATTCCTAGCCCTGTGCTAGAGCTGTGCCCTCTGCAGCAGGCACAGGGAGCCCTGCTGAGGAACTCCTGCCTTCCACTGGTACCAGTGCAGTTATTTCCTAAAATACCACAGGTTTTCCTGCTGCCAGAATGGAGCGTACCTCCAGCACATCTGATCCCCTTCTGTAACTTTGCCTAAAGCAGGTCCTTGTCATCTCTAGACTTCTGCATTTTCAGTTTTCTGCATTAAAACTGACCCTCTGTAAAAGGCAGACTCTCCAGCATGGAGGCAGGTGAGGCAAGTGGGCTGGAAAAAGACATTTTGCAGCATGGATTCATGCTCAGAACAAATCCAGGGACATGGAAACACGGGTGTGTGGAAGCAGGGATGCCCAGCCCCGGAATGGAGGCATCATTCCCCCATGTCCCCAGCCAGCCCTGCTGTTTGGCACAGGGTGGCACTGGCTGGGGAAGGGCAGGGAGCTCCCAGGCCACCTCCATTCCCAGCTTTTGCTACCCTGTGGCTCCTGGGTGGCAGCAGGATGCTCCAGTGACACTCAGCTGCAAACACAGCACCAGAAGGGACAAAATGATGCCTGGCTTCTGCATCTTCCATCTGTGCCAGCGCTCCAGCATTTGTCACCCCCTTTAAAAGCACAGCTTTCCCTCTGCCTCAGACCCTTCTTGTGAGCCCAGGCCGAGATCTTCACCAGGAAAGTCCTCTAGAACTGGGAAAAGAGGTGGAAGGATCCAAAAGAAACACCAGATGTACCAAGCAGTGAAAATGAGCCCTACCACTGTGTAAGAAGGCACAGGCTTGTATAATATGATCTATACTGTACATACTGAGAGAAAGAATATACTTCTCACTGTAAAGTGGTTTACATGTTAACCATCAGGCATACACCAAGTCAATGGATGCTGGCACTTTACATAAATATATGATGATGCAGTGCTATATGTAATAAAAATTTGGAGCCCAAAATATGGAAGCAATTCAAGAAAGCAGATCTCACATTTTTGCCTTTGTTACAGTTCAATTCTGACATGCTCTGATTAAAATTCAACATCTGCATGCATTTAAAATTAAAATATATAGGTATTCATGTTCTCCTCCTTCCACAATGTTTTACTGCTGCCTTTTTCTTCTTAAATATTAAAAACATTACATTATTTTATTTTAGATGTCTCAATATATTACGCATCACCCTTTCACCTCAGAGCTTTGGTTCAAATCCAGCTCTTTGCCGAGGAAATAGAAAACATCTGAAAATATTTAGTAGTCTCATCTCAGTGTCTAATCACCGTCTGCTCTGACATGACAAAACACAACAAACAAACTGGCTTGCCACAGATGAAAAATGTTTACACAAAAATACTCAGGAGTGTAAGAATGAATAAAGACATCTCTAACTGTATTAAAGCCCGTGTTGTTAAGTAATAAAAAGTAGTTTGCAGATAATCTGAGCTGCACCTGCCCCTCTGGAAAGAAAGAAAAAAAAAAAAGGCAGGTGATTTAAAGTCCTTGCAGCCTAAGAGGTCCCAACTGCATGTTTTTTTGTTGTTCTAAAGCAGGAAGATGTGTCAGGCTACAGTGCAAATATTGTCCATGGGCATCACGGTCTGGAGAGCCTAAGTACCTCCTGATTTAGGAATCTCAGAAGAAAACTTTATTGCCAGCAAATCCTCCTGGACTAAAATATATGGACTTTAAGAGGAGCGAGCATAAGTAAGTCTTTGTCTTTGGTGGGGAATTCAGGCATTTGGTGGGTGGTGGGGAGGGACAGCAGCTGTCCCAAAAGGATCCAGTTTGGGCACTGCAGTGGGGCACGGCACGGCTGCTCCACGGGGCAGGGACAGGATTAACAGGCAGGAGAAAGCACAGGAGGAAATTAGCCACTATTCCAAAGACCAGGAAGGTACAGGATCATCCCCCTACACTCACCTCGAATCCTGGATTCAGTTCTGGGCCTCTCATGACAAGAAATTGAGGGATGGGAGCATGTCCAGAGAAGGGAATGGAGCTGGGAAGAGGCTGGAGCCCCAGGAGAGGCTGAGGGAGCTGGGAAAGGGGCTCAGCCTGGAGCAAAGGAGGCTCAGGGGGGACCTTGTGGCTCTGCACAACTCCCTGACAGGAGGGGGCTCAGGGGGGGTTGGGCTCTGCTCCCAGGGAACAGGGGACAAGATGAGAGGAAATGGCCTGAACTTACTTTTACTATTTAGGGTTATCAGAACTCCACATAAGTAAAAGGAGTGATCATAAAGATGGAGGAGATCTTCTTCTTTATTTCTGTCCTCCATCTACAGACAGTTCCTACCCTGCCTGCAGCACTGACCTCATCCCCATACATGATCCCACACTGGCTGTTGTCAGGTTTTGCCCCACAGAGCTTTGGAGAAGTGGTTCCATAACTATTTCTAAACCAAAGTTTTTCAACTTGCAGGTGCTGACAGGAACCTATACCTAGGAAAAAAATCCTTGCCCTGTCCTTGAGTATCTCAAATCAGTTGAATATCAATCAAAATACATTATTTTTTTTTTCAGGAAGATATTGTGCAAGAGCCAAATTAAATATGAATAAATTAACATGCTGAGGTTTCACCATATCCCCTTTAATGCAAAATAACATGCATCTCTTAATTCAATAAATTAGAAAGTATATTTTTTCAAGGGAAAACAATACCAGTGTAGCTAAGTCTTTGCAGATCTTGGCATGTCTACAATACACAAAGGACAGGCCAAGGAGAGACATCCAATGGCCATGCTGCCTCCAGAAGTCAGGGCTCAGCTGAGGAACCTCTCTGGGAGGAGGATTTGCTCCCCTGGGCACAGCTGAGCCAGGGTAGGTCCTGAACAATCCCAAATCCAATCTAACCCACTCCTGCTGCAGCACCGAGCTGCTTCCCTTTGCACACACCAGCACTGGGTTTCTTGCCTGGATAGTAATTTCCTTTCCATGTGACTTAGACAATACCCAGAGCATTTTCCATTAAGGCTTTCTCCCCAGCACCCCTTGGTCTGGGGTTACATTTTATTGTCTCTGCTTCATTTTCCTGCACTTTCCTTCTGCTGCTGTGTTTTCCTTTTGCCCCTTGGTGAAACCTCTCTCTTTGCTCACCATATTTAAATTAAGCAATGACACACCAGCTTGTTCACACAACTTCACACCTCTCTGCCCCTGTTACAAACCCACTCTGAATTAATTCCCATTCCAAGATGTGAACACCGTTCCCATCAGCCATGTGTCCCTGCAAGGCAGTGCATTAGTAAATTATTTCTCCAGGCTCTTGATTGACATTGTTGAAAAGATACTTTTCATGCGTGTCAGTCTTTGTGGGGTGAAAATGCTTTTAACATGCTCCTAGGATTTACATGGGCTTCCCTGGGCTGCTGCTGCCAAGTTCAGATGCGGTTGGAGCATGTGACATTCTTTATCCTACTTTTATTACATTTTCCTTTTTATCCAGCCCTGCTACATATTTCATATTTTTCATATTTCTGCCCTGTGATGTAAAGAACAGCCATTTGCTAAATGTCCACTCCAGCATGAGCCTGGCAGATCCTGCTGCAACCACTGGGCTTTCTTCTTTTTTTTTTTTTTTTTTTTTTTTTTAATTTTGTTTTCTTTTCATTATTTACTTTCTCTTAATATTTTAGGGCTCAGCCCTTCGAAGAGCTGAGCAGATGCCATGTGTCTGCTGAGCCAGGGTAGGAGATCACACGTGCACTCATGGAGAGGGACAAACCCCAAGCACCACATGTTTGCTTCTCTCCCAGCAAGCAGAGATCAGGTCTCATTTCTGGCTCTGCATGCAACAGTCCAGCCCCAGAGCCAGAGCTGGGATGTTTCCAGGATGTTTTCTCTCCTTTGCAGACACAGCCCTTGCTGCTCAAGCTCTTCCAGAGCTCTACACCACCCAAGACATTACCATACCAGCGACGTCTCTGCTACCTCATTAAAGAAGCTGCAGTGGCATAATCAAGGACTGGAAGCCTCAGAGTCAGGCATGGGAAGGGGGAGCAGAGAAGGAAAACATCATTTCGCTTATAAAAGAGTGCATTTAGAGCAGAAAATACTGGGAAAAAATGTCATGTTTCTCAAAAAAGCTATTGCATGCCTAAATGTTGGTTTTACAAGCCCAAACTCCATTTGAAAACAGCAGGCTCAGGACTGGTTTCCTAAGGTCATGACCAGGAATGGCATTTTATGAATTAAATGTATAATCCAACATTTGCTAGCCAGTTGTCTATTTTGCTTAAGAAGTTACTTCCTAAATTAAATGTAATCTCTTCACTCTGGATGAGGATCTGTCTTCAAACCACAACACATTTGCTTCAGTCCTGAGAGAGTCTCAACATCCAGCCCCTCAACACCCATGCCCAACACCTTCCCCAGTGACTACTCTGCCATGCTCTCATCCCATTCCCTGGAGCACACCAGGAGACTGCAAATATTAGTGCAGACAGAGATCATGGTTGAAGCCCCAGAACACTAATTACTAACACTGATTATAAAACATAATCAGCCAATCACAGACCAGGAAGGAAAAATCATAATAACAGAAGTATTAAGACAAACGCATTTGAATTGAAGTTGATCGTCATCATCACCTGCCAGTGTCCAAAAATAATAAATAAAAAAATCACCTGTTTCCTTGGCAGGCAGCAAATGGAGAGCTTTCTTAAATTTGCAGCAGTAGAGTCCACACTCAAATTGTTCTGCTGACGGAAATCCAGCCAACTTCTCCATCACAATTGCGGGTAGAGGACAGGCCACCGATGGGAATAGTTTCACAATTCTTTTATTGGAAGCATCTGTAGAAACCATAAAACAACAACTACAACAACAGCAACACAAAGCCATGTTTTCTCACTTCTTTCCGAGCAAGGAGGGTGCCAGAGCGATTCCCCACCCTACCCCCGCACTGCATGGTGGTTTCCTTTGTTCATATTTCACTGCCTGGATCCAGCAGCAAGATTTATGGGCTGGTGCTGAGCTCGAGATGTGCACAGGACTGGTCTCAGGGGACCTGGGCTTGGCCGTGCAGAATGGGGGCGCAGAAAGGCTCCTGCAGCTCCAGGGAGGGAGAAATTGGAGGGAGGTTATTCTGGGCCAGATTCCAGTGCCTTCCACTGTGTAACAGCTCACCGAGAACCCAGCCCTGGTAGCTAATGAGGCTCTTCATGGAGAAATGTTGTCACTCCGTGTCTGTGGGGAATCGCACCCGAGGACACAATGCCTGGATCTGGACCGATGTCCCCTGTGCTCCCTTCCGGTCTTGGTCACCATCCCAGCACTGAGGAGCCCATTTATTCCAACATCAGATGACTTCCCTGCAACAAAGTGTTCCAGGAGCACTTGCCAGCCTGGCCAAGAGCAGCATTTTAGTGCCTCGAGCTCTGGTGGGACCTGAAGTGGGACGGAGCTGCATGGATCCCAGTGGGGAAAGGGCTCAGAATGTTGGGGAGGTGGTTGTGCAAGAGCAGAACATGAGATCCCAGGTGAACATCTTGGCTTAGACGCCTTCCCAATGTGGGTTTGGTGGGTTTACAACATCAGTTCTGAGACACCCTACCCCAGCAATGGAGGGATGTTGCATTTCCTGACTCTTCAGGCTCTCTTAAGGAAGAAAGTCTCCTATTTGAGAAGGGTGGGATGAGGAGGCCAGGAAAACAAAGCACGGAACAAGACAACAAGCCAGCAATAGAGCCACTTAGCTCAGCAAAAGCAGTGGCCATGTGAATACACAGGGCTGAGCACAAAAATATTCAGGGTCTGTCCGAATCCCATAGGAGCAGAGCTCCAACACCTCTGGGCAATGGCAAAACCGGGTCCTGTGTGTGCAAAACAGGAGATTTATTTTTGCAGTCTGCTGCACGTGTGTGTTTTTGTGGTGCGTGTACTCATGATAAGCCAATGAAAGAAACCCAAGTGAAATACAGGCTGGGAAAAATGTAACCCATGAAAGCCACACAGAATCTTATTTTTCCCCCCCGATTCTCGCTCCTTTTCAGTTTGTCTAAATATACCTCAGGGCTTTTTCTCTTGGTTTAAGTGTGCTCTTTCATGGATAGTTTTCAATGTATGTTAAAGTCGCTGGCTGCTGCCAGCTCAGATTTTTGCACTGTGCGTCTCGGCTTTCTCTTCCATTAAGACAAAGTGCTGGCACTGCTCTTTGACCAAGCACATTGTTCATGGTACTGAGCAGCAATTTTCCATCTCTGACTGTCTTTGGGCTAACCCCAGGAGGAAGGGTGAGCCTGGCTTATTAAGCTCTTGTTTCTCAGAGAGCAGCAACATCTGGAGCGTGGGGTGGGCTGCTGGCACGCCTCAGCGGAAAGGAATTCGGCATGGGGTGAGGTCTGCCCAGCTCCAGAGGTGTCACTGCAGTCAGGTCTGGGGACAGAGAAATAATGAAACCCCACAAAAAGCAGCACATTCCAACCTGTGCTGGGTGGCTCTGAAATTTTGCTTCCTCTGACAGGGAGTCAGGAGGCCCAGGAACCATATTGGTCTTGGGTTTTATCATCCAAAGCTACATTTTGCTCTTCTGCTACTCAATATTTTGCAAGCTTGTGTTTCCTTTGCTGTCTAACTCAATGCATTACCAAAAATCAAGGCAGATGTAGAGGATGAACATCACTACTTGATTTCAGTGTCACATTTGAAGTTCCTTCTGAGGCACTCCTGAAAACCCATCCTGAACAGAGCTGTCCCCTGCAAGTCAGGGTACAGAAACCATCTTTGGCTGAAGACAGGTAGCATTTGCTGTGCCCACCAGTGTGGGTATCCTCCCTGCCCAGATGTTGGGTGTCACTTTGGTCCAGGTGAGATGCAGTGTCCTGGAACAAGAGGGTCTGTTGCTTTGGGAAGCAGGCCCCCTGAGATCTACACACAAGACCCCCATATGTCACTCTTCCACAGCTTCTCACTAATATCCTCCTTTTCCTTGTGCTCTTACACGCCCCAACTCTCAACCTTTCCTCCAGCTGAAACCTTTTCCTCTCAATAATACTGGAGAGTCACATGGAAAAGAAACTTTGCTGAATGGGGCTTTCCAATGCAGTGCTAAGGGACTTTAACTGAACCTGCCCCCAAAATGTTTATGCCTTTGGTCCCCACGTGTGTTTGCAATTCCACTTGCTGGAAAGAGCCACCACCACCATGGAGATAAAAGCCATCCAGCATGCGACTCCTAGAAGTTTATTTTGGCTGCCAAGCCAAATGTGGAGATAGTCTCTCATTAGAAGTGTTGCCTCTGCAGCAGTGCAGAGCAATAACAGCAGTGGAATTTGTCTGAAGCGTGCGCTCCCCTCGCATGGCTATGGTGAATTAAGCAAAAATGTCAAACTCAGTCTGCAAGCAGCAGACACATTGCATCACATTCCATGTTTACACCACACAGCAGCCTGACTACAGAGCACGTTTCTTGACAAGTCTTGGATGTTCATGCTAATTTGGGTTTAAACCCAGAAGAGCCTGGGATGTTCCCCTCTCCACCTTTTCAGACTACTGTGATGATGATTAAGATAGGAGAGTTTCTAGTTAACGCCTGTCATCGCTTAGCTTTGGGAAGATGTGTAACACATTTCATCCAGTGAACCCCAACAGCTGGAGTACACCCACTCAGGGTATTCCTCGTTTGCTGCAACATTTATTTATTTAGAGCTGACTTCTCCAGAGATGTTTACCCTTGCAGAAATATTTGCAAACATCAGGAAATCAATGTAAAAGCTTTCTGCCAAAATAATACGTCTGCCTGATTTTTTTTTTAAAGGCTTTAGACCTTGCTGTAAAATGTATACAGAAACAGTACTTACCTACAGATGCCCAGGAGTTACAAAGACCACAGAGTTGAATGCACAGTAGCATTTTATAGATTCACAAATATAGTGCATTTCTCACGGGAAGAACAATAGTTTAAGGGTTTATGATGTCCTTACTGGGTCTATACTACACATGGACATAATCCTCACCTGAAAAAGTCCTCTTTCCCACTTTAGAGTTTTTTCTGTAGCATTTTTCTCTAGCATAACCCAACATCAAGACAATAAAAAATAATTAAGCAGAACCTTCCAGGAATTCTTCAAAAAACAACTTTTTCCTGTATGATGACAATTTCACTCTACTGTAAAATGTTCTCAAGAGCTACAGAATTTAGAAACAGTTCCTCCATCAAATGCAGGTCTCTGGTTTGAAACTTGGGGAACCAGACCTGCTCTCGAGAAGTGTGAAGCTATTGATTTCCTCCTCTGTGCCAAACACTGTCAGTACCCCCAGCCCCTTGCCAGAGCACATTGCTACACACCAAGCAGGAAAGAAAACCAGGAGTGAAAACAAATTTGTCAACCCCTCTGGGCCCTTGGCTGGAGCTTCACAGGGTCAACAGAGGCCAAGTCACAACTGTAAGATTAATTTCTCCCCCACCTGCAAGAATTAGTCTGTTTATTTAAATCAGACCAAAGGAAAAAAAAAACAAAAAACAAAAAAAACCTCTCAATGGTCACATACTGCAACATACTCAAATCTTTTTAAAAACTAGGGCAAGCCTGTTGCTCACAGGTGGGCACATCCAGTTACAAACCCAGTCTATCTCAGCTTGGTAACACCTAAGGCAGTGTTGAAGCATGGTTGTCTTCTCCAGGAACTGCCCCTGTGGTGGTTTGCTCCCAGTTAACTCCAGTTAAAAGCTGTGCCTGAAGCACCTGACTGTGAACAGTCTTTCCCAGCGAAACTTTGTGCAAGCAGAACAAACAATTTTCTTCCTAATAAAAGCAAGACCTTCAAGACTGACGGAGCCAACAAGTTAATCAAGTTTCCTACTAAACAGGAAGTTGTGGGACTGTGGCAGGAGGAGTAAATCTGTGTTTTGGCTGGAGAAAGAGTGGAGAGGAATAATACAAATTAACCACTGGGGGTTGTTGTTTATTTGACAGGAAAATACCCTTCAAATGTACCAGTTTGGACAATGTCCAGCCTGATAAGACTGGCAATAAAATGAAAGCTGAACTTCAGAAAAGGGAAGGGTGAAGCCACCACAGGCATGAGGACCATTGTAATTAAACCAGTCCTGCTACTGATATTTTTTAGGACTTTTCCCACAATAGTTGTTATTACCACTAATTACAACTGCAGCAATACTTGCACTGCAGCAGTGTTTGGCTCTTCTGCCCTGGAGCAGGATGTCAGTGTGTTGCTCAAATGTGGAACAAAATTAATAGCCCTGAGCCCCAAAAGAAGGTTTCTAATATAGCACGTTCTTTTGCAGGAGCTTAAAAAGGAGAATAAACTCACTGCTGGTTCCATTCTTGTCTGTATAAACCAGCTTCCACTTTCAAGGACTTGCACGTTTCCCTGTCATCCGATGGGCAATTAGTCCAGTGCATCTCACAATGGTGGCGACAGACCAAATCAAGAAGAGCAAAAAAGTACAGACAAAAATGCAATCATGCCATTACAGCAGAATATATGACCACATTTTGCTTCTAGCTACCAAGCAGTACTATGGGATGTGTGTATTCATGTGAAAATAAACCCAACCAGTCATTGATATATATACAAAATGGATGATTCATGATAATTGTGACACTGGAATTGCTCGACAAAGAGAGGGAAGAAAGCTGTTGATTGCCAGGCACCTCGAGAAAGACCACAGATACAGATAAATTTAATGTTATAGACACTGTGGACGTGCAAATTTCTATCTGAAGACTAACAGACAGGCCTGTTAAAAGAAATGAAGAAAAACATGCTTGTTAGATTCAAAATAACTGGGGAAAGTTGCACATCCACCAATTCAAAAAGGGTGGGAGTCACCCAGTCGATATGCAGCACTCAGAGGTGCTAATGGGCAACACACCCTTTCCAGCCTTAATCCTTTGAAACAGTAAATGACAGAGAAGGCTACAAAGAAAACACATAGATCACAGGCTAGTTATGGTCCTTCAGCTCTTTGGGATTTATCTTTTTCAAAATAAGAAGCATTATTGAACCCTCAGTACACTGGGCAACTTGAAAGTGTAAGTATTTGTTGGATCAAAGTATGCATTACTTCAAAAGCATAAAATGCTTAGATATTGAAGGCAATAAATCTTCCTCTGTAAAACACATGCATATATAATTTATATGATAAGCTTAATACTGAGATTTTTAGCTTGGCTTCCAACAGGCAGGAGATGCAGGCAATCATGTTCCCTTAAGAGCAAGCCCGTCTGTCCTCTCTCAGTCCCAAAGAAAATAACTTTGGAGCCCATCAGCCAATTTCAACCAGTTTTGGCAGAGAGATTGAGGTCCTGAGGGCATTAAGTTCCCACATGCTTTGTGCTTGTAGGTGGCCAGGTAGGAGTGGCAGACTCACTAGCAAGTGCCTTGAAGGAACTTCAGTATTGACACCACCCTTTTGGAGACCTCAGAGCCCCCAGAGAGATGACATGAACCTTCAAACAGGGACCTGTGAGAAAATTCACATCTCATCAAGCATCAGCAAGTCAGAGCACAAGACCTGAGGATCTCCTGCTGTTGAAATCACTTATTTCTCCTCCTCCTTTGCTCCCAACAGCAGCTATGGTGCCTTCAGAACACCTTCACATCCCTACTCTCCACTCGCTGCAGTTGTGTCTTTCCATTTAATGGGAACCCCACTGCATTTTTATGTCTCAGCTCTCTGCTCATAACTGAGGCTATCTCCTAACATATGGAAACAATTCATTTTCTTTGTCATTGTTTGGATCAGAAACTCGGGTACTCTGAAATGTAACTATACATAAATTTCCCTGAACTAATTACATAATATTTATCCTATTTTCTTTAAAGTAATACTTGCTAGCTAAGAAATGAAGAACTGCATTGCTTATAATAAACTCTGCATGCTATATTGTAATCTAAACTGTACAGTTATATATGGTGAAGAACTAAAAGGTTTGAGTTATTCCCCTTGGCAAACATTTTTTTAAGGATTGCTTAAATAAGCAGTACAGAAACCAGATGTCATTTGGTAAGAGTATCTGAATGACCAAAAATTTGCTGTCTGGGTATTTTTTTTTTAACTTTATAAAAACATGAGAAATTCTTTGGATTTATATCATATTTAGCAGCTGTGAAACAGTGCAAACATCTGTTTGTACCTATAGGGAGCTGACCTACGGGGTCCTCATCTCTTAATCACCAAGCAACAAGCCAGTCTCATATACATAGTTTATTGTTTTCTTTTTAGCTGCCTCCTGCACTTCAAAGTTTTTATACTCTCATGTTCCATTATCACAGTGAGAGGGACAGTCCATTCATTACAAGCCCAGATCTGTGCAATAACTGATCAGAAATGGCCATAAAGCACCATGGACACAGAAGTGCCCTCAAACACAGCCATAAGCAACTCTACCATAAAAATTTTTGCTTCCCTTTTTTCCCTGTATTATTCGTTGTTGGTCTGCTGCTGTGGTTTTGGGTTTTTTTTTATATAAAGGCTGAAAGAAAAGAAGACAAAATGCAACAGAAATCTCTTTTTATAGCCAGTCCTTCTGTGGGAAGAGGGTTTGACAAGGCAGCTCCATGAGGTCCCATCTACCCTCTTTTTCTAGGTTTGCACAATTGTCAGTTATTATAAGAAAACACTACTATCTTCTACAGCTATGGGGCATCCCAGTGACTCAAAAAGAAAGAAAATGAAGTAACTTTAGTGGATATCCCCTTCCAAAGAGCTTCTAGTGCTGTGCCTATGCCCAGCACACAGCCTAAGGAAGATCCCATCCTCTGTCAGGAGTCTTAATATAATGCAGGGCATGGAGGGGAAAATAAATTTATTTGAGAAATTTTTTGCCCTATTCATTAGCACAACCCCATCCTTTAGTGATTTAGCCAGGAGCAAAATTTTTAAGCCTCTGAGATAATCTCACCCCTTTTTTCCCCCTAATGTAATATTGACCCTGAGACCTCAATTTTTATGCAGTGAGAGAAAGGTACAAACAAGTGTGGAAGAAAAGATTTGTGGGCCTTGGACATGAGAGTGGAATCAGCACTCCCAGATATACTATGAGAGCTTAAGCTACACTCTGAACTAAGGCTGAAAACAAATGGGAAACACTGTATGATTCCATCCCATTACAGTACAAATAAATCATTTCTGGAAATCTAAAACAAATGGCCCAAGCTCAGCTCTATGGATGATCCAAATGCAAAAAATCTGCTAATTCTAAAAGGCAGATGCAAGTAACCAATTAAGAATGCAGCAAAAAAAAATAAAAATAAAGAGTGTAACTTGTTTAGCAGGAAGATGTTACGGCCACAAAAGTGGGTCTTCCAATCACCTTTTTTGGTATTCCTGAGCAAACATTCTTTTTTGCTTACTTTAATATGGAATGTATTATGACAACGTTCCTATGGATATCCATGCCTTTTGTCTATCAGTACTTGCAGATACATTCAAAACAGCTGCAAATATTTTTTAAATTATGTAAAAGTCCCAAACACTTTGAAAAGAATATTAATATCCCTTTAAAACAGCAGTGTATTATATTAAATTAAGGACAGGAATTTAGGGAACAAAAAAAAATGTTGCTAGCATTAACATTTTCACTACTTTCAAATACAGTCGCCTCAGATAAGGCTTAGAATTATTTTGGTAAAATTTCAAAGAGTTATGGTGTTTGCACATTTAGATGACAAAGCACATAATCACACATATAGGTTACAAGGAAAGGTTTGTCTTCTCAAAGCACAGCTGTTTTTTAAACAGCTATTTGAAAAAATATAGAAATTTTTCTACATATCATC
>JACBWW010000069.1:1084404-1101360 GCA_020086605.1 Lanius collurio
GTTGAACAGGAGTCTGGCGCTGCAATGTTCATATATATAATTATAGATATATAATTATAGCTATAATATCTTATCTAGTGCATGTTATATTTTATATAATATCTACTATACTTTTTATAGTATAATATATTATATATAATATAACAGATATATATCTTGGGATAGAGGCACCAAAATCTACTGTCCTGGGTTTCCCCTGAGCCAACCTCCTAAATATGTGTAAAAACATCATTAGGATACTTTTTGTGTGGCATCCTCAGAAGCTCCAATGATCACCACCCTCCCAGAAGGAGCTGATATTTGCTGTCTGCATGTGGAAACAGCTCTGCTATCTATGCCTGTGGTTACCTGGAAATTCCAACCGACAATTTTTGGATTATAATTCCACCACCCGCTCAGCTACCAATTCTTGCAACCTATCTCTGCCAAGAAAACTCCAGGAGAAATAAAATCCCCTGAAAACCTTGCTCACAACACTCCAGCTCAGAGCTTGGCAACTGCCTTCCAAAATTAAGTGATTAAGTAGTGCTAATGAGACATTCATCCCCTGCACCTTTTTCCTTAAAATAAATATGCAGGGCTCTGCATTACAGGTGCATGCAAAATTGCTTAAATAGACATCTTGGAAGCACAGGAAATAAAAACAAAGGACACTCTGGCAGAAAGTTCCCAAAATACTTGAAAATGTAACTGAAGAAATAACTCTTGTTTTTGGACTGAAATCTGCAGACCTTAGCAGATGTGTCCAAGCTAAACCAAATATCCAGAGAACTGGATCTCCTTTCTGATGAGACATAACGAAGAGCACTGCACTGGCAAGGAGAGAGGCTGGAAGAACCTGCTGGTCTTTTCCAGCTCCTACTTCCGTGATAGCTCGGAGTTATCCTTAGGCATTGGCTTGATCCATCAATGAAGTTACTTATTGCGAGCCCCAGGGCTGCCAAACCTCCATCCCTATTGAACTGGAAGCATTCAAGCATTCATGGAGTGAATAGGATTATTGGATACTCACAGGCGAGCACGTGCCTCTGTCTTTGTGGGAGTGGAAGTATTGGAAAGATCATGGAACATAAGCGGTGTTAAAAATCCAAGAAGAGGAAAAATATGGAGAACATTTTTTTAAACTGTTTTTTTTTTTCCTAATAATTTAGAAATGCCACCATGGAGGCGTCAACTTAAATTATTAGGGAAAATACTAAGACAAATAAAGAAATGGCCTTCCACAGACCTGCATGGAGGTGTAAAAGGGGATATTTTCAGTGGGGCTTTTTTTCAGGCCCTGGTCTAACAGTACCTGCCATTGTATTTGCAGGGCAGGGTGTCAAATCTGCTTACAGGAATTTTAGCTGCTCTACTTTGCAATCCTTTCTGTGGCAGGGCCCTGCTCCTCTGAAGGTGAAGCCTACAGCAAAAACCTTTCCCCCAACAGCAATGGCAGCAGGAGCAGGCCCCGAGTTTGTAAATACTAACTTCTTTCGAATGTCAGATTATTTACTCTCTGCTCTTCGAACCACCCAGGCCAAATGGATGGGGGCCAAGTTTGTTAACAATAGCTCTTGGCTGGGACACGCTGTAGCAAAGGTTAAATCCTGTTTGCCTTATTCCAGTGTGGAGTCCCATCGACTCCACCACTGGCTTTGGGAAGGCAGCAGGCTTTGGCACCAGGACCTGCCCCCAGTTTTGCAGGATGCAGAGTTCCCTGAGCAACCCACGGGCACTGTGCTGCAGCCTCCAAGCACAGCAGCAAGACCCACCATGATGAGGGGCTGAACCCCAGCCAGAGGGGGTTTGTAACCATCCAGCACAGCCATTGCTGCCACACCACTCAAACACATCCATTTGAGCCTTCTCCATGGGGTTGGTGGGGATCTCAATGAGAAAGAAGATCACAAAATCCCAGAACAGTTTGGTTTGGAAGGGACATTAAAGACCATCTCATTCCAGCCCTGCCATGGGCAGGGACACCTACCACTAGCCCAGGTTGCCCCAAGCCCCATCCAACCTGTCCTTGAACACTTCCAGGGATGGGGCAGCCGCAGCTTCTCTGGGCACCCTGTGCCAGGGCCTCCCCACCCTCACAGTCACCAAGCCATTCCTGCTTGCTTGCACATCTTCATGATACACCCCTGTTTGCAAGGTCAAGTCTTGCCTCTTCACTGATCAATCATGCAACATCAGGCAGAAGAGAGCACCTGCCATTTCACCACAAATCTCCAAACCCACACCAAGAAACAAGCACTGGCTGGCATTATGGACATCCCGAAACACCCTCAGCATGGACAGAAGGAGCTGCCTTTCCCAGAAGAATCCCATCTCCATGCAGCAAGGTAGGAACAGCACCCTGCAAGCCTTCCTCGGTCTGTGTATCATCCTCCTCTTCCTCCCAGCCCTCTTCCTCCCCACTGGTGCCCGTGGTACAAAATATGCTGATCCATGAGGGCACAGGGTGTGCTTTGCCCGGCGTGACCCGCACAGATGGCTCGCAAAGGAAGCACTCGCACAGCAGAGCCAAGTGGCCACAGGCTCATCCAGAGACATTCCTCTCCTGATTAGGAAGGCTGGGAGGGAGCCAGGGGTGGGTCAGCCATCTCCTTCCTGTGGCTGCAGCCATTCCTGCCATGACTTGGATCGCACCTCTTGGAGACACCCTTGGGTCAGGCACGGGAAGTTCACGGCGGCAAATGCACCGGTGGGGAAGGGGGAAGAGCACAGGGATGGAGGGGAAGTTCACTGGGGTTCAGCCAAAGCTGGGTCCAGAAGAACAGAGGTCTGATAAAAAGGAGAGAGGAATTGCAATGGACATGACCCCCAGGGACTCCTCATCCCTTCTCCAGTCAGTGCAAGGTGCTGGACACATCACGAATGAAGAGAGCAGCTCCAAGCAACCCATACCTTAGAGTGGCTGGAAGAAATGAAGGCATAGACCTACCACCACACCTCACCTGGGTGAAAATCAAAATCCCCTGGTCAGAGCACAATATTCCTCACCCCTTCTGGCATCCCCAACGCAAACCGTCCTGCTGAACTTGGACAGGTTTGCTGTGCTGCACACACTGTGTGCTCTACAACACAGGAAAGACTAAACAAATCTCTCCAGGCAGCCAGGGTCAAGCCATACCATTTTTAACCCTGAAGCCAAGGAGGAGAAGATTGCACTTCCTATCAGGGAAAATAACGACGCAGCAAAACGAAAAAACAAGGGAAGCATTACTCAAATTATCTCCACAGCGAGTGGAGGGATGGGAGTCCAGAGAACAAAGAGATCGGATGACCAGATGGGACAGATCAAGCTGACCGCAAAGCCTCTGTCCAACATTTTTTGACAATTGCTAGAGCCATATGTTCATGAGGATTGTGGAATAACTGGGAAGGGTGTGTGGACTCAGAGTGAGCCTGACCGCACTCGGAGATGCGTGGCTGTAGGGTGTGAGCCAGGAAACCTTTGGTGGGTGACCCAGATCCCAGCCCTGCACCCTGTGAAGGGAAAGGGGCTGGTAGATCATTTAGCTCACCTCATGACAGGCTCTGACCAGCCCTTCTCCTGGGTTTCCTGGTGTTTGGTCCACCTCTAATGAGCCATGCTCTGGGGGGAATTCTTAGGTCATTTATTTTGCATCACGTCTGTGAGGGGAGGTAACAGGACTATGGCTAATTAGGAAAGCAGACAGGTAACACCAAACAAAGCCAAGGACAGAGGCATTGTGTCTGGGTGCATGAAGGCTGGGAGGGACCCTTTCTGCCATCTGCCCCATGGACCTGAACATCAACAGCCCTGAAGGACAGAGGCTGTACATCCCAAAAGGCCTGTCCTGCCCTTTGGGCGACATCCCCATAAAAAACACACTTTCCTCATTTATTTTGTCAGCTGCTCCTTTTGATTACTTAGCACATTCCAAGGAGTACAAGGAAATTCAATGGATGACGTCCTGCAAAGTAAAGGTGACAGCTTTCAGGAGTGAGAAGTAATGGCAGATACCCCTCCTAGGGATGTGCAGGGACATTCAGCCCTGCCCTGAGGCAGTTTGTCACCCACTAATGAGTGGGTCTACTACACACAGAAGATTTAGGACACAGGACAAACCAGCTGCCATGGCAGGCAATAGTTTTTCCCTCTAAAATTGAAGTGGAGAGAATTTAACCCCATAATATTACTCAATTTTCACCCTGAGATAAGTGACCAGGGGACCATTTCCCATTGTAAGTTCTCAAACTGCCCCTGGTCTTTGACAGAGCCTTGGAGTCCTTCTACAACCAGAATAATACTAATAACTTCCAGTAAAAGAAGTAAAACAAGTGCCAAAAAGCACCAAACATGGGCAGAGGTGTGCTCCTGCGAAACATCTGTTGGAGACCCTCAAGATGCACCACAGCAACCCCAAGATCCCTCTTGCACCCCTTTCCCCACCACCTCAAAGCCCACATAATCCCACACCATTCCCTAGATCCCCATATGACCCACAATTTTCTTTCACCTCCAGGAGACCAGATTGCCCCTCCACTGGCAGATCCAGTCCGTGATCTGTGCTTTGTTGTAACTCCCTAAAAGTCCTGACCAGAGAAGAAAACACTGCAGCTTGTTTCTCATCCTAAGGGCTTGCAGGTGTTTTGGGATAGTGCTGCCAGAGTTTATATCCCACAGGCTGCTCTTGAGCAGTGGTGGCCAAAATCTCAGCAAATGTCCATGGACCAAGGCCCTGGTGCTCAGCAGCCTCCCAGTGCCACAATCTCCCAACTCTCCTGCACACAGTGAAGAAGTGAAACCAGAGGAGACCATGAAGATGATCAGGATGGAACACCTCTCCTGTAAAGAAAGGCTGAGGGAATTGAGATTGCTCAGCCTGAGCAAAAGAAAGTTCCAGGATGAACTTTTTGTGGCACTTCACTACCTGAAGGGGCTACAAGAGACCTGGAGAGGGACTTTGGACAAGGGCCTGTAGTGACAGGACAAGGGGGAATGGCTTCCCACTGACAGAAGGCAGGGTTAGATGGGATATTGGGGAGAAATTCTTGGCTGTGAGGGGGATGAAGCCCTGGAACAGGTTGCTCAGAGAAGCTGTGACTGCCCCATTCCTGGAAGTATTCAGGGAGAGGCTGGACAGGGCTTGGAACAATCTGGTCTATAGAACGTGTCTCTCCCCATGGCAGGTGAATGGAACAAGATGATCTTTAAGGTCCCTTACCTTAACCATTGTAGGATTTTATGATTCTATGAAGAAAAAGATGGGAGAAACCCTGTGAACAGAAGCATTCACATTGTGACTCCACCACTGTGGAGTCAGCGACAGCAGAACAGCCAAGAGCTCCACGAGGAGGGAGCTTCCCATCACTGTGATGGGAGCATTTCCCCTCGCCAGGACAGCACATCTGCTCCTCACAACAGCCACAATCCACAGGGGCTGGACCCACATGCGGAGCCCATCCCTCCTCTCTGCCTAGCAGCACTGGGAAGGGGCTGGCTGCCCTTCCCCATCCTCCCCCACTCCCTGGGGACAGCAAGACTTCCTGGGAAGATGGAAGCAAGAACCAGGTTAGGAAACGCCGTGCGAGCCCGTTCCCTGCTGGATAACATAAACAGGGCTGTCGGACACGGAGAGTGCTGCCAGGCTTTGATCAGAGCCAGCTGCACAGCTGGACTCTCCCCATGGCCATCATCCTGCTCCCCTGCCCTGTCCCTGGTGGGGCCTCGTCCTTCTGCTGGGAGAGAAAAGAAAATCTCATGGCTTTGCATCTCACACTGGCAATTTCGGGATGAGGAAGAAATGATTTGGGTTATTCCCCAGCAGCAGCTGGGGGAAAATTACTCCCTGCTTTTGGACCTGAGAGAATTCCCCAGGGGAAAATGGTGCCTTGGGTTTAGGGAATTTTGTGGGCATTTGAGCTCAAATGTAGCTTGTTTTTGGCTTTTGTCCACCAGCAGAGCCAGAGAGCTGGGGTAGGATCTTCCCATTGGCCCAGCTGCTCATGGCTGAGCCTTTTCCCCTTAGATCACTTCACCCAACCTGGTGAAATGATCCAGATAAAAAAAATAGGAATTTGGGGAGTGTAGCGCTTTTCACAGGTCTGGATCAATGCAGAGATTTGGTTCATGGCCCAGCCTGCAGGTGGTTTCTCATCCAGCAGGGTCAGTGGGGACAATCACATCTCACCTCGCATCCCACCCAGCTGCTTCTCATCCTGTCAGGAATGGTGCTGCTCCACTGTCCCTTGGGATCTGCAGGGCTTGGGCTGATCCTGTCAAACACCCAGCTCCTGGGAGGGCAGGGGATGTAGTTACAGCTGCAGGGACATCCCCTGCCTGTGTGCCAAGCAGTCATTTTTCACATCAACTTTTCCAGAATTCTCATATTATCCTCTCTGCTACCTTAAGATCAGTTTTACCTCACTATTTTTTCTACTTTTTACTAAAAGTTTACGTCTTTCACCTGTTATAAGGCAACCACAGCCTTAGGACAGACAGAGTGAATAAATTGCCTTTTTTTTGGTGCAGATTTTGTCCACAACTGTGCAATCCCTATGTTACAACTGAGAGAAAAGTGTCAGAGGCTGGAAAACACCAGCATTTTCTGCAGCAGCCTTTTTCAAAGTAGTAACAGTTCAATGAAGTGGTTAAGAGTTTACAAGGGTTTGGAAAAAATTACCTCCTTTTAGTAAGTGTTAATTATATGACTAATTAAATAGAGAGGAGGTTGAAACACTCTCCTAGTCATGACCTGTGTGCTCCCTGCCCGCTCCTTGCGTGACAGAGAAAACAGGGAATGAATCCTGTTTGGCCTTCATGGCAGGAAGTGGCTACTAAACCAGCTCTAACTTCTAATTTATTTACCTGGGAAGCTGTAGGGAACCGTTTTAAAATTGACCAACGTTTCTGCTGCTTAAAAAAAAACCCTAAACCCACCAGCCATTCAGTAAAAACACATTTGGAACAGCTTGAGTTTTAAGTAAGAGATATAAAAGGCCACTTTGTTTATGTTTTTCAGCAATGGTATGTTGGCTTCTTTTTTTCCTGAATGACGGCGAAGAAAAAAAACATTATGTTAAATCTCTTATCTCCAAGCAAAGTGGTTGCACCTATCATAAAACACACACATTGTGTCATTTCAAAACACAAATGGGCTCACGGTCAAACATTCTTCAGATTATCTCCTCTTTTCTTTTTCCTTTAAAATTTTGTGGGCATTAATACAGTTCAGCATATTCAAGTGAGGTGCTTTGTTCCTCCAGTGAGGAATTAATCACATCCTTCTGGAGCAGCACAAAGAAACCACAGGGTCATGACTGAGCTGCAATTGCTGCAAAACTCCCCATGATGCCCAGTGCTGTGGCACCAACCTGTCCCTGATCCCATGGACTTTTATAGTGCCCAAAAGTGATGGGATACAGAGATCTGGGACCAGCAGCAAGATCCAGAGCTGGTCCAGAGCTCTGTTTGACTGCAGGCAGCTCATTTAACCTCCCTGTGCCCAGCACAATAAGTTAAAAAATCTCCTTCCACAGGGAATTTCATTTCCATCCAGTGGGACTCTTTCTCAAACCTTTCAGACCTGGAACCTGAGGACAAAATTGCTTTTTTTGAGGATTCTAGGATGATCTGAGCTCACCAGGCTGCCACAGGGGAGCTGGCAGGAAGAACAGGCACTTCTATCCACCGCCTTCTCCCTCCCCACTGCCAAAATCCAGGCTCGCACATCTGGCCAGCTCCCACCCACCTGGGCAGGTCCTGCTGTTTGAGGGCAGAGTGTAAAACCCTGGGCCAGCTCCAAGGAGAGAGCATCAGCCAGCCCCAACACGGGGGCAGCTCAGCCAAAAAACAGGCTCTAAATATAACAAAAACACGGGAGGTGGAAAGCAAACAGTGCCTGTTAAGGTGTGCTGTGCCTCGGAAGGGTACGTGGGAGAGGTGGCAGCACAGCTGCAGGCTGCCCTGACCCACTGAATGTCCTGCAAGTCAAGAAGAAAACTCTGCCAGCACAGCCAAAAGGATATTTTTGGCACAAAAAAGGACATTTTGGCAAAGCTCAGCACTTCTGATGCTGCTGGGGCTGTTGGGTACCTGCTGGCCACCTGAGCAAAGGGAGGGGTGCCCCATTTTCCTGGAGCCTCCACAGCTCCTCCAGGACATTTGCCCTGGAGAGATTATGCACCCCAGAGTCCTCCTCTATCCCAAACTCCCTTCCAGTGCTGCTGGGGACCTGTTTGACTCAGAGGTTTTCGTGATACCTGCTGGTTTTACTTCCCACATCCTGCCCCATTTCAGGGTGACTCAGACTGTGATGTTTGAGTCATGTTTGAAGATGTTGAACCCAAGGGATGACGCTGAGATGGCCCAAAATTACAGGTGGATTTTCCAGCCCTCGCTCATGAGTGTTTCCACCTCCTCACCCTTCTCTCTCCTTTTGGTTGCTTTTAAAGGCTTGTGGCTGCAGACAACTGAGAAGAGGATGTCGTGCAGGGACATGACAGTGGGTGTTCCTGGGACAAGTGTCAAGGGGGAAAGTGGCAGTGCCAACAGACTGGAACTCCTCCCTGGGCAGGTGCAGGCCATTGATATTTGGCTGGGTGAAGCAGCCATGAGGTGTTCCAGCCTGTGGGGAGGCAAGAGAGAGCCTTCCACTCCCATACACCTGCAGCTTTTTTACTCCACTGGGATTCTTCAGCCTCCATTCACTTCCAAACAATGCCATTAAGGAGCTTCCAAATAAGCAACTAATAAAGGAACAAGCAGGAGGAGTGAAAAAAACTTGGAGGTGAAAGAGGTACTTATATTTTTGAAAATGAGGAGCCAGAGGAACAGAAATAGTCAGAGTTTCTGACCAGTGGTACCTGGCCAGCACACATGACCAGCCACCACCAGGGTGGTACTACTAAAGTTCGTGCTGTCACAACACCCCCAGTCTCACCACAGCAGAAGCAGCCTGGGGCTGTGGAGATCTTGAGCATTGAGGATCCAAATCCACCAGAAACCAAGATTTGTAGGTGGTTTGAACCCCAGCATTGACCTGCATCCTCAGCGTTGTTCTTTGCTTTGATAGTTTGGTGAGCTTGAAGGTCTGGTACCACCACAGGGACACCTGAGGATCAGAGACAACCAAACCACACTTGGCTTGGGGACAGGTTTCCTCCTCCTGCAGCAATGGGAACTTAGAGGAATCACAGAGTCACAGAATAAGCTGAGCTGGAAGGGACTCACAAGGATCATCAAGTCCAACTCCTGGCCCTGCACAGCACCATCCTCGAGAGTCACACCCTGTGCCTGAGAGCATTGTTCAAATGCTCCTGGAGCTCTGACAGGCTGGTGCTGTGACCACTTCTCCGGGGAGCCTGTTCAGTGTCTGACCACCCTCTGGGGGAAGAACCTGTCCCAAATACCCAGCCTAGACCTCCCCTGCCACAACTCGAGGCCATTCCCTGGCTCCTGTAACAGGCCACCAGAGAGAAGAGACCAGTGTCTGCTCCTCCTCTTCCTCACGTGAGGAAGTGGTAGACTGCAATGAGTTCTCCCCTCGGTTTTCTCTTCTCAAGGCTGGACAGACCAAGTGCCCTCAGCCAAACTGAACCCCACAGGTCTCTGCCCACCAGCAGCCAGCTGGATGCTGCCAGACTCCATCAGCAGGAACCAGGACCAAAGGCTGGAGAGAGAGTATCCTCTCCAGGTGATTTACACACACTGGCCCTAAATCCATGTTGGTGGGAATGCAGGACATGACACACACTGAAACCACCATCACTTTGCAAATCTGTCCTTCCCTCCACCCTGCCAAACCCAAATTCTGAGCTGATCCCCCAGAGCCAACTACCCCAGAGAGAGTCCAGAGTGAAGAGGGTAAGTGAACAGCAAATACCCAAATATTCGAAATGTAAAAGGTTAAAAGCAACACAGACTGAAAACAAAGGCTTGGACTGCAAAACAACCTGAACATACCATTTCAGGGAAATTTCTGAAAGTGTTTGTTACCACTAGTGCCATGAAAGGGATGGATTTAAGGAACTTGGACGTGCTGGAAACAGGCTCTGTTTGCTGGCCGTGAGTCACCCGCTCCGAGCGGGCATGGCCAGCAAACAAACCCCCGGAGCACCACACAAACACTGATAACACTTGCAGCAGGCAACAGCCACAGGACCTTTCAGCAGCTGAACTAATCTATTCCCACTGTTACGCTGCGTTTCTTCAGACACAAAGTGGGGAATTATTTTTTTTTCCTTTCCCTGCTAATTAACATTTGTTCGCACACAAAATGCGGAGGCCGGTGCCAAGCGGACATACCTAGATAGAGCCTAATATTAGATTTCACAAAAGCATTCATCCTGTCTAAACAAACATCCTCCATAGAGTGCTAACCTCAAAATCTTTGCCCAAACAGATGTTCCCACTGCGGGCACGGCTCGGCATCATTTCCCGGGACGAAGCGAAGCCTCCACATCCATGACCATCCCCAATTAACCCAGGCATCGACAGGAAAACACACTGTTGTTTTAGGAAGCTTTGCAGAAAGCTTCCTTTCAAATTTAAAACTGGATCAGGCACTATTTGTCTCTAGCAGAGACTTCGTTTAAGGTCTCTTCGAGTTACTCACTTTTTGTCACAGCCAGAAACAAGGTCCTGCTTTCAACAGCGGAGAAAATTCACTGGCAGATGATGTAGGGTATTGATTAACCAGTATATGGGTCAGGTCTGGTCTAACAGGCTGGAGGCTGAAATGGGAAAGCAAGTTTTTTAACAATTTGTTATACACAGTAGCAAGAAAAACAGGAAGTAGGTGTTTATTAGCAGTTTCCAAATATACCAGCCAAAATAAAACTCCCCGTGCAGTCTGAGGTATTCAAAATACAGCGACGACCAGAATTCCTCAGATTATAAGAGGGTAATTAATCACAAACAGTGTTCACAGACCAGTGATTTGGAAACTTCCTTTTTATTGAAGATCTGGATCAAGAGCAAACTTCAAAGCAAAACTAATTGATCTGAGATTCATTGCGTCTGGGCGGTAAAGCAAAAAAATAAAATATCATTCTGACGCAGCCAGGTCCGTGGTTTACATTCATCCTGCCCTGACAGCCTGTAAAGCACATTAAAAAGCCATTTTTCACTGAATGCTATAGCTCTGACCTATTGCAACATAAAAGCTATTCATACATGGGAGACTGTTGCTTCCTCACAATCAGTGTGTTGCACCCAAAGCCAGCCGTGTTATTCCAGGCTTGTTCCTCAGGAATGCGAGCATATCTTGGAGACTGATTCATAAAAGGAAGAGAGCAGCCCACTTCTGGGCCAGGCTCACATGCTTTATTCAGAAGTGAAATTTTCTGAATTTTGTTTGGCTCCAGCGCCTCTTAACTCTGCTGGAGCCAGGAGAGCAACTTGAAATGAACAACTTTGTCCTCCTTTTTCTGAAAATTGCCAGAAAATAGTGGGGTTCACCAATTTTTCTCCAATTTGGTTGTATGCCCATCCCAGCCAGGACACTGCCATTCACCAGCAGCCAGAATTTGTTGAAATATTTGTGATTTAAGCTGTATAATTTGTCACCTAAGTCATCTGGTTTTTTCCTTGTCCTCCACTAGAGGATTCAACAGGCCCCAGTAGCATGTCCATGAACACACAGCCCCACTCTAAATCCACATGACATAAGGCAAAAAAAATATAAAATCAGTAAGCTTTCAAAGGTATTTTCTCCACATCTGCTCTCCTGGCATGTGCCATAGATGCTCCCAGTCCCACGTGGGATATCATCATCTGATTTCACAGGTGGCTGAGGCAGAGCCATGAGGCAAGGGAAGCAGCTGGATTTTTACAGGGTTAATTTTCATGTCAGACTGGAATGGTATGGATGGATACAGATTTTAGAAGAAGGGAAGAGTTGGTTTCTACTTTGAGTGTAATAAGTTCCCAGGCTGAAAGCATTCACACCAAGGGGACCTTTTCAGTCACAGAATGGTTTGGGTTGGAAGGAATCTTAGAGACCATCCAGTTCCATGGGCAGGGACACCTCCCACTGCCCCAGGCTTCTCCAAGCCCTGTCCAACCTGGCCTTGGACACTTCCAGGGATGGAAGCTTCCAGGCTCAGCTTCTCTGGGCACCCTGTGCCAGGGCCTGCCCACCCTCCCAGCCAGCAATTCCCAATTCCCAGGATCCCATCCAGCCCTGCCCTCTGGCACTGGGAAGCCATTCCCTGTGTCCTGTCCCTCCATGCCTTGTCCCCAGTCCCTCTCCAGCTCTCCTGGAGCCCCTTCAGGCCCTGCAAGGGGCTCTGAGCTCTCCCTGGAGCCTTCTCCTCTCCAGGTGATCACCCCCAGCTCTCCCAGCCTGGCTCTGGAGCAGAGGGGCTCCAGCCCTTGGAGCAGCTCCATGGCCTCATCTGGACTCACTCCAGCAGCTCCAGATCCTTCTGGATGTTGGGAGCCCCAGAGCTGGACACAGAACTCCAGATACTTCCTTCTATGCTTCTCCTTTGTTTTTCTGGATAATCTGAGGAGTCACTGGCAAATAAATACTGAGGTAATTCCCCTTCAGCCTCAGACCCTGCCAGGGAGTTCTGCATCCCAAGGTGTGTAAATGACCAATTTCTTGCAGAAGAAACTCACCTTTCAGGTGCCCCTGGGTAGGAGATGAGCCCTGGCTCTTCTCTCCCAGAAGAGTTCTCACGAGGTGAAGTCTGGGGAAAGGTCTGGATCCTGCTAGAAAGACAGAAGTCCCAGTCAGACCATGGGATGGGGTGTGCTTGGATCACACACTAAACCCTTCCAAAGCCAAGACTTCCCACTTCAAACTCTGTCAAAACATAGACGATGTGGACGCATCCAATTTATTCTCAATAGGTTTTGCAGACTTTTGCTTTGCTGGGCTGCTTTCCTGGAATCAAAGGCAGAAATCTCTAAGCTGCCAGATCGCCAAAACCTCTGATAAAGATTTAATCCTGAATGCAGGCTGTGATTATTTGATTTTTATTCTCTTTTTTTGTCTATTGTCTGCTGCTATCTTCACCTGTGTCATCTGCTCTCAGCCAGGCAGCCCAGTACTGTGAACAGGAAAGATCACCACGAACAAAACCTTTTACAAGGGATTAAATTTCATCTAAAAGCATGTAATTCTCCATAGCCAGGAGCACTTTCTAATCTTCATATATAGGAACTTACAAGGCAAGGAATTCAAAGCCACTGGATTAAATGAAAAATGTGAATGAAAAGCTACATGCTGATACTCAGCTGACCTAGGCAAGTTACTGTACATTTTTCAAAGTTTTAAATTACCACTAATGGAAAATGTGGGGAGTAAGGCTGAAGTGTCTCCCTACATCATTCCTTTAAAAAAAAAAAGAAGTCCAAAACAATGAATGAATATTTTCAGTTTAGCCCCTGATGCTTTCCAACACAGTTGGCCTCATTTTGCTCTCACTGTATAGATCAGCAGGTATCATCGGATTAGATTAAGACCAGCTGTTAGTTTCTAGTAAAGGAATTTCCCAAAAAGGTAAAATATAATTCAAACTTAGCAGCCTAGATACTTTGGAAGAATAAAAACCTCTGCTCGTGACTGTAAAAAGCAGAGAAAAAGACATTATAAAGCATTTAAGAGCTTTGGTTCCAATTATTTTATATTAAAGGATAGGTAAGCTTAAATTGCTCAGACTCTTTATAAAAATAAAAGGGATTGTAAATAAAATTGGAAACAGATATACAACAACCGAGTTCCCACAGGTGCATTTTCTTTACTGGGGAAATACCCGTGTGAATTTCCAGTTTCCCATCATGTAAGGGGAGACAATGAATTCTGAAGTTACCCCGTTTACCTTCAGACTTTGCCACAGAAGAAGAAACCTCTTGTCTCTTCAGACCCCAATGTCCCTCTGTGTGTCTCACACCAAAGCAAAGGTTTGTGCTGCCTGCCGGGGCTCAGCACGAGATCAAAGCTCTGGGCCACTCACAACAAAACAAGAGGGTAAAGCCCAAAGAATCAAAGAGACAAAGGAAAGGTTTAAGAGATAAGAATCAGCCCCAGATATGATATTTCATCCAGATCAGATCCGGTGCAGTAGTTCAATTCAAAGTTCATAAGACAAAAATACAAAAGAGATCAGCTCCGAGGTTTTGTTGTTCTCTATCTCTCTCTCCAGGTTCACAGCGACATTCCCATCTTCCAGGCAACAAAGGTTTCACCTGTATTATGCAAAACCATGGAGCTTATCTCATCTCCTGCTCCTGGCTATGCAACTACTCAAATATGTATTTCAGGCATTTCTAATATCCTCACCCAGCCCTAAACCAAACGCCTCCAGCTGCATCTCACAAACAAGATGTGAATCCTGGGGTAACCAGCCAAACCAGAAACTCATTCTTTTCCTCCGAGAAAGGCATCTCTCCACTCACTGAAGCTCCACCAAGTTGAAACATCTGGAGGGTTTTTTTTAAAGACCAGGAGAAAAACAAATGCACCTCTGCATTTCTCAGAGGTGCCAGACCTGGTGCATATTATATTTACAGCCATAACTGTCTTGGCTTGCAGGGGAGTGCTTGGGAATTACTTATTTGAAAGAGTCCATTTATCAAGAATTTAGGAATGAGAGGATGGTGGCTGTGGAGGGCTGTAGGTATTTGGAGGTAGGGGAGGCAACTGGGAACTGAGATGTCATTGCCCTCGGGCGAAGTACACACTTGGCAGTGCCTCCCTGAGAACAGCTCCTCTGAATGAGGTGAAAATATCATCTCTGACCCTCAGTTGCTGCAGGCAGGACTAAAGGGACTGCAGGATGTTGTGCTCCACAAAATCCTACAGCTCTTTCAAGCTTTTATCAAAATACAGCCAACATCTCCCTCTCAGTGTTACAGACCCCCCAGCTTTTTTCATGGAATATCCTGAGCTGGAAGGGACCCACAGGGATCATCCCAGCTCCTGTCCCTGCCCAGACCCCCCAACACCCCCACCCTGGGCATCCCTGGCAGCGCTGTCCCATCGCTCCTGGAGCTCTGGCAGCCTCGGGGCCGTGCCCATTCCCTGGGGAGCCTGGGCAGTGCCAGCACCCTCTGGGGGAAGAACCTTTTCCTGATATCCAACCTAAACCTCCTCTGGCACAGCTCCAGCCGTTCCCTCGGGCCCTGACACTGGCACAGTGGATTCATGGATGCAGCTCCTACCAGGCAGTCCCCAGGGCAGCCCCAGCTGCTCCAGACCAACACAAACCTGTGCAGCCCTTGGGGGTGAGCAGGTCACCACACTCCCAGCACGGGCAAGGACATTGCCCATCCAAAACCTCCATGCAGGAGAAGAGCCAGGAGCGTGGCAGGGATGCTTTGCACCAGCAGGCAGAGGGCCCTTAGGGATGCAGAGCCTTGGGAAAGGGTTCAGCAGGACTATTTACCACAGGGTTTTGAAATAGCTGTTGCCTAAACACAAAGGTGATTATATCACTTGTCAGTCTCAGTGGTCTGCACACACACAGGTCATTTCAGGCAGGGCTGAGCACAGTACTGAGTTCCCTTACAGCAGGTGAGGTTTGTGCCTGAACTCACATCTAGCAGAGCCTGCTCTGGCATCTTCACACCCTTCTGCTGTCTTTCCTCACCCAACTGCTCAAACAGAGTCACTGTGTTGCACAAATATTTACTGAAATAGCTATTTCACCCTGTTGCAAAAGAGGACTCTCTACCTTGTGAAGCATCAGATCAGAGGCAGCAGCTGGATGCAGAAGATACAGGAGAATCAAGGAAGGGTTTGGCAGGAATGATGAGCATCTTCCTGTGCACAGTGTGAGGCAGCTGCCACTGCCTCCCTCTTAGGCAGAGCTGCACAAAACTGTGGGGGAAAAAAAGCAAAGAAAAAGGGATTTAGGAAAATGTAAAAGAAAAAAATAACTTGAAGACACAGTTCTTAAATTTGGTGAGTGCTGCAGGTTTGTGGTCAGGTTAGGCCAGCTAAATATGTGCTGTAAATGTACAGCAAATGGGTCAGGGCTCCATACAGCATCCATTCTCTTACAGGGATACTTTTGGCATCAAAATATTGAAGGACACAGCCAGATCTTGGTGGGGTAAATGCCCCTGGTGACAACGGGATTGCACCTGAACCATGGGATCGGTGCACGGCCTGGCAGTGAGGTCACCCCGATGGCACAAGGGCAAAGATGCATTTTCTGAACCAGTGGGTCCCATGGTGCTTTCCCAGGCACCAGTGTGGCTCTGGATTATCCCATTGCCTTTCCACCATGAAGGAACCTGGACCCCAAGGGCCTCCTGAAGGGGAGAGCTTGAGGGGAGAATTTGAGGAATGGAGAAAACCACGTGGCTGTCCCAAAACTTTCTGCTTCTAAGGAGGTTTGTGAATGACTCCCTCACAGCCCTCTGACATGTGAAGACCCTGCAGAATCAGAGACAGCCTGGAACATGAAGGTTGTCCCCACCACGGTTTATCTGATGCAGCACAAGAGCATCACTCCAGAGGTTTTATTTTGGCCAAGTGGGGGACAATTGGCTCCCTGTCACAGCCAAACCCACCTCCTGGGGGATGTGGGGTTTTTCATTTTACCCCAAGCGATCACACTCACCATCTGAAGTTTCCTCACGTGTGGTGTCTCAAGGTGCTTTCACAACCTCCACACCACAGATACATCAGCCAGCAACAGCCAAGCAGAATTCCAGACTCATAAATCTCCCAGCAATAACGAGGTCTCATTCAACCTCCCCGTGAGATAAAACAACCTCTGCATCGTGGTGTCATGATGGGATTTTTATTTTCTTTTTTTTTTTCTCTCTTTCTAACACATTGAGCTGGTGAAATGACAAGATGGAAAGAGGTGGGATTGTCCAGGATGATCCTTCAGCAGAGCCTGACTACACTGCAGTGATTGGGAAACCTGTACCACTGCTGGGACCCATGGTTGGGTGTCAGGTAAAAAATTAGGTGGAAAAAAGTTACAATATAAAAATAAATAGATAATGTGAATAAACACACACATACACACACACAC